>OX419606.1:3241024-3714230 GCA_948473455.1 Teleiodes luculella
TCTGCGTGAACTCAATATCCAGACCAGACTATCAACTGTCTGCCGCCGTAGAGTCCTTGAATATTTTGGTCATATAGCCCGGAAAGATGGTCACAGCTTGGAGCAGCTGATGGTTACGGGGAAAGTAGCCGGTAAACGTCCTAGAGGTCGCAGCCCGTTAAGATGGTCAGATGAGATCAGGTCAACCCTCGACGTAAAGGTTCATGAGGCACTCCACATCGCCAAAGACAGGCACAGATGGCGGAACATTGTCCGCGACAAATTGATTCCTCGGGGGATCACGACCCTCAGTAATGAGGATATCGACGCGAGGAGGAGGATTTCTTATCCGATTTTTTTTTAAATCCTATTAGTTTCTTTTATGAACAAGTAATAAAAGCTAATCTTCTTCTTTTCGAGTCGACAGCAAACTCAGACAGTCTCGGCCCAAAAACCAACCACACGAATAGCGTCGTCAGTAGCCTTCACCAAGTCCTCTCGCGTGCAGGTGACAGGACAAGATGGGCAGCTATTGATATGGTCCATTTTCTGGAGAACCATACCACACCTACACTCCACGTTAGAGTCACCTATGAAACCCATCGGTATAAGTATTCCTATTTAGGCCCATCTGGGTCCGGAGTCTGTTGAGGGATTTCCAGATAGGCCATTGCTGTTTATAACCAGGGGGAGACCCTCAGCTATCAAGACAAATGGATTAGGGAGGGAGACACTATTCCGCCAAAGCTCAACTCTCGTCTGAAAAAGCTAATTAAAAAAAAAATTTTTAAATTTTTAGTATTTATGATTCGGGATTTACTACGGCGTAGTTCCCTCCCGACCCGAGGTCTATTGTAGGGGGAAAAGGGCTTCAGTACAACAGAGTTCGCCCTGGTACCCCTGAGGCGAAACATTTATTTATTTATTTTATTATTGATATTATATGTTTATAGACCCTCATAGATTCATCCATCCATCCATTTACATTCAACCAATGGAACAAACTTATTTTATTAAATCTGATTGGGTTGCATATGGATATTATCTAGGACAGCGGGGTCCAAGTTCTTTAAGACCCGCCGCTCAAATGCAACAAAAAAGATTTCGGATTCCACGCTCAGGCTCATGGAAGAAAAACGGAAAATGGTTTTGCAGTCCGCAGATGATGCTTCCTGCTGCCGGCGGCTCAATAGACAGATTTAAAGTCCTGATCGTGACATTCGCCAATTTAATGCGGATCGTATTATGGGCCTGGCCACAGCTTCGCGCGACGCGCGGCGCGACCTGCGACCAGCGGAATGTTTCCAGTAACGTATAGTCAAAATTAACATGAGAGAACTATTTTTTTTTTTCATTTCTAAGATCCTGCTAGAAAATGTACCACCGAAATTAAGAAATTGATTTAAAGGCATGAAATTACCTAACTTTTGCCAAAAAACTTCAATTTTTATGCAAAACGTAACGTTTATCTTATTTAACTTAGAAAACGACTTCAACACTGTAATGTAGCACAAATAAGATTAAAAATACGTAAAAGTAATGTTTTGAGTCGTGTAATGCAAAGTGCTCAAAAATAACGTAATATGTTACAATTCTAATATTCTGGCAAGTTTCGCGCCGCAAGTCGCCGTTGCCGCCGCCCCGCCGCGCGTACCTAGCTGTGGCTAGGGGGTAAGGAGGCTATTGAGCGTAACAAAGGCTCTAAAGTGTTCGCAAGTGATCTGTCCATGGGGCAAAGCCAACTGATAAAGCTGAAGACTTCGGACGGTAAAACCGTGTCATCTAAGACTGAGCTACTGGAGGAAATCGAGGGGTTTTATGGACAGCTGTATACGACAACACGGAAACCTGTCAGCTAAGCTACAACTGACCCAAGAGCTAGGCTAACCAGACACTGCACCGAAGACATCCCGGACGTCAGCCTGTACGAGATTAGGATGGCTCTCAAACAGTTAAAGAACAATAAGGCACCGGGTGATGACGGAATAACTGCTGAGCTTCTGAAGGCAGGTGGTACACCGGCCTTAAAAGCCCTTCAGAAACTGTTCAATTCCGTCATCCTCGAAGGAACAACGCCGCAGGTGTGGCTTAGAAGCGTGGTGGTCCTCTTTTTTAAAAAGGGTGATAAAACCTTTTTGAAGAACTACAGACCCATCTCGATTCTGAGCCATATCTATAAATTGTTTTCTAGAGTCGTCACGAATCGTCTCGCGCGCAGGTCCAACGACTTCCAGCCTCCCGATCAAGCTGGTTTCCGAAAGGGCCTTAGTACCATAGACCACATCCACTCGCTGCGACAGGTTATACAGAAGACCGAAGAGTATAACCAGCCACTATGCTTAGTGTTCGTGGACTATGAGAAAGCCTTCGATTAGATTGAGACTTGGTCAGTGCTGCAGTCTCTTCAGAGGTGCCAAATTGATTACCGGTATATCGAGCTGCTGAAGTGTTTGTACGGTAATGCCACTATGTCAGTACGACTCCAGGAACAGAACTCCAGACCAATCCAGCTTCAGCGATGTTTAAGACAGGAAGACGTTATTTCTCCGAAACTGTTCACCGCTGCACTGGAGGATGTCTTTAAGCTTCTGGACTGGAAAGGACATGGCTTCAATATCAATGGCGAGTACATTTCTCACGTTCGGTTTGCCGACGATATCGTAGTCATGGCTGAGACCTTGGAGAACCTCGGCACAATGCTCGATGACCTCAATAGAGTTTCCCAACAAGTGGGTCTGAAGTTGAACATTAAGAAGACAAAAGTCATTTCGAACGCCCATGTAGTACCTACTCCAATAAATGTTGGGGACTCTGCTCTCGAAGTTGTAGACCATTACGTCTACCTGGGACAAAGAGTTTAACTAGGTAGATCTAACTTCGAGAAGGAGGTCAATCGTCGAATCCGACTTGGATGGGCAGCATTCGGGGAGCTGCGCAATATCTTTTCGTCCTAAATATCGCAGTGTCGCCAGTGATGACTTACGGATCTGAGACGTGGTCAATTACGATAGGCCTCATAAGAATGCTCAAAGTCACCCAAAGAGCGATGGAGAGGGCTATTCTTGGAGTTTCCTTGTGTGATCGAATCAGGAATGATGAAATCCGCAGGCGAACCAGAGTCACCGACATAGCCCGAAGAATCGCCAAACTTAAGTGGCAATGGGCTGGGCACATTACGCGTAGAACCGACGGCCGTTGGGGCAGAAAGGCTCTTGAATGGCGGCCGCGCGCCGGAAGACGTAGTGTGGGCAGGCCCCCACGAAGTAGACCGACGATCTGGTGAAGGTCGCGGGAAGCCGCTGGATGCGGGCAGCGCAGGACCGATCATTGTGGAGATCCTTGGGGGAGGCCTTTGTCCAGCAGTGGACGTCTTTCGGCTGAGATGATAATTATCTAAGATGTAAGTACGAGCCCAAATTCGATGGGATTGTGTCGTTTTATTACGGATTTCCTATGGCCACTTTCACCTCCATCATCAGACCCTGGATACCATTTAGTTAGTACCAAAGTACTCGTCAAGACTAATCAAACGAGCCCAAACTAGATGGGATTGTGTAATTTTATTACGGACTTCCCATGGGCACCTTCCAGCTCCATCTTCAGTCCCTGGATACCATCTACAGACAAAGTACTTATCGAGACGAATCATACGAGCCCAAACTCGATAGGGTTATGTCGTATTATAACGGAGTTCCTATGACCACCTTCCAGCTCCTTCATTAGATTAGCTCCATGTCATCATAATTTTACTCAATCGAAAACCGGGAAGTCTATTTTGCAAGATTTGATTACAGACAATGGGACAAGTAAAAAAAAGGTTGTAATAAAAAAAGTTATCGAATCTTATGGAGAACCAAATTCCTACTCTACATGCCCTAACTTAACACTCTCTTGCTTTCATCATAGCGTATAGATTGCAAAGCGAAGTGGCAACAGCGCATAACAAAACCAACCAATCATGTCAAAAGGTGACCTCTGATTGGTCCATTTGAATCAGATCAACAATGGATGGTGCGGATTTGTATAAAGAATGCAATGAATAGTTCCTATTTGTGTCGCTAGAGGGTCAGCAATTGTTGATCAAATTGGAGCCACATTTGTATGCCGAATTATACATTAGATCAACAAAAACTGTTTTGATCAACAATTGCTAACTGATCAACAATTAACTGATGCTACAACCCGTCTGATCAACATTTGCCGTGTGGGTATATCTATATATATATATATATATATGCTGACATAATAATATATAAAGTTTTGTATACCTTTTCCTTTTAGTTGGACATCAAATGTCCAGAAATAACACATGGAGAAGTGATTGTAGATCGGAAGAGCTCATTCCAAGGCCATGCAGCCGAAGTTCACAGCATTGAAGATGTTAAGTAAGTACTTAACTAGCGGCTCTGCGAGTTGTACACTAATCAAGTCAATTAAAAAACAATTAAAGTACAATTAAAAAACAATAATCACCATAGTCATCAAACTTGTTCACGCAGTCTTATGTGACTGAGTTGAGAAATGTAACTTTTTTATACCTATTGTGTCAGCAATAACTTACCTTTTTGAATAAAAAAAAAATCAAAATCTGTTTCATGAAAAATTTTTTTATAACAATTATTACTACACATATTGGAATATAGAAACGCGGGCGGAGCCACGGCGGAAAGCTAGTGTGTAATAAAACACTGCAGTATAATTTATAGTGTTTTATTATACACTAGCTCCGTCCGCGTTCTTATATTCTAATACTAACCACTAAGGGCGCGTTTAGACGACGCGCGAGGCCGACGCGCGTCCGACGCGCGTCCGCCGCGCGGCTACCGCGTTCTAACTGTTCACTCATAGCAAGTTTATGTTTTATTAACTGGAGCATAAAGTTGAAATTCTATGAGAGTAACTAAACGCGCGGCGGCGGCGCGTCCGGCGCGCGCGTCGTCTAAACGCGCCCTAACAATGGATTATCGAACAACTAAAAAAGTTTTTAAATTGAATTGATAGATGGCGTTAGGGCTGGAGGAGTGGTGTGTGTTACCCTATTTTTTTTACATTTGATTTGCATATATTTACCACTGATTCTGACACTATTTTTTAAGAAGGAAATTTTGAGCATTTTTTAAAATTCTGTTTTGTTTATCGTTAAGATTTTCTAATAATTGTTTTATTGACTCACCCTGCTCTAGTGCTATCTTTGTTAACAGCTCATATATGTCCCCACCGAGGGGCTCGAGCCTCCCTGATACCAGGGTGAATAGGCCTTAGTCGACCACGCTGGCCCAGTGCGGGTTGGTCAACTTCACACACAACCTTTGAATTTCTTCGCAGGTGTGTGCAGGTTTCCTCACGATGTTTTCCTTCACCGTAAGAGCGTTGAATAAACGTACATATGAATTCGAAACCCGCGAACTTCGGAATGGAAGTCAACGGGCTTAGCCACTTGGCCACCGACGCTCTAGTGCTATCTATCGGAACATATTTTTACTCATCATCATTATCATCATTTCAGCCAGTAGACGTCCACTGCTGGACAAAGGCCTCCCCCAAAGATCTCTACAACGATCGGTCCCGCGCTGCCCGCATCCAGCGGCTTCCCGCGACCCTATTTTTACTATATTTTTAAAATTTTAACTGTCAAACCCCTCATTAATTCATTGGCTTTGACTCCACAGCGCAGTCCTAGCAAAACTAATGCAGAACAAAAAGATTAGTCACGCGACGCACAACATGTACGCGTACCGCATAGAGCGCGCGGGGGGCGGGGGCGGTAAGGGCGGGAGGGGCGGGCGTGACGTCACGCTGCAAGACTGTGACGACGACGGCGAGACCCACGCGGGCGGCCGAATGCTGCATCTACTGCAGATACTGGACCAGAAGAACGCACTTGTCGTCGTGTCTAGGTGGTGAGTTCACATCAAATAATGGGTAGTGTTAGCACGCCATCTATGCGACGTCACTGCTAACAGTAACAACCTACATAGGTTTAGGCTGTATTGCGTATTGTCGTTCCTTGATCATCAAGTAGTTTGAACTTAATTCAATAGATGGCGCTGCTCCGATTATATATAAAGAATGTCAGCTGAAAAAACCCTCTTTGAAATAAAATGTACCTATCGATAACAGTTCTAAAGCCCGACCATAGAAACAAGAAACCTCGCCATATTGTGGAATTTCAATGGAACTAATTTTATAAGGGAAATTGTTGCCATAGTCGTAAAAATATATACTTGGCGCCCCCAGAGCAGGTTTCTTATTTCTTTGGTCAGGCTTTAACTTATTTTGTGATTTCAGGTACGGAGGCGTACAGCTGGGCCCCGATAGATTCAGACACATCAACAACGCGACGCGGCAGGTGTTACACCAGGCGGGATTGCTCAACAAATGACGTTAGTGACAAACTTAGAGTTGCGGCCAGCTAATCGATACATTCGTGTATTAGCAGAACAACTTCTCACTTTCCCGTGTCAAATCGCCGTGGCAGATGAGTGAAGTTTTTGAATAGTAACACTTTTGTCTACAGATGGCGGTATTGTAAGTAGAAGCTATCAAGTATTTTTTTTACTGGCTGATAGATGGCGCTGTTACAAGTGTAAAGTAGCTGTCAACTTTTTACGAAGTGAAAATACAAAGTAGATGTAAACCAACAGGTTTACCAGGCAAACCTTTAAATAAATAAATAAAAGACAATTAAAAAAAAAGACTCTTATTATAATTTTAGGTTAAGGGGCCTACAGGCACCGTACATACTATATTTACTCTGTGCTACAGTGTTAAGTGGCCCTTTTAACCCTTTAAAAAATAATAACTCGAAAAATAATCAATATTTCAAAAATCTAAAACGGCGAGGAACTAGACGGTATTCTGTAGGATATATAGAAGCCATTAACTTTATTTATTATATCTCGCTAGCAGTCAAAGATGGAATAATTGCGGAAATAGTTCCTCAGCGTTTTAAATTTTTGAAATATTGATTATTTTTCGAGTTATTAACACCATTTATGGAGTGAAAGTAAAACTCTTTATGGAATAGTTATGGTACAAGCAATCGAATATGATGATATTCTAAATATGATGTATGTTTTTAAAACACGTTTTATACAAAATATTATTTAGCTAACGTCACACATTTATAATATCCCTTGTTTAGAAAAACAATCTCACTCATCTGCCATTTTCGACTAAGTTACGCCTAAATGGCCTAAATAAGGTATCTGTGGACAGAAACTTTTAGTACAATAAGCGGATGACATATTTATGCATGATAATTGACTGTTTTAGATTTTTAATGTCCCTTTACCTACATCTATGTAGATTATTGTAGATATAACAATGAAACCTCGATATTCTTGCATATTGAAAAATTTAGTGGATTTTTTTTTGTAAAGCCTGACCAAAGAAATAAGAAACCTAGCCATATTGCGGTATTTCAATGGAACTAATTTTATAAGGCAAAATTGTTGCCATAGTCGTAAAAATATACACGTGGCGCCCCCAGAGCAGGCTTCTTATTTCTTTGGTCAGGCTTTAGCACTAGCTTTCTTAAATCTTTACTTCGCACTGGCACAAATAACATCCTTGGTATAACAAGTGCCATAAACAAAAAAAAGTTCCTAAATTCTGTGAATATTGAACTCTGAATAACGAATTTCGGCTTCAGGAATTAAATGCGATTGAATTATGAACACATAAAACGAATTATGGTTTTTTCTACTTTTTTTTACTTGGTTGTCGGCCTTTAGGCCAAGTGTTTTCACACTAATAGAATATGAACCAAATCAATGCAATTCTAATTAATTGTACTTTTATAAATGTAATTTTAGTACTATTGGTACTTTCAGTCAAAAATATTTTTACTATACTTAGGTAATTTTAGTAATACTGTGGAATTACTTATTATGAAATCTGTGGTTTTAGAAAATACATAATTGAAATAACAATTTCTTGCTAGCAACTATTTTATGATAATATACGAGATCTCCATGAAATGAAATCTGTTATACCTACTGTATATTGTGTAAATAAAAACACTTTGAATGTTAGCTGTTGCCTTTTATTTTATATTCATGATTCAGTAATATGTTTCTTATTTCTAGCATTATTGTCAGCTGTTTTCACTGTTATGCATTTCTTGTCCAAGAATTTAAGGAGATCCTGAAAAAAAGGGGAGGTTATTAGAGTTGGCAACTTTTCGCGTTTGTTCTTTTATCGAACACGTCAAGCAACAATGTGAAGTACACCTTTTAATCTAAACCATACGGTTAAAAATTACATGCTATGTAAATCGTAGCAAGCGACGTTTGTGCGCCGTATGGCGTATACTTTAAGGTTTATTTTACATTGTTACCATTTTAGTATCATCGCCGAGCCAGGTGAGCGCTGGCCTTTTATGCTGCTCACGCTAGCATGAGGTTTTTTACACGTGACATGATCCATTTTGGAGTTTATTTCGATATGTTGGGGTTCTCGCAGCTTTTATTCAAATAATCGCTTGTTACAGTACTTACTTCATGATGTTACGTTTGCTGGGCCCTCGCTACGATTTATCTGAGCAAGTCATTTTCAACCGTATAGTATAGACTTTAAGGTTTACTTTACATTGTTATCCTTTCACTCGGGAGTTGAAAACATTTACATTTCATTAGAGCTGTGAAAATGGGCTTATATTTACCTTAGGATCATATCTGAAGCCGTTGACTACTAGACCTTTATGTATTTGATCTATATTAACTGGCTCATAGCGTAATATTGCTTCCCAAAGCCGCCGTCGCGCCATGACGTAGTTGTGAAACGCTATGTGTAGAGGCACACGGCACGAATATAGCTGAAATTATTAAATTGTTCGACATTTAAAATACTTGCTTTCAAGATGAGCCAGACTAGTAAAATAAAAATCTTGCTCTGGGGGCGCCAGGTGTATATTTTCGTTTGTCTATGGCAACAACTTCTATTATAAAATTATTTCTATCGAAATTCCGCAATAATGCGAGATTTTTTCATTTTCTGGTCGGGCATCATTATCGGTATTTTCAATAATCGCAGTTGTTATACAAGAGTCCCACACTCCCTGGATATTTTACTTTAGTCGCCTCATACGATACGCACGGGAAAAGTTCTCGGCTTAAGGTAAGGCATTTCGGCACAAATACCTGACTGACAGAGGCAGAAAACAAAAATCCTTTGATTTAAATGCACCATAAAATATATAATCGATAATAAAATAAACTTTTGCAATTTTGGGCGCACCTTCAAATAAAAGGAATCATACTTTAGCCTTTTCCCTTTTTTGGAACAGCCAGTCTTCTTCACAACATTCAATGTCTCTTATAACTGGGACCTCATTCGTGACGTCATAAATATCATTCTCTTTGTCTAATACGTCTACTTCCTCATTTTCTCCAAGATCATTATCCTCTCTTGGTGATTTGGTATTGTTTTTTTGTGATTGAATCACTCTTTTTCGAGGACTTTTCTTTTTAGGAGATGTTTGTACACTTGTGCTTGGTTTAAATCTTTTGGATGGGGATGGCAGATTTTCTACTGATTCCACTATTGGATGAGTTTGGTTGTAAAGGTGTGTCAGAAGTTGTATAGCTGCAAACATATAAAAAAAAATATATTTAAAAAGTGTACTAAATGCATTAGAGTATTTTAAAACAAGTGCAGTATAAAACAACTCTTACCTCTTTTCCTTTTAAATGGTTTCAGACCATATTTATCCAATTCAGCATTTCTTTCTGGTGTACTCATTCTTTCGTAATCTAGCATTGGAGTTACGTCATCAGTCTTAATTATATATTCTCCATTCTTTGGTGTTTTCGCTATAATACATCTACTTGATTTATTACATGGTGTGGATGATACTGAACTACTGGTACTATCTTTATTATCACTGTTAGTATCTCTTATATTAACTGGGGGTAAATTATTTTCATCCACTGATCTATTAACATTTCCACTATTATTAGTAGATGGCCTGAAACTAGGTAGATCAGGAATTTCATCCATTATGGATATGCCACCAAAATCAAAATTTGGTGGAGGATTTAAATCTAACTTGGATTGATGAATAGAATAATCAAGTTCATTGTCAGATATCTCAAATGCTTCTGAATTTTGACTTGAACTTGAAACTAAATCGCTATTGGACGGTTTTTGCCTGTTTTCAGTTTGAAAGTCAGTTGTAATGGATATAGATTTAGATAAACTTTTAGTTGGTGATGATTCAGATGCATGACTGCGAACTATATCGTCAAATGCTTCATCATAGTCAATTGATACATCTCCAATTTTTCCCAAACTACTCGTGTGAAATAGAGTTTGGGGGTTATTCTTTTCTTCAACTTCAATCGCCTCTTCAGAGGTGTCAGAATTTTGTGTAAAATCGACTTTTTTATTTATATTTACAGCGTCTATATCAACAATTACAGAATTATGAGAATCCTCATCACTAGATAATATATTATCTGTATTTTCTTTACTACTACTTTCAGAATGTTGATGCACAAATTCTTCAAAAAAGCTTTCTGATTTAGAATTAGAGATATCATCTTTATCGGGTTGAATGTGATTGCTACATATAGGTTCTATGTGTTTACTGTGACTAAAAATTGCTTCTTCTTCATCATCAACTATATTATTACGAATTATTATAGTTTCTATTGGGCTAATAGATCTTGCTTTTGATATCGTGTTTTGCATATGTGTGGGGATATCTACTTCATCTTCACTTTCAACAATAATTGTCTCTTTGGCGTGAGGTCGAAGTTTCTTTAAAAAACTTGCATTTTGATCACCATAAATTTTTTCTTCTGAATAAGATGTTATTTCTGACTTTTTACTACCTGTACAGCTGTCTATTGTACCTTGATAATAATTTTCTTCATTGAGAATTATTGTATCATCCATAAATTCTTTATTAAACTGTACAACAGGTAAGTCATCTATAGTATCAGGCGACGACTGAGTTAAATCTACACTTTCTTTGTCTTTCGGAGCTTTCGTCTTCAATGTAATATTACTTTCATCATCAGAATTTTGAGTGAGGTCTATGTTTTCTTCTATAATATTTTCCCTGATAGGTTGTGAAGAACCAATGACACACTCTGTCATATCCATAAAATCATTTGACTTTCTTTTAGTGGTATTAGACCCTTGTGATAAGACTAGAATAGGTTTTATGACACATTCAGTTAAATCAACTGTATTGTGAGATAGCTCTGTTACATTTTTATCTGTATCATTTTCTTTGGGTTGAGTTATCTTTGGAGAATTGTCTATTATTTCTGATACTTCATCATCAAATATATCAGGGGAACAGCTTCGCATATTTTGTGTTATTTGTAATAAATCAGGATTTTCTTCTCTTTTAGTTTTATTTTGTTCTGGTTCTTCAACCCTTGGGTTTATGTAAACATCTTCATGCTGTACTATTTCTATGCAGTCAAAATCCATTTTTAATGTTTCATCCTTTTCTTTGTTTCCTAGAATTTGATCATCAGGAGAATGAACTGTTTCCTCAGGTAGTGAACTATATTTATTTTTAACAATTTCTTGTGCTTTTGTTATTTCTCCACTCAGTACAACATCTAATTCTTCTGGTGTTAATTTAATTCTTTCTAATTTAATATTGGAAATTTCCAAAGTTGGACTTGTAGCCCTGCCTGGAATTCTAGCCCAATCTTTCAAAAGACAACCAACAAAACTGGGTGATTTTTCCAAAAGACCATCAACATAAAGTAAAGTATTGTCCTTTAAATCTCCATACAATGTGCTAGTTGCTCTAGAATATATTTCAGCAGATATATTGGACTCTCTAGGACAGACGTCAACTTTAGAATTGAGACTTGCAAACAACACTTGAGAATATTTATCAGACACTATCTGTTGCTTTTCAGCTTCTGTAGCTTGAATAAGTTTGTAATATTTTCTATATTTCTTCAACTTCCTACTTTTACTTGCAGTGATCTTAACCTCAGGTACCACAAAACCATATTCTTGAAGAGTTGTCCTTATTTTACCTGTTCTTTCTTGACTAGTGAGTGGACTTGAGTTAGAATCTTCTTGCACAACTGTTTCAGCCTGTTGAAGAGATTTTGACAAAGCTATTGCCAGTTGCAATTGTTCTGCATCAACATCTATTCCAGATTGCTTGCATATCTTATCAAAATCATTAGAATATGCAATAAGTTCATTCTTTTTCAATACTGTTCTTATATCTTTCTGTCCTTTAATTGTTTTAATTTTCTTTTTCTTGGGCTTGCTTGAACCTGGTTTCTGTGGTTTTTCTGTAGTCTTCACTTTTGTAAAATTCTTCTTTTCTTGAAAGTCAGATAAACTTTCATCCATAACACATTTATTACTGAAGTATTTGCTAGTTACTCCACATGAGCTTGAATTATTGCTGGAATTAAATGAAACACATGTTTAAATACTTGTTACTTCATTTATTTTTAAGTTAACATTTTTTACTACATTATAATTTCCAGATTCTAGGTTTATGTCCATGCATTTTCCGAAACCAACAAGTTGTATGTATTTTATATGGTGTCCAGTGTAAGTTTTCTGTGTCTGTTGTCAACAATCTATACATCAAAAAACATGATTAGTACCATGGTCTAAAAAAACAAGGTCTTCTACTCGGACTGCCAAACTTGACACAAGACTATGTCATCATACTGTTCATCCTTGTCGAATACATATTATTTAACAAGGATGAACAGCAGATGACGTCGGCTTGTGTCAAGTTATGTGGTCGGAGTGGAACTTGTTTTTTTAGACCATGATTATTATCCAAGTTAAAAATCTTGCACTAGGACACGCAGATTTATTTACAACTAAAGGAAATAAATATATTATGACGTCATGCTTTACCTACCTATCACTAGGGCTATCTACATTCATAATAATCTATTTATATGGTAAGTCAGGGCGCTCTTCCTCTTCAATCATTCGTCTCAGGGCGTCTCCACGTACTGTGGGAAGACCCGCACCGATCATACGTCGTCTTTCCACTTCCTCAATAGGATCTTCATATAGTTTCGCAGAAGCAGTCCTTATCCCCACTGTTAACTTTGAAAAACTGAAAAACAGTTCATAAATCATAACCTTAAAAAGTTCTGTCTGTACGCTCACTGGAAGAAGGGTTTGGTAAAAGAAACTTACTGGAAAAATAAGCCAGTTACAATTCCAAAAGATAGTATCCCTACTCCAAGTATATTTCGCACTTTAGCGGCTGGAGTTCCTTTTATTTTTCTAGGTTTCCATTTAGAAGTGTCAACACCGATGGCCATTTTTAAAGATACGTTCCATTTGATATGAATAATTGATTTGATCTGATCTGAATCTGACAACTGACAAAATACAAAATTTGCGTAGATTGAAACGTAATGTACTAAAATCGGATACACGTAAAGAATATCTTTGAAATCCATTCATAAATCATAATAGTGCTATACTAATAAAAGAGAAATAAGGTTTGTTTGTTTGTTTGCATCGAATAGGCTCCGAAACTACTGAACCGATTTCAAAAATTCTTTCACTGTTGAGAAGCTACAAAAACTTTAATAATGTATCTCAAGGTGTAAAAAAAATAGGTAGGTACTTACCTAAAATATTCCTAGTTATTGAATAGGCTCTGAAACTACTGCACCGATTTTGGTGAAACTTGGCACAAAGATAGATTAGACCTTGGGAAAGAATATAGGCTACGATTTACCGCGGGAAAATTCCTCATTCCCACGGGAAACATTATTAAAGTGGGCGGAGTTGACACAGATAAAATAGACCTTGTGGAAAAAAATAGGCTAACTTTTACCGCGGGAAAATTCCTCATTCCCAAGGGAAAAACTATAACGCGGGCGGAGCCGCAGCGGGAAGCTAGTTTAGTCTGTGAGTTTAGATATATTTTGAGTAGGTTTACTCATTGCTTTATCTATCTAAGTCGGAGTACCTACATATCCAATGTCTTCTTTTCTTTTAGTTGATTTAGGATTAAAGTAGGAGCATAAACTTGGACGATAAAATATCGTTGTCAGTCAGCTCAGCTCGGCGGCGGCGGCGGCGCGCGGCGCGTAGTCGTATAGGCATAGGTACCTACTTAGTCTGGCAAAAAAGTCCTGAAATTAATAGGGGCGCCGATAACCTAATTTTATATAGATCATCATCATCATCTCAGCCGAAAGACGTCCACTGCTGGACAAAGGCCTTCCCCAAGGATCTCCACAATGATCGGTCCTACGCTGCCCGCAGCCAGCGGCTTCCCGCAACCCTCACCAGATCGTCGGTCCACCTCGTGGGGGGCCTGCCCACACTACGTCTTTTCAAGAACCTTTCTGCCCCAACGGCCGTCCTACCCGCAATGTGCCCAGCCCACTTTAGTTTAGCGATTCTTCAGGCTATGTCGGTGACTTTGGTTCGCCTGCGGATCTCATCATTCATGATTCAATCACGCAAGGAAACTCCAAGCATAGCCCTCTCCATCGCTCTTTTGGCCGTCTTATGAGGCCCATTGTAAGCGTCCACGTCTCAGATCCGTAAGTCATCACTGGCAACACACATTGGTCAGACTTTAGACTTAAGACACTGCGGTATTTGGGACGAAAAGATATTGCGCAGATTCCCGAACAGAACAGAACAGAACAGAAAAAATATATATTTGCAAGAATACATGAAAAGTGGATCTTATAATCTTAAATATAATACCTACAACTAGCGACCCGCCCCGGCTCCGCACGGGAAAATGGTTATGTAGGTTATCCTTAAGTATATTAAGCATGTATTATACATATAAACCTTACTCTTGAATCACTCTATTCTATCTATTGAAAAAAAACCGCATCAAAATCCGTTGCGTAGTTTTAAAGATTTAAGCATACATAGGGACATAGAGACAGAGTAAAGCGACTTAGTTTTATACTATGTAGTGATAGTGAAGTCTTAATGTAGGTACCTACTCGCGTGTGCAGCAGATGTTGGGACACTCGTAGGCCTACACGCGACATATTGACAGAACTACTATGGCTCTAATGTCACTATGTCGCGTTTGACAGCTTCTCGAGCCTGTCGCTACTCACATAGTAGGGGGGGGGGCAGAGTCTGTTTATAAGCCTTTCCTCCAGTGTGCCTACTGTTATGTAAAGCCCGACCAAAGAAATAGGAAACCTCGCCATATTGCGGCATTTCAATGGAACTAATTTTATAAGGGAAATTGTTGCCTTAGTCGTAAAAATATACACGTGGCGCCCCCAGAGCAGGTTTCTTATTTTTTTGGTTAGGCTTTATAAGCTAGATTATCTATCACAAGGAGTACTAGTGTTCTATCACTCTTAGAAAAGTCAATGTCATATTATGTTGCAGGCATTATGCTTTTCTATAGTTTGTGTTCCAATATCCGATATGTGTGTTTAACACATATTACAGGCTTTCAATACAATACAAAATAATAATAATATGCTTTATTGATACTCAAGGAAAATACAAAAATATAAATACATTGAATTCCTCATAAAGAAGTCAACAGGCGGTTTTATTACTAAGGTACCAATCTCTTCCAGGCAATCCCTCAGTGTGTCTGTGTTTTCGTATATTTAATGAAGCCCTACTGTTACTTACTTTATGTGGAATTCTTTTATGTACCTACTTATATAGTTACTTGCACTAAACTTTTCATCACACATCATTATTGTAAGAATAAAGCTTTTCTCATGTGTGTTCTTATGAGTAGTTAAATTACTACTCGCAGATTTTTTTTTTATCACACATCGCAGGCGTAAGGTTTTTGTCCAGTATGTATTTTTATAATATTATGTAGGTATAGTCAAATTACTATTATCAGAAAACTTTTTGTCTCATTATACTGCAGGCATAAGATTTTACTCCAGTGTGTGTTCTTTTATGTTTAATTAGACTACCAATTTGAATATATCTTTTGTCACATATAGGTACTGCAAGTATAAGGATTTTCTCCAGAGTGCCTTCTCATATGTATAGTTAAATTACTACTATCAGAAAACTTTTTGTCGCATATACTGCAGGCATAAGGTTTTTCTGCAGTGTGTGTTCTCTTATGTTTAATTAAATTTTTATTATAAGAAAACTTTTTATCACATATACTGCAGGCATAAAGTTTTACTCCAGTATGTGTTCTCTTATGTTTAATTAAATTACTATTATCAGAAAACTTTTTGTCACATATACTGCAGGCATAAGGTTTTTCTCCAGTATGTGTTCTCTTATGTTTAATTAAATTACTATTATCAGAAAACTTTTTGTCACATATACTGCAGGCATAAGGTTTTTCTCCAGTGTGCCTTCTCATATGTATAGTTAAACAACTATTATCAAAAAACTTTTTGTCACATATACTGCAGGCATAAGGTTTTACCCTAGTGTGTATTCTCATATGTATAGTTAGACAGCCACTATCAAAGAATACTTTGTCACACATATCACATACATAAGGCGTTTCTCCAGTGTGTGTTCTCATATGTCTAGTCAAACCGGTATTCCAACTAAAACTTTTGTCACATATGTCACATACATAAGGAGTTTCTCCAGTGTGTGTTCTCATATGTCTGGTTAAACCATTCTTAGAAAACTTTTTGTCACATATATTGCAGGCATAAGGTTTTTCGCCAGTATGTATAATTAAATGTTGTAATATTCTGTATTTAGTTGTCGCTATAAAATAACACACATCACAAATAAATTTTGTCGGTGCAGAGTGTGCCTTCAAATGCGATTGTAAGACATCTTTCTTGTAGGTTTTGTAATCACAAATATTACATGAGTGCACATTGGATAACACTATATTACTCAGAATGTTATCTGACGGGTTTATTTCTGTTTTACCTTTCGAGTTAATTTGAACATCTGTCTTTGGTAGCATTGTAATACTTATTAAAGTTTCAGTGTTGACTTTCAGCTGCTCCTTTTCTGTATCATGTTTCACTAATTTCTGAAAAATAATTTAAAACATAAAAACAAAAAGCCTGCTCTGGGGGCGCTTTGGTTTATAGTGTTCCGCACCAAAACAAAAAACGATACATGGCGATTTTGCGACCTAAATAACGGCAGATATTTTATTTGTCGCAAAATCGGCAAAACCTGAAGCAAATGAATCCTGCAGTAGGACTTTATGACCATGTTGAGGCAAACATGTGCAAGAGGTATGGAGCTGAATATTCTTACGATCTATGCAGAATATTTGGCGGAAAAGAAAAGAAATGCACCGTAATGCACGTACGTCCGTCGTTATCTCCATAAATCACAACAAACAAACAAACAAAGTGAAAAATAAGTGGACAGTTTAGGTACCGTTTAAAGAGAAAACTCTGTGATAACGTAGTGATTACTTGCTCAGTGCAAGGAACAATATTACAAGTGACTCTGTGCAGTATCAAATCAAAATTAACAAACCAATTTCACACCAATTTTACAATTCATTTTTTTTAAGTTTATTTCTCCGTTATGGAAAAGGCAAAGGGATCAAAGCCCATACAGCCTAGTCTTTAGTAATAATAGGATATCTTCAGTTTCATTTTGTCGTCTTTAGTCATAATTTCTTGTATCCTACGTCTTCTCTTCAGTAGTCTTCTCTTGTTGAACGTCTTCAATAGTCTTGTCTTGTCACGGGATCATTGAAATGCAAGGGTGGTCCTTACATTCCAATGACATCGGAGTTTAACTCGGGGTATCAAACGAGAAACAGCTAACCACTCATTATTTCTCACTTTCATTGAATAGTTCTTCGTTAACGGCACATTATCGCACTAATTCCACCATTATTAACACTATAATTACTGTTCGCGACGAAACACAGAAATGTATCCGAACACGGACATCGCATTAAAACCGACCGATTGAACACCATAAATGTATCCAAACGTTGCAACCGCTGATTGTTGGCAACCCATCGATCACGCTATTGGTAGAAACGTCAAGAAAGTTCGATGACAGCCAATCGTTCGAGACGTCAAGCAAACTCTCCGGAAGCTAGAGAGAGATCGACAGACTATGTGACAAGGAACGACGCGACGTATGAACATGAATGGCGAACTTTCCGGAAGTAGGGACCGACCGACTATGAGCGACATACGCCGTGAATAGCGAACTTTCCGGAAGTAGACGAGACGACTGTGCGAAAGGGATCGATATATCGTCCAGAACTGTCAACAGACTTCGAAAATGAATGGCGGTCGGAAGTTTCCGCGGGAATTAGTATTTAAACCGGCCGCATCCCGGACCAGCAAGTCAGTTCCAAAAGTCGTAATCGCAGCGATTGAAACTGAAGAGAAGAAACAACCGACTACAATAATTAACCGCGAGTACAGTGCAGTAGTGTTAGTGAT
Source organism: Teleiodes luculella (assembly GCA_948473455.1). Classification (NCBI taxonomy): domain Eukaryota; kingdom Metazoa; phylum Arthropoda; class Insecta; order Lepidoptera; family Gelechiidae; genus Teleiodes; species Teleiodes luculella. The sequence goes on from OX419606.1 coordinate 3,259,348, forward strand.
AATAGTGAGCCGTGTGAAATCGAATACCTACCGTTTTAAAAGTGCCGCGTTATCTTAACCTGTCACCGTAGTGCACTGTACCCATATTGTACCTAGTAATTTCTTACCGCTCGTAGTGTTGTACCGTTACCATCGATTTTTGTCAATAGTGTTGTTCCACCGTGATCGAACTAGTTATTACAGTCCACTTTTTGTACCGATTTTACCGACCGAATAAATTATACTGTCTGCTTCGAGAACCAACCGTTTTATTATTTCGTGTACGCATTGGGTAGTCCGGGGGTTTGTGCCAAGCACCCACTATCCAGTACAATTACCATGAAAAACTAATTTTAAAAAGGACGAAACAATGAACCCGCTATTTCTTCCCGATTCCCGCGTAAAACCCTTTTTTAGTTCTTTTTATCCCTTATGGGAAAGGCAAAGTGTTCTAAGCCCATACAGCCTAGTCTTTAGTACTTTCTTGCATATCCGAGTTTAATTGTCTACCACCAGTCATTCAAAACTGTCAAATGTCAAATCAATCAGCTGATGCAGCTGTCATTATTTTTCTCCTTGAGGGTTTTACGCGGGAATCGAGAGGAAATGGCGGGTTCATTGTTTCATCCTTTTTAAAAATAGTTTTTCATGGTAATTGTGGTGTTAATATGGTGGAATTAGTGCGATAATGTGCCGTTAAAGAAGAACTATTCAATGAAAGTGAGAAATAATGAGTGGTTAGCTGTTTCTGGTTTGATACCCCGCGTTAAACTTCAGTATCTTTGGAATGTAAGAACCACCCTTGCATTCCAATGATCCCGTAACAAGAAATGAAACTACTGAAGAAGTTTAACATAGATGCAAGAAATGACTAAAGACGACGAAATGAAACTGAAGAAATAATGACTGAAGATGAAGACATTAAACTTGGATAATGCAAGAAACTACTAAAGACTAGGCTGTATGGGCTTAGATCCCTTTGCCATTCCCATAAGGGAGAAAGAAACTAAAAAAAAAAAAAAATTTCTCCTTGATCATCAGCTGCATTGATCAGCTGTTTGTTTTCTTTACCTATTTACACATTTTGGATTCGGTAAACAATAAATTAAAATTATGGAAACTTTGACGCGTGAATTATCTTATGTAGAATACAAAGCAGCTCAGGCGTTGCCAGTGGAAAGATGTGAGATTATTGCACGTTTAGCTAATTTGAGGTTAGTTCTCTGTGTCCTTAATTATTATTTCCTTATTTATTGCTTATTTCTCACGTAATTTCTATTAAATCCGCACTTTATCTGTGAAAGCTGGATGCTACATGAATATTATCGAACGTCTGCTATAATTCGCTTAGCTAGGAACATTTATTAACCAAGAATTTAAGCTTTTATTTTTTTCTTTAACAGGTTACAATTCAATCAAACAGACAATCCAGGAAAACTATTAATACACACTTTAGATAGGCGAGGATTCAGTGTGCAACAGTACCATGATTTTTTAGCCACAGCTTTGAATACCAAAATAGTAAAAACTTATTATAAACCATATTCAAAAGTAGCAATTTTAATAGCTAATGATAGATACTTATATTTATCTCGACTGGCAACACCTTCAATCGACTGTGATTCCTTGGGGAATCATCTGAATGACCTTGGGTTTATTGTAGTTACTATTAAAAATACAAGGAGTATGGATCTCAAATTAGTTCTGGACAAGGTTTTTGAAGTCGTAGGAGAAAATTCTTATTGTAAGTCGTATGTTTATACTAGCTGACCACCCGCGACTACGCCCGCGTTGGATTCGTGGGAATGAGGTATTTTCCGGCGGTAAAAGGTAGCCATTATCCATCCCCAAAATCTTTAATACCCCTGTACCAAGTGTCATCAAAAAATTCCGCCCGTGCTACTATTTTCCCAATGGGAATGAGGTACTTTACCGCGGTATAAGTTAGCCTTAATCCATCCTTAAGATCTATTCTACATCTGTACCAAGTTTCATTGAAAATTTCTGCCCGCGCTACCATGTTTCCCGTGGGAATGAGGTATTTTCCCGCGGTAAAAAGTAGCCCATGTCCGTCCGCAAGGTCTATTCTCTCTTCTTACCAAGTTTCATGAAAATCGGTTCAGTGGTTTTGGCGTAGGGTTAAAATATTCAGATAATGAAATTGTTAATAAGTTTTCTAATGTAATTTATATGCAAAAATACCTAGCTGTTCAGTTTTGAATATTATTGGAAAGACCGACCAGAAAAAAAACTCTTTTTCAATTTTCAATGAAGCAAATAATATTAATTATGATGAAAATTGTTGCCTTAAACATGAAAATACATGTGACGCCCCAGAGCAGGTTTTTATTTTTCTGGTAAGGCTTTACCTGTTTTTATTTGAGGAAAGTTAATGAAATTAATTTCAAGAAATCATAGTTTTTTGTTTGTAATAAAAATGTGACTATGTTGAGGACTAGTGTAACTAGTATTATAATTATCTGTGGTTGAGGACAAGTAAAATAAATAACTCATCCATCATACTAATATTATGAAGGATAGATATGTATTTGTGTGTGTGTGTTTGTAATGAATAAACTCAAAAACTACTGCACCGATTTCAAAAATTCTTTCACCATTACAAAGCTACATTCACTGTGACCTAACACCTTAACATAGGCTACCGCCTATTTTACCGCGGTAAAATGCCTCATTCCTACGGGAAAAACTTAACGCGGGCGGAGCCGCGGCGGAAAGCTAGTATTCTATAAAGTGATTTGTCCGAGAGGCTGATTGCAGTTTCTGTTGTAAAAAAGGAATCCTAAATGGTATAAGTGCCACCTTAACTGTTTCAGGCTTCATATTCTACGCTGGACATGGCTGTGAGATCTGCAATACGAAATGCACACTTAGCATAGACTGTCCAACAGAAAACATTACAGAAGCCCACTGCGTTACAGAGAACTTTATACTGAATGCCGTGGCGAAGTGTAAGCCAGATCTATGCGTGTTGATTATGGATATGTGCAGAATCAATCTGGACATGTAAGAAAAAAAGATTCTAACTTTATTCTATTACTCCCAGCATAATTAAAGTCCCCTGGCAATAAGAATGTTGCCCATTGTAACTAGTAATAGCAGCTTTATAATATAACACAATCGGGCATGAAAGATTTTTTTTTCATTTTTACCTATCTGGATGAATTGTGATAAAAATCTACAGAGTAATCTACATATCCCAACAAAACAGGATAAAATGTAATGTAGGTTCAGAGGTAGTTTTATCCCAATCAGACAAACAAAAGGAAAAAAAGGGGGACTTTATTTATTTTACATTGGTATCTGTTTAAAGCAAAATGAGATGAAATATAATAAAAATAAATATCTTTTTATCTCTTTTTGTAAATATACTTTTCAGGGAAACAAACCCACGCATTTACACATCAATATTATCCGTGCCTCCATCGACAGCCCACAAAAACCTACTCATCAGTTATTCAACTCAACCAGCTTCATCAGCTTACGAACTCATACAAATAGAACTGACTCAGACCATTGCTAGTGATGTCTCGTACGAGATCAAGACTGGTGATACAGACAGGATTGTGCCAAATGCAAGTCAATATGTGAACGCTCTGTGTACGAGGTTGGCTGACGATTTGGATGTTAGTTCGATGCTGGATAAGGTGCATGCAGGTATGTTAAATCTATACAATGAAACTGTACAGATCGAAAATCTGTAGGTACATAGAAAAATAATTAAAAAAACCGAGTAAGGCCTGTAGGCCTACTATGTAAGTAGCGACAGGCTCGAGAAGCTGTCAAACGCGACATTAGAGCCATAGTAGTTTTGTCAATATGTCGCGTTTGACAGCTTCTCGAGCCTGTCGCTACTTAAAGCCTGACCAAAGAAATATGACACCTGCTCTGGGGGCGCCACGTGTATATTTTTACGAAAATGGCAACAATTTCCCTTATAAAATTAGTTCCATTATAATTCTGCAATATGGCGAGGTTTCTTATTTCTTTGGTCGGGCTTTACATAATAGGGCTACTGGCTACAGCTTCGCTCGACGCGCGGCGCGAACTACGAACTGCGAAACTAACGATCTGGCAAGTTTGTAATAACTGATTTTTCCCTTCCTACCCACCGTCCACCTCTCGAAACCATCTGGGTGAAGCGTCAATTTTTTTTTTTTTTATCTATTTGTACGGTCTAATCTCCGAAACTGTTGGACCGATTTGAATGAAATTTTGCATGGTGTGTGTGGTACCTTATACCCCCGATCAACATTTAAGATAGTTTTTACAGTGGTAAAATATGTCAATCCTACGGGAAACTGCATGGAAAGGTAAAAAATTAAACGCGGGCGTAACCGCGGGCGCAGCTAGTTTTAAATAAAATACTTAGGGTTTTTGACAATTACAAGTTTTATTGTAAAATTGTTTGATTGCGTGTGTATGCTGATCTTACACAGTAACATACAAAGTTTAAAGTGAAACCTAATATTTAGAAACGATAATTTTAATTGGTTTTAGATGTTGAGCTTGCTATGAAGAAACAGAGGCCAATCAAAGTGCAATGTGGAACTGATAAAAGATCATTCTACGACCCAGCTACAGGTTTGTTATTCATAAATTACTATTTGACGTTCATTGTGATCACGTAGCCAGTTAACGCACTAAAGCGACATTGCAGCGGATAGAAAAATATTCTTGCTAGTTTCTTATTTTATAATATTTTTCTTGACGCGCCGCCGCGCCGCCTCTCCGCTGCAGTGTCGCTCTGGTGCGTTTTCACCTTTAGGCAGGTATTTTACTGGCGACAGCGACTAAAAACGAAAGGGACGCAGTTATTCGCAAGAGTGAGCGCGGTGTATTTGTATCTCATTCTGACGCATAACTGCGTCCCTTTTGTCTTCGTCGCCAGTGAAATAGGTGCCTCAGTCTCAAATATGTGAACTAGACTCCGCGCCACCACTCAAGCCCCGCAGACGCGGCGTTGCAATCGCACAACGCACCGAAAATTAACACTTATCACCTTCAACATAGCGGATTTGTCATTTTAGTTCTCACGTTTTTCCGCAGGACTTGAGTGATGGCGCGGATTCTATTAATTTTTGACACTTCGACTACGCATTGTAAAGCCCGACCAAAGAAATAAGAAACCTCGACATATTGCGGAATTTCAATGGAACTAATTTTGTATGGGAAATTGTTGCCATAGTCGTAAAAATATACAGGTGGCGCCCCCAGAGCAGGTTTCTTATTTCTTTGGTCAGGCTTTATTCAGACAGCACATGTGGCTGAACACTTGACCTTGAGAGCGCCGTTATTGTGTGTGTAACAGTAGAGGTAGAGGCGAATATAGTAATGTGAGTGTCCAGTACTGTCCAGCCGCATATTGTACTGGCTACTGTGTTTGTTCTGGCTTCTGTTTATGGTATCGTAAGACATTTATTTATATCCACCATATCGAATATGGTTATGGTTTTTTTTTTTGTGATTTGTGGGTCAAAGGATAGATGTAAAAATTTCATAGACTACCGGTAGTTAACCAAATTTTCGGTCAGTGTTGCCACCTTCCAAATAATTAAACCACTAAGTTTGCTTTATTTAGTCACTAGATTATAAAATTTTTGCTATCACTTTTTCCCTAGAAATTGCTAAATAAGTCTAGAAAAAAAAAGGAAGGTTAGGTAAACAAACTTAGTGATTTAATTATTTGCAAGGTGGAAACACTGACCAAAAATTTGTTTAACTACCGGTAGTCTACGGAATTTTTACATCTATAGGTCAAAGCCTCCTCCATCTGTTTCCATCTCTATATGTCATCTGCAGCGCTCAAACAATTGTAAGACCAATCGTGACATAGCAATTTTAAATTACCGCGTAAACCCGTGAAAATAAGTAATACTGTAATTAATAAACTGTAGCCATGTATCAGCCAGATCTTCAAACCATAGACCTAAAATGCGTACGTTACATAATTAAAATCTCTGCTTTCAGGTGATAGGGCCTCCATCTTGAATAAACTGAAAGAAATTGGAAAAGACTGGAAAGATTTCTACAATGCCTTTTAGCTATAAAGTAATGAAATGATAGTTTGACTGTTATGTTTAAGTTTAAATGTATTGGTGCTATTATACTATAAGTAAGTATAAAATACAATGAAATTTTAATTGTGGACATTTATTGGCCAAATATTTTTCTACTGGCTTTCTATTAGATAGATTATCATTGTTTTAAATATATTTTTATTTTTTATTGTAAAAAATCTATTTTTAAAAGATATTTTGATATAAAATAAACAAAACAAGTTTTTAACAACATTTATAACTGCTTTTTATTTTTTAATTATTACTTTGACATCAGTTCGAAGTGGCTCAATATTTATAATGAATGACTAAGCGTACTAAAGTATTGTAAAGATCATTTCTTCATGAGTGCGTGTGGTTGGAAATGGTTAACGATGTTTACCCACCAGCTGTCTTCCACACCTTTAGTAAACTCACGGATAAATCTGTAATTCAAAATGAATAGCTTCTCCTGATATTCGGGTTGCACTCTGAAAATATAAGAAAAAGAAAGATATCAATATATTATTATTATTTACTAGCTTTCCGTAGTTTTTCCCGTGGGAATGAGGCATTTTCCCGCGGTAAAAGGTAGCCTATGTTACTCAGGGTGAACATACATAGCTTTCTAATGGTGAAAAATTTTTTGAAATCGGTTGAGTAGTTTTTGAGTTTATTCATTACAAACATACACGAAGCACACACACAAAAATACAAATCATTCCTATTTATAATATTAGTATGATGACTTGTCTGGAAGGCTAGTTTAAAGTGTCTTAAGCTGACAACATTGGATCAGTGTTACTCACACACAAAATTTAAATTTGGTTGCAGGTGTAAGCAGGTTTCCTCACAATGTTTCCTCATGGTGTGTACAGACTTCTTTCACTGCATCAGGTGAGTAATTTTCTCGTAGACAAATAAAATAATAATAAAAATAAAGCTTAGATGAGATTGCCCAATCATCATCATAATTTTAGTCTGTAGACATCTGCTGCTGAACAAAGGCCTTCCCCAAAGATCTCCACAACAGACAATAAGCTTATAGGCTCTGGATGACAAAGGCATGGCTAATAGAGATGATACTTGGTACACAAGGTCGCGGGTTCGAATCCCGCTCAGGGCAAACATTCGTGTGATGAGCACTTGTGTTTGCCTTGTGTCTGGATGTAGTATATTTATATATGTATCTATACTAGCTGTCTGACACCCATAGTACAGGCTTTGCCTAGGCAGGGGTCAGATGGCCTTGTGTAAAGTCGGCACTACACTCTCGACAAAACCAGAGAGCCGAAAGGGACGCGGTTATGCGTTAGAATGAGATGCAAATACACCGCGCTCACTCTTGCGCATAACAGCGTCCCTCGTATTGGCCATGTCTCGTCTAGTTTTGTGGAGAGTAGTGCGGCTTTAAGATGTCCCACATATTTCTTTTTTTACTTGCTGCTCTATGACAGCCCCCATAGACCAAATGATTGAAGGAAATCATCATCATCATTTCAGCCAGTAGACGTCCACTGCTGGACAAAGGCCTCCCTCAAAGATCTTTTTTTCATATTGGGGGGATATTGCCATAATCGCCACGCTTGGCATGCGGGTTGGCGATCAACAGTGTCTGGTCGTAGATACACAGAAAGACGTTGCTGCCCGTCTTCTGGTTAAATCCCTCGGTCGACTTCTACGACCCCCACGGGAAGAGATGGGGTGGTACTATTCTATACCGGTACCACACAGCAAAAATATTGGAAATCGACTTACCCTAATGAGATTGGAGGCAGGTCCCCAGTTTCCTGCATCTGTTTGAGCCCCTTCATGACGTGGTAGCACATCGTGATCTCCACCCAGCGTTTGTCAGCATCATCAAACATCACTCCCACCTGGAATGTTTAAACAAATCGATAGGGCATGAATGAATAATAATATCTATCTATACCAATATAAAGAGGAAAGGTTTCATTTTTTTGTTTGTTTGAATTTAACCTTTTAACCGCCAAGTATATTTTCTAAGAACTTGCTCCAACCGCCAGCCATAGAAACAAAATCTATACCAATCAGTCAAAACATAAGTCTTATTTATGAGACGGCGGCGTTGTGAGCTCGATTTGGTAAGTCTTATATTTCAGACCATGGCGGTTAAAAGGTTAATAGGCTCCGAAACTACTGGGCGGATTTGAAAAATTCTTTAACAGTTAGAAAGCTACAGTCACCCTGAGTAACATAGGCTACCTTTTACCATGGGAAAATGCCTCATTCCCACGGAAAAAAACTATACGCGGGCGAATTCGCGGCGGAAAGCTAGTACTAATAATTTATTTATGTCACTACTAAAGAATATAATCATCCATCACATAGTTAAGAACACATGAATACCTTGAAATTGTATGGATTTATGATCAAGATTAGTATTTTACTCTTTCCATTTAGCATAGCAGAAAATAAAAGATATTTACTGGACCTGAATTCAAAAAAGCATGTGAACCGGCCGGCCTAAGAATGAACAGATCTAAGTGTAGGATAATGACAAATGGTGAGGCGACAGACATCTCTATAGACGGCGAAAACATTGATTATACCGTAGACTACACCTACCTTGGACAACTGATATCCTTCACTAATAAACAGGAAAAGGAGATAGACCAAAGAATATGTAAAGCCTGGAAAAAATATTGGAGCCTCCGATACATTATGAAAAGCGACATGACACAAAAAATAAAAACCGAAGTCTTCTATTCCTCTATACTACCTGTGCTGACATATGGATCTCAAACATGGGCCTTAACAACAAACCAAGAGGAAAAATTACGCGTATGTCAGAGAGCCATGGAACGATCAATGCTTAAAATATCAAAGAGAGATAGAATCCGTAATAAAGACATCAGAAATAGAACAGCGACGAAAGATGTAGTCGAAACAGCTAGGAAGCTTAAGTGGAATTGGGCGGGACACGTCTGCAGACTAGATGACAGATGGACAAAACTGACAACAGAATGGGTGCCCATACATCTGAAAAGAAGGGTCGGGCGACCCAAAATCAGATGGAGAGATGAGCTGGAGCTGGAAAGAGGGTTTTGTTGGTGGAGGAGAGCTCGTGACAGGAGGGGATGGGAGCGGGAGAGTGAGGCCTTTGCCCAACGGGGCGCCACTATTAGGAAGTTGAACTGAATTGAATTATTATTATATTGAATTATTATTATATACAATTATTAATTATTAATTATCATCATTGTTAATTGCATGTTTTATCCAAATTGAATGTTGTAATTTATATCAGTGGAATAAAGGCTATTATTATTATTATTACTGGACCTATCGCCCATAATTGATGGATGACTGTCTTATCTCAGTACCTAAGCTAAGTATGGGCAGGCCTCCGTCACTCCATGTACTTGCGCGCTATAACTACCTACCGCTCGGCCGAGCGGTCTCGAGCCGTCTGCGGCTCTAATTCAGTGCGGCTGTGGCAAGCGAGGCGCGCGCACGTTGTTTAATTTTTAGTCGTTTCATACGTTCGTACGCGTACCTACGATGCCGTCCGGTACCTTATGTGCTGTAGATGGGTGCAAATCTAGTAAAACAAGGGATAAACACCTAAGTTAATGAGTATTTTAATATTTTATTACTAAAATAAGCGTCCACACTACGAGAATAATTTGATTTTTGAGGTACTTCAACAGATCATTCTTAAATTAGCACAAAACTTATTTACACATATTTCTGCCACAAAATTCGTTATCACATAATTAATTAGCATATTTTAAGTTCAAAATAATTCTAGCGGGCCGGGCGGTCACATTCACATTCATCAATAAGTAATCCATTTACGAGTATATCCGCGCGATCTTACAAGTTAATGAGTATTTTATTATTTTATTACTAAAATACTCGTAAGTGTCCACACCACACTACAAGAAAATAATTTGATTTTTGAGGTTCTACAACAGATCATTCCTAAATTAGCACACACACACACACAACCTTTTAATTAAATTTATGTTGAAGAAGTTTTGCCATTAAAATAAGTGGATGAGTCATTATTTCATTATTAAAATCTTCAGTATTCATTTTCCACACCAAAAAACGAATATTTTTGTTTTGAATGCTGCCGCTCGATTAGCCCCTGCGCCGCCGCTGTCTAAATCGCTTTTTAGTCAATAGTAGTAGCATTGGTTTATTTGAATCATCATTTGTTCGAGTAAGAGGTAGGTACCTTATAGGTTAATAAATCAGATGTTTTATTTTCTCAAAGACGACAGCCCTAAAGGTTTTAGTAGAGTGGCGCGATACGCGAGAGAAAGAGATGCAGCAAGTACTTGTATTCGCTTAGCGCCGTGCGATCTGAATTGCACTTTATTATAACGGAGCTAGGGTTGCAATTTATTTAAATTATGCCGCCTAGTGCAGCTTCTGTAGGTACTACTATTAGGTATTCTGTGGTATGGGCAGGGTTGTTAAAATTATAAACAATTTTTTTTGGTATAGTTCTCTATGTGTGTGTATATATATATGGAGTGTGTGTGTGTGTGTGTATGTAATACTGAGTGCATATTTAGTGACCCTAACTAGGCAACCAATTTCTTATAAGACTTTTACTTTATACCTGATAGGGGAATGCGTAGAAGATGTCATCTTTGGAAACTTGCAGCATCTGCCGTTGTGACATGCTGAGCTTAGATACTGCCTGTTTCAAGGCCACAATAGCATCCTTTTCCACCAAGCCTTCCAGAGCAGTGAAGTCACTCTGCTGAAGGGATTCTGAAACAACCTGACAGGAGGTGTTATTTTGAGAATGATGGGTTCATATTAAAAAAAAATTTTTTTTTTCTTCAATATGGCACTAGATTTAGTCTGTGGGCCAGTGTTGAGTTATTCATTTTATTTATAAGTAAAAGGGGAACTTATCCATACGAAAAACAAAAATTATTAATTATCTACAGAAGGAAAAGTGTGTTTGGTACAGTATTACTTATTAATTTCTCAGATTTTTGCAATGGTTATTAAATCATGTTTTCCTAAAGCAGAAAAGTAACAAATGTTTTTGTTTGCATGTATCTCATGATTTATATTGATTTTCTTTAATTTTAGTATCTACTGCATCTTTGATGATGGTGACAACAAGATCATTCATTCTAAACACTTGTTTTTGAGTACTATGTTTATGAAATTTCTTTTAGTTCCATTTTTTCAGGAGTTGGAGAAGGCCTGTAACAAATTTAAGCCTTTCTGAGAAGTACACCCGCCATTCTGACGCACATGAAGTTACGCGTGACAGAGGACCATGGAAGGCGCTAGAGGAGGCTATTCCAAGAGTCTGCATCTATAGGCTACTATAACTCTACAGTTAGGTACACTTAAATTATGATTACTAGTTGAAAAACGTATAAATAAAATGTTTTAATTCTATGATAGGTCATGAAATAATGTAAACAAAAACGCGCGTAAGAATTTGCAGTCTAATTGGATGCATATGAAATAAAGTGATAATCACTTTAGTGCATAAGCACTTAATGATAAAAAATATATATTTGGGACAAGGGCAGAGCCATAATAATAATAATAATAATAATAACTTTTATTCATCTCAACAAAGGGTGGTTGTTTAACATTACAACTGGGACTTCCTAGTAAGCATAGAACAGCCTGTGTCAGGAAGCCCCGCCTCTCCAATCTATACAATTCAAAATAGTTGAGAAATAAAGCCATCTATTCTATATTAAGTGCAAGCGTACCTGAACGGCATGTTTTGAAGCTTCAATAAACTCATGCAGACTAAACTCATTATCAAAATAGGGCCTTATTATGAAGTTTGCAAACATCCAGTTTTTGATGAACTTTAAAAACGACGGCCACATTATAGGTGGGAAATCCATTAGCTGGGGCAGTTTCCTTGTTTCCACTTGATCCTCTTTCTTCTCTTCTGTCTTCTCCTGGCAATAATTCCGAAATTGTATAACAGCCGGACATTGTGAGGTTATGGGTAACTGTTTTGGGAAGCATTTGTATGAAACTCTATTACACAGTCTAAACGTCTGTCGTCCTAAGACTTGCCTTAAAGCTAAATTCATATTTCACTAACAGTTTATATAAAAATATCTGAAATAATAATCGAAAATGATAAGAAAAACATGAAATTCACTTTTTTCGCAAACACACACAACGGAACGGCAAATGTCAAAACTATTTTTTTGTCATAAAAAAAAACAATTTGCGTTTTGTTGTGCTTTATTTTTATTAGTTGTTTTTTTTTTTATTGCATTGTCTTTTTTCTTTCATGTTTTGTTATTTTGTCTGTTGGTTTGGATGGAATGGATGAAAGAAGAGTCAAATAAAATAAAAAGTAAAAACGTAGCTATCACATTTAATTTATTTTCTCCCCATATTTTAGTTGTGTGGGTGGAGATTCGATTTTAGTAAATGGCAACACTACACTATTATTCCAAGCCAGAAAGCCAGAAACAGAAAAGAAAAAATAATTTAAAAAAATAAATACTGTCTGTCGTTTTTGTTTTCGTGCATGAATGAAGTCGACGTCGGATTTTTTTCTCGCGAAAAATTACGATTTTGCATAAATACACTGTAATAATTTTTGGTCTCAACCTCAACCATGGATGACCAAGCATGTCCCCGGTGCAAAACAACAAAATACAGGAATCCGTCTTTAAAATTGATGGTTAACGTTTGTGGGCATGCACTATGCGAAAGTTGTGTCGATTTGCTGTTTTTAAAAGGTAAATTTAGAAGCTTTAATTTAAATATTCTTATTATTGCTTAAAAAATACCTTCCTCTCTCATTTTCTTCTTAATAATTTGTGGTGCTTTTAACTATGTTTTATCACAATAAATCTAACCTTAACCTTTTGCATACTTTTTTATCCAATTGATGATGGATGACTCTCCCATTCACTGAACCTATAAAAATATAAGTCCAAATTTATGTGCGTTTCATAACGCTCTAAACCGTATCCAAACTTTACCCCGTTCTGAAGCAAATCTTTCTGACCGAAATTTCCTATAACTAGAATGATATGAAAAAAAAATGTTTCAGGCTCCGGTCAATGCCCTGACTGCAATGTGGCTCTACGCAGAAGCAATTTTAGGGTCCAGCTATTTGAAGATGCTATGGTGGAAAAAGAAATTGACATTCGCAAAAGAGTCCTCAAAGATTACAATAAGAAAGAGGAAGATTTCGCAACACTGAGAGAGTACAACGATTATTTAGAGGAGATTGAAACCATTATTTATAATTTGACGAATAATATTGACCCTATCGGAACAAATAAGAGAATTGAACAATATAAGAAGGATAATAAAGAGCTGATACAGAAAAATAAAGTAAAAATAGGTATGGTACCTATTAATAGACAAGAGAATTTTACTGACATCCTTTTGTTTGTACACAAAATAGTGTATATTTTTTTTTCAATAGAACAGAAATACTCTGCTATTTCTCTCTTACATAAATAAAATATTAAGTATATAACTAGACTAGGTTTTAGCTCCGCCTGCTTTACCAGTTTTTCCTCTGGTAATGAGAAATCTTCCCACAGTTAAAGGTAGCCTATGTTACTAGCCAAGGTCTATTTTAACTTTGATTGTATGTGGTAAAAGGCAAGTGTCCTTGAGATTTAAATGACATGGTTTATTTTCATAGCCATGTAGATTTTGGTTTGCTAGTTGCTCTGTCATTCTGTGTTAGTTTTTACATATAAAAAACAGTTTTTCAGAGTAAAATAACACATTATCTTGTTATTTGACTATGCAAATAGCAAGGCCATAGCCATAGTCTTAGTTTAGGTCTTGGTTTGTGCAAAGCTTTTATTACTTCTGGACTGACATCATGAAGTGTTCTAAGTATAATTAATAAAATAATATTGAATTTTTGCATTTAGTCTTGCGTTCAAATTGTGTATTATTATGAACATGAACTAACTGTAAGCATAGTAATAAATTTTATCTTAAATTGTAAGGTGTCATTAAAGTTCAAATTGCTTTCAATACAACATTTTTATCAGCAATAGATTTCTGATATTTTGATTTAAAATAAAAAATGTTTAATTTTACTTTTTGTACTGTCAACAGGCAATAGTTTAAAACATTTTTGTCTTTCCTTTAAATGTTTTACAATATAAGATTATAAGTAATTCTCAATACATTATTTATTTTATAAAACAATGATGAAAAATAAAATAAAAATGGGAAAAATGATATGAGGCTGCCAATTTTCGTTTTAACCTACATTGTGCTTATTGTATTTGTGTGTTTAATGTGCCATAAAGCATATTTGAATTGAATTGAACAACATTTACAGGTAGAGAAGAATTAGAACTGGAGGAAATATTAGAAATTGAAAAGCAGATGGAGGAACTGCGTAGACTAGATGCAGTGCGTGCAGAACAGGAAGCGAAGAAACAGAAGATTAGAGAGAAAGAAGCGCTGATAGACGAGCTGATGTTTGCGGAAGGGGACGCTAAAGATATACTGAACACGTTCGCTCAAACCATTGCTAGCAAACAAGAGGAGGCCCCTCTTGTTCCTAAGGTAACATTTAAATTGTTAATCAGCAACAACTTCAATAATGAAGTTTTCTAATTAAAGCCTGACCAAAGAAATAAAAAACCTGCTCCGGGCGCGACGTGTACATTTTTACGACTATGGCAACAATTTCCCTTATAAAATTTGTTCCATTGAAATTCCGCAGTATGGGGAGTTTCAATGAAAATGTTTATTTCTCTGGTCGGAATTTTAATGTAGATTCTCTGTCGAATCTAGTATAATAAGTCCAGTCAAAATGTGACAAATATGAACTATGTCTAGTCTAATTCAAAATCTGCCCTAAGTGGACTAAATGACTGGTTGGGCCTTTGTCCTTTTTTGCAGAGATGATGATAAAATTTTATCTTCGCTCATTTGAATCTTGAAACAATAACTTCTTGATTCAGTAATTTGTAAAATATTTATCATTTTTTTTATAATAAAGCTTTTCACATTTAATTTTCCAGGCAACTCACTTCTCAACCGGTATCAAGTTGTCCCGTAGTGCTAATTCCTCATCGCTGCCCGTGATTGAAGAAGGACCCTTATATAGATATGAGCCCCCAGTGGTCCCTGATAGATGTGGACCGGAACCCCCTACTATCTCTGAAATTATCAATAATGGATATCTTCAGCATGTTCGGTAAGTTTTTAAATCACATAACTTTAGGGGCCTACAGGAGCTAACCGCCGCCACCCTTTAAAAAAGTAAAGCCTGACCAGAGAAATTAAAAACCTGGTCTGGGGGCGCCACTTGATTATTTTTGTTTATGGCAACAATTCCATTATAAAATTAGTTCCATTGAAATTCTGCAATATGGCGAGGTTTCTTATTTCTTTGGTCAGGCTTTAATTATGATTTGTTCACTTGCAGAATGGAGACGGAGACAGAGAAAGCAGGAGGTTATTCAGCCACCCTTCCTTGTCTGCGCGCACTGCAGGACGCATTGGCCGGCCTCTACCACGCCAGCTGACACGCGCTCGAACCAGACGCCGTTATCGTGCTCGAGTGATAAGAGATAAACAACGTCTTACCACTAAAAAGTTTAAACTCGCCCCTTTTCTTTAATTTTTTAAGTTTTTTTATCGTTTATGGAAAAGGCAAAGGGTTCAAAGCCCATACAGCCTAGTCTTTTGTAAGTTTAGACACGCCCCATTTCTTCTTTTTTTTTGTTTTTTTTTTTTTTAATGTTACTATCATAGCTTGCTTTGTGTTATGATTTCTGTCCCTCTAACATGCCCGGGCCACGCGTGACAGACATAATCGTATTATAAGTCGTGCGTATTCTCTTATCCTATTGGAGGATATTTCAATATGACGGGTTTGTCGCAACTTTTCGACAGTTAAATGTGCGACAAACTTTTGTCATAGCACTGCATGTTACGGGGGCTGATTTCTGAAATAAAGAAAGATACTTACAAAACAGCTCAACAGATGGCACTAGTACATAGTGAAGTAAAAAATACCGAAGTATTGGATTATAAACCAACATTCAAATTCATCGACTTATTTTGTACAACCCGACAAGCAATAGAAATGGGTTAAAATCGGTTTGCAAGATTTTCTTACATAATTACAAACATACTTACAACTGAAGCTAAAAGAAGCATGTCAAAAAGGCAGAAAGTGTACAACAAATCTCACTGTTCTCATTATTTCACTAGCGTCGCCTATGGAAACCTTAAAAATTTCAAGCTGTCAGAAAATCTCCCGTTCTGTAGGGAGGGTAAGGAAGTTAAATCTTTCTAAATCTATTCTAGATACAATTGTCTGCTAGTGATAGGATATTAGCAAATATTAAAAAAAAAACCCAATATTGCATTTTTTTAATCTATAAAAATGCCCCCATGTCTCTAAAGTCTTGTATGAAAAATGTCATAAAAGATTTATTTGACTCGTGCTCAGCGTATTTTAACTTTTTTGTGGTAACTCGGCGTGTCACTCATCAGGGTTATGTTGATTTTGATTTTTGAAGTAAGAAATGTTTAATTTATTTTTCTTCTTTTTTTGTTTTTTAAATGCCATTTATAAGTTAATTCCCAACAACACTGGCCAAAATATTTTCTAAATATGGGCTAACGGCAAATTAAACTTAAAATATGTATGTATGACTATGTTATTATAAGGGTCTCATTTTATTCGAAGTAGGATTTTTTAAAATCATTTTCGACGTCAAAACTAATAAATACCATGGACCAGACTCCGTGGTTGGCGGCCAGAGTAAACTAACCAGTAAATACCACTTAATACTATTTTGCTGTTCATAATAATAATTATAATAATTATAATGGTCTGTTTCATATAAATCCGGACAAAAGTTCATTGTCCTCTTTCTTTTCTTGAAAGTTATTAAAAATATTGTAACGCCAAAATGTCTGGCAAAGTCACACGCTCACCCCGCCTTCTACTACGGTATGCCAAATTACGTATTTTGCGATAATTTACTATATTTTTACCGTATCGTTTGAAAAAATGTGCGCATTGTATGCAGGTGTCCATGAACTTTCGTCCGGATTAATATGAAACAAACCATAGTATGATTATTGGTCGTCAAAAAACATTTTAATAATATTTCTCATTTAAGAGCAGTATGAAACCGCTATGGGCAGCTAAAGACGGTTTTTTCTCGGTTCACTAACATTTCATATATTATGTCCCCACCAAGGGGCTCGAGCCTACCCTGATATCAGGGTGAATAGGCCTTAGTCGACCTCGCTGGCCCAGTGCGGGTTGGTCAACTTCACACACAACCCTTGAATTACTTTGCAAGTGTGTGCAGGTTTCCTCACGATGTTTTCCTTCACCGTATTCTCGGTTGTTTGGAAGCATATAGTCGTTAAGGCCTAAGCTTAGATGATCTGTCTGGTTAATCGATGTAAAATTGTAAACTAAACAGTTTGATTTATCTAGTCATACTGTAGTGTGATCCAACGAAGTGTGCATTCTCATTTTTAGGAATATAAAATTAGTTCGAAGTACGTTCGGTAGATGGCGTAAGGATGTAGTAACTTAAGCATTGTAAAAAAGACAAGTTAGTATAGTACTTTGATAAGTAGGACACTAACTAATGAATGTTATTAAAATTAATCATTATCATTCCAGCTTGTAGACGTCCACTGCTGGACAAAAAACTATAATTCATTACATTGCAAGAGACTGTCAAACATAACATTACCTACCATGTCGTCAGCAAGACGCAAGGCTTTAGTTCCTTTACAGGCCACGTTAATTTAGATCCTTGTCGGTCTGTAAAGCGAAGTGGGAAGAATCTCTACGGCAGCGTAGACCTTCCATAGACCACTGCTGCTATGGCTACGACTAGTTAGTTCCTTTACAGGCCACGTTTTTTAGTTAGATTATTGTCGGTCTGTAAAGCGAAGCGGGAAAAATGTCTAGCTGTAGACTTTCCGTAGACCACTGCTACGGCGTAGCAATTACGTAGCAGGAGCTACGAGATGTAGTATCACTTGGTTATACAGTTCGTGGCGGATCTAAATGAGCGTGTCCTCGGGCGCTGAGAGCTATACAAGAGATTTCAGATATTGTAAGCAAGACTCCTTAGTTAGTTCCTTTATATAAGTCCCACTATTGTTTATTATTTGTAAATATTTAATATAATATTGTGTAAATGAACGTGCTGTGACATTGTTGTTTGTTCCCGTGTTGTATTTGGTACTTGTTTGGTATAATAAAATATGAAACTAATTTCTGAAAAGTGTTTTTCTTTTTTTTACTCTTCGAAGTTTACCAAAAACAATAATTTATTTTTGGAGCCATTTATAGATGCTTTTACTATGTGAGCTCATATCATATGACGTCCAACCGTGGGATTCGATTTTGTGTAAATTCTTACAACCGAAATTACTAACTTCTAAATCGAACTGGAACTAAAATTTGGTACTCTGTGCCGGAACCTCCCATTTGAGAAGCAACGCCTATCCACGCAAGCGACATTCAACGACAAAAAAATGCGCTACAGTAAGTCCTGAAAACCCTAATTTTATTTTGGGTAAGCAAAATAGAGTCCCTTTCTTTTGTATGAATAAAATGACCGTACTTAAATGTAACTTACTACTAGTTACTACCTACTAAGTAGGTACTTTTCAAATCTCGGTAAAAATTTCGTAATATTTGACAGTCATAAAACTTATTAGGGACCGGTTGTAGGAAAGAAAAAACCAAATAACCTGGTTCGTTTAGCGGGTTGTCCATCTTCGGACTCGAATGAGTCAATATTGACCGAGCGATAACGCTTAAAAGACCCGCCGAGGCACTAAAGTATGGCAAATAATGCACTCTTCCATAGTGTGCTTCTAGCGCCTTATAAGTTTCCAAGAAAGTGGATTCTTTTATTATGTACCTACATAAGTACTATGCTTTGATGATTAAATATAGTAATAGATAGGTACTCGAACGCCGCCGCGCCGCTCAAAATACGCGACCGTCGAAGAATCAAGTAAGTATGTTTCTGTCGCAGTCGCTAATCGACGGCGCAGATTGTCTGACGTTGATTGGATCTTGGAGTGAGAGTAAATTAAAATGAGTAACATAATTTGCACAAAGTTTAAACGGTACGATATCTGTATAGGGTGGTATAGGCATGTATAAGTTGATAGTTGACGCCATATGACCCAAAACTAGGCAGAGCCTTTACTATGGGCACTAGACAGCTGATATGTTACATACCTACATTACATGTAAAGAAATTAGCGCACTTTTATGGATGAAACCTACCCATGAAACTGGATCATTTTCCCCAAGAAACGTAGGCTAAAATATGAAAAAAAAAAGCGAATCAGCTGAACACACCACCGCGCCTGTAAAATTCTACTTCAGTTATTATTTCTGTGCGTGCTCGCTACCCCTAATAGGTACACAGGACTTATACTTTTACTGCTACACAATGATTGCACACCATGGACTTAGTAACATAGTTATAGCACAGAAGAAAATAATAGTACTAACCCGGTTATAGTATAGTTATAGTGTAACTAAAACTATGTTACTAAGTCCATGTTGCACACAGAAATGGTAAAAAAAATCTGACTGATAAACTATAGTGTTCTTTTCTCATCAGTTTTTTTTCTTATTTCAGGCTATGTTTCTTAGAGAAAATTGTTCAGTTTCGTGGGTAGGTTCATCTCTTAAAATATTCTGCGCTAATAAAGTTACACCATATATAATATAGATAAATACATATGTAAATATACAACATTTAGATTCCAGACACAAGGCAAACACACGAATGTTTGCCTTGGGTGTTCGAACCCGCGACACTTTGCTTCGAAGGCATGAGCGCTACGACTAGGCTACGGCGCCGATCTTGTGTAATTTTGAGCGATCTTACGATCTTGTATGAGATAAATTAACATAGTAGCCAATTTCGCGAAAAATCTTCGACGACGTTTGCGTATAGTCTTAAATATTTTCTTGAAGGCATTTTCCTTATTGAGTTGTCTCTACATTTTGTGCCAGTTCAATTAATATCTAAGTACATAATAGTTGTTTCATTTTTTTCCTTCTACTTCGGCAGAAAGCTTCCGTATTATAAACGGTAAAGTATTATTTTTATTATTACATATGTACGACTGACGTAATTATAAAACAATGACTGGGTATAAGTATAGATAGATACCTATTCACGAAATCATAGTTTAAGCTATGGACTGTGGTACGGATTATAAATTAAATACAAATAGAACATACTTAAAATATAATATAAAGTTCTACACAAAAATAAGTAAATCATCATCATCAGCCAGTAGACGTCCACTGCTGGACAAAGGCCTCCCCCAAAGATCTCCACAACGATCGGTCGCGGGAAGCCGCTGGATGCGGGCAGCGCAGGACCAAATAAGTAAATAAATATTATCTTAATAAAATATTTTGTAGTCCTACAAAATAGACTAATACACACATTTAACAATCACCAAGTAAAAGAAAGGAAAATATTGATTAGGAAGAGAATAGAGCAATTATCTTACCAAGCTAGCGTGGGGAGGGGATTAAGGCAACATTTTGATGAAGGGATCCAGGCCAGAAAAAAAAAAGAATAATAGAGTCCTTTCTTTTCTCAAGATTTTTTTTTCTTGGTTTATGGCTTCTGCCTCTTTCTTTACAATTCCACCATTGTCATATACCAGAGAGGATATTATTTAATATTATTAACTTTTTGTTTTACTACTAAAAGCAGTAGGTATCCTGTCAGTTTAGGATCAAAACGCCAGTCTCCAAGCCGTAGACTGTGCAATTAACGTGAGAAAACACCGCGTATGTCCCGCTCCGCCGCGGGCTGGTCTCTAATTGGTGCTGTGTAAACTTGCTGTGTTATCGGGGGCTGCCGCCGGCGCGGTAACTGGGCTGCCATGCTATGGAGGTGGACTACTAAGTAATATTCTTTAATAACCTACATATCCTGATAGATAAAAGTCGCCCACTAATTTTGCCAAATTTTCAACTAATTTTCTTGAACTATAAGTAAAGTAAGCTATATTATAAACTAGCGACCCGCCCCGGCTCCGCACGGGAAAATGGTTATTGTGGGTTATTCTTGAGTATATTATGCATGTATTATAGATATAAACCTTCCTCTTGAATCCGTCTATCTATTAAAAAAAAACCGCATCAAAATCCGTTGTGCAGTTTTAAAGATTTAAGCGTACAAAGGGACATAGGGAGGGACATAGGGACAGAGAAAGCGACTTTGTTTTATACGATAAGCTATATTATAATAGATTTTTACACAATTGTCACACGAAAATACAAAGAAGAGATACCTCGTTGACAGCCCATATCCTACTAATTCGAACGCGAAAGTTTGTAAGTATGGATGTATGTTTGTTACTCCTTCACGCAAAAACTACTGAATAGATTTTAATGAAAATTTACAATAATATAGCTTATACATCAGAATAACACATACGCTACTTTTTATTTCGGAAAAATACCTCATTCCCACGGGAAAATGTGCCTGCTGATGCTGACGCTAGCCCAGTGCGGGTTGGTCAACTTCACTCACACACAACCTTTAACTTACTTCGTAGGTTTCCTCCCTTTTTTTTCGCACCGTAAGAGCGTAGAATAAACGTACTTATTAATTCGAAAACACATTGCTACGTGGCGAGGTTTGAACTCGCGAACTTCAGAATGTAAGTCAACAGTCCTAGCTAAGGCAGTCGTGGCAAAAGCATAAAATACATAATTGGATTGCGCATTTGGGCTTTGAGCTACGTTAGTAACTAGTTATTCATGTGTGCTTTGAGTTTTAAACTAGCTTATGTACTCAAAGAATACGGGTTTAAATACAAATCATTATACGAGTACTGTCATTGTATTGTAATTATAATTGGAATGAGTGGATTTAGAAGCCACCTCTACACTTAGTTGGCTCGTTGTATCCGGTTCAAATCCGCCCGCCCAGCTCGCTAATATTGACTTCTTATTACCGTACGGTTATCGCCACCCGGACGGAAGCCCGGATAACCGGAATGCCCGGTTAGGGCTGCCAATTTTAGGTATTCGTGAATATAAGTATCCTTGTCGAGCAAAGGCCCCAGGATACTTCCCTGTTGTGCAGTTTCTCGTAGGAATTAGATATTTCCCTAAAAACTATCTATAGGTCTACTAGAAACTGATGGCAAAAAATTAAAAGAGAAATTGACACCAGCAAGGTTTCTTCGACATTTTCACCACTTTTAAAAGGAAATTTGAAGCAAAAAAAAACAATTCCTCGAAATTTCAGTTGACAGACGACATTTTATTTGTTTCCATATGAAAATAGCTATTTTTTAAAATTTTTTGCCATCAGATTCTGGTAGACCTATAAAATGTTGACCGGGGATATAAGGTATCATTGTGCAACATTTCATTTCTTTCGGTCAAAGAGTTCCGGAGATTAGCCTGTACAAGTACATAGACAAAAAAAACTAGAACTTAATGTTTTATATTTCACTTCTTACATCCCCCGACTTAGCTTTTAGCTTATTTTTATGTATGATTTTTGACCTCTACTGTTTTAGGTATAATATCTTTGGACCTTTGTCCAGCAGTGGACGTCTACTGGCTGAAATGATTATGATGATGATGATTGATGACTGTTCTATTATATATAGAATTAAAATTGTAAATTGTTCGTATCAACCCTGCATCCGGATAATAGGTGGCCGGCGGAGTCCGGAGATAGCAGCAGTCCGCAGTCCTTAGCCCTGCTATTGTCGTATCATATTCTATGCAGTTTACTGACGTTTCTAAACTAAACAGCCACACAGCTGACTTGTATAATCTCGCAGATTGGCGAATTAAACGAAATGATCGTACACTCAGGGACGTAAGTTAATTTTATTAAAGCCTGCTAACAAAAATGGAACACCTCGCATTATTATAAAGAGGAAAGAGAGAGGAGTTGCTTACTATACCTATATGATATAAAATAGGATAAAAATAACACGCTAAATATCCCTTCATTTTAGTTATTTATAATTGTTAATTTCTACCAAATAAGAGTATAGGAGAACTAAATTTGAGTGTAACTCGTGTTTCTTACTTTCCTCTTCCTACCACGATTTGATATTGAGGGTCGCGGGAATGCGCTGAAATGCGGGCAGCGCAGGGCCAATCATTGTGGAGATCTTTGGAGGAGACCTTGATAGCACTACTTATAAATTGCTTTTGAAAATCCGAATGTACGTTATGAATTTTGGTGCTCACTACACATCCAATACCTACAATCAAGGTCTCCTCCAAAGATCTCCACAATGATTGATCAGGAATGATGAGATCCGCAGGCGAACCAGAGTCACTGACATAGCCCGAAGAATCGCCAAACTTAAGTGGCAATGGGCTGGGCACATTGAGCGTAGAACCGACGTCCGTTGGGGCGTGAAAGGTTCTTGAATGACGACCGCGCGCCGGAAGACGTAGTGTGGGCAGGCCCCCCACGAGGTGGACCGACGATCTGGTGAGGGTCACGGAAAGCCGCTGGATGCGGGCAGCGCAGGACCGATCCATGTGGAGATTCTTGGGGGAGGCCTTTGTCCAGCAGTGGACGTCTTTCGGCTGAGATGATGATGATGACACACCCTGTACACGGCTGTACACCATTTCACACATGGTCCATCATTTGCAGCCTATCTGTGGCACGTTGCTTTAATAAAATTGCAATGTTGTATGTTGCAAATGGGTTGTTAAAGACTAAGGCAAGTCAGCTTTCCATAATCGTCGAGATAGGTAATAAATAATTTAAGAGTGTCGTCGGTGGCTTAATGGCATTCGGGACACGAGGGTTCGAGTCCCGTCACGACAGTAAAGAAAAGACCAATGTCGAATGTAGGTAAATAGGTACTTACATACTTTCGAAGTTATAAAAAACAAAAGCTGTAGGTATTTGAAGTCGACCAAATAACACTGGGCTGGGTCAAACCTTGTAAGTTAACCCTAATTGAACCCTGTAGGGACGAATAAATGAGCTAGGAACGAACATGGATCCAAATCGTAGTAAGAATGAGGGTAGTTGTAGTTGAAGTGGATCTTTTGTTTTATGTCAAGCACCTGGCACTTACAAATAACAAACCACTCCCACTGACTGGGTGGCCCATTTTACTACTCGAATCATCGTACAAATTGGCAATGCACCATCCGATACCCATTCACTGCCACCAGCTATTGTTTAAGCGCCATTGTTCAAACTCTGAACCCGATCCAAGATGGCCGCCGCAAAATGGCGGGAAGCGCGCTTATTGTTTCAAACGTCTCGCATGTCAAATTGCGTTTTGATGTTGACGGGTGTTTGTGCGTTTAGATGATGGCTTCTGATCTTCTGCGTGTCACGCCTGTCTTGGAGTTTATAAAGGAAAAGCACAATCCAATACTGTAAATGGATTATGCTAATGTTGTAGTTGGCTTAACCCTTGTTTGTGTTTGTAAGTCAGTGTTCGTCAGCAAAAGCTCGTTTGTAATTTCACAGAGGGATTAAAGATCTGATAATTGCTAGAATACCTTCAGTTTTCGTTAAGAATTTTTGTTCCATTATAAAGGGTTGCTTGCAATCATCATTTATAAGCCAGTTCCACTAACCATGTGATTCAGCCGAGTCAGTTAATGCCTTTCACGGGTTAGAAATGGACCAACCCCACTCTTCCTGTGTGTTTTGTTCGAGATGATTAAAGGTACGACGAGATGACTTAAACAAATTAGTAGTGATTGTGTAACTCCTATAAAATGAATGAGTTTCAAAGGTTTCAACCAACCATATCTGGATATGAAACTGACCATGAAAACCACATTAATAAAAGTAAAATTTAAAAAATCTAAATCTCAAAAAACGTTCTAGTTGAATGTCAATTACTTAAATGCTTTTGGCGAACCCAAAACAGCAACGGACGCAAATATTGCCTCGAGCAGCACAGAATAGTATCCTTTAAGGTGGGCTAGCAGAAATTTTGCTGATAGTACATACCTAAGGAATTTGCATGGGTTCTTGTAACTAACAATAATAACTGCAATCCCCAACACCTGTTAAAACTGGGATTTTGCTATTCCGGGATTTTGCGTATCTGTCCTTCTGCTGCGGAGGGAAAAAGGTTTGGTCTTAGTTCTGAGGTGGACGCTCATTGCTGGTATTGGGTCCCAAAGTCCACCATCCGAGTAGGATTTTTGCTAATCGTACCACGGAGCTAGATGACGAGATTACAGAAGCGGCTAAATCAGTCAAAGAGTTCAGGTCATACTTAACAGAATGCCCCTCTGGTAATGAATACCTACCATTCTGGTAATTCATACATTAGGTAACCCGCCGGCGGAAGCGCGGTCTAATTTAATATCTATAACTCTGCTTCTAGGTAGAACCCCTAAGGCGACGTCCAATTCATTATGTTTTCCGTGTGTTTTCCATACCAACGTGTTAGGCCATGGTCCGAGGCTCTTATCTTAGTCCGGCGCCCTTATTTGGTGTATGTGTAATTTTTTCCGCTCCGTTGCAAGTCTGGTGTGGTCCGGTGAAGCTTGTTGATAGGTAGATTTCGTGACACAAGCGTAGATAAATAAAAAATCCTCAAAGCTCCGTCCAAACGGAGTATAGCCCAGTGCTTCTATATGTACCTACCCAAAGGAAAGATTGAGTACTTTCGGTGCAAATTTTATAACGTTCATAAATAAATTGCAAACGATTCAGGTAAACACTAATATGTAGGCAGTAGAGTTTAGTATTGAAATGTTTATTCTTGTAGAGACGGATGGAGTTTTGGTGAATGATGCGATACTTGATGATAGACTGTACGCCGCTGACGCTTACCTGTCAGGGTAAATAAATAAACTAGGGCTGGGGCGTTCCGATATCGATAAAAGTTGTATAATATGATCAAGTGACTCCTATTCTAACGACGACAGTTTTCAGTATGCGTTCTCTAGTAATAACTTGAGTATAATAAAATTATATTTATTATATTTTAACCTAAAGACGTCCACAACTAAATTTAAGCCCTCTGAGATTTCCACCAACTAACAGAGACCAAGTCTTTCCTATCTATTTTTTTTATCAAGTGTTTTCTTCACAGTTTTTCCTATGTTTTATAGAAAGAGTAGTTTGTTTTAAACAAACTCTCTTTTTTGAATCTGCTTGTAATAATACTTACATCTAGAAACTGATCTAAGAGATATACTATACATTTAGAACACAGCGATCAACTTATTTATAAAAAAATACAGTTTACGATTAGGCATGCTATAAATAGACATCGTAAAAATCTCTCGTAAAAACAATAGCATAATACAAATTTTATCGACATAGCTTTTATTTAGCCAGCACTAATTAAAAAAATCAGTTCGTTGGAACTGGCCAGTTTACTTCAGTTTTGTTTTTAGTTTTCACCCTCTGCTGTCGGCTGTATAGTTTGTCTGCCCGTTGCCGGCCAAGCATCAATTTAAAAAGCATAAAACGCGCTAATAGCGCCATTTCCTCCCGCCTTCCAACAATCTGACACATTTTTGAGGGTTCTTTTTTGTTGCGTTAGTTTATAGATGTAGATGGATCAGGATTATCTGGAATGTCTGGTTGGGTAAAATATAATCAACGGTTGTTAGAATGGAAAACAAGCGTCAGTGGTCAAATGGCTAAGGCCGTTTACTTCTATTCGGAAGTTCGCGGGTTTAAGCCTCTGCACAAAATAATGTGTTTTTTATTATTTTCAAATTCATATTGTAGGTACGTGAATTCGACGCTCTTAAGGAAAAAAAAAACATCGTAAGAAAACCTGCACACCTGAGAAGAAATTAAAAGGGTGAGTGTGAAGTTGAACAACCCGCACTGGGCCGGCGTGGTCGACTAAGGCCTATTCACCCTGATTTCAGGGTATGCTAGAGCCCCTCGGTGGGGACGTATATGAGCTGTTAACTAGTGTTTAAAGGTATAAAGTATTAATTTTATTTTACACTAGTTTTCCGCCGCGGCTCCACTTGCGTTAACACTTTTTCCCGTGGGAATGAGGCATTTTCCCGCGGTAAAAGGCCTATGTTACGCAGGGTGAATGTAGCTTTCTAATGGTAAAATATTTTTTCTAATCCGTTCATTAGTTTCGGAGCCTGTTCAATTCAAGCAAACAAAAAATCATCTCTTCAAATCAATCAATTAAACTTTAATTTTTAAATAAATTATTAGAGGGTTTGATCCCTCCATTACAAGTCCGGTGAAGCTTGATTGGTTGTACTTTTTGGACACAAACATAAGTCAATTAAAAAAAAGGGTTTAATTAGCACAAAGTATTTATACACCTAATTTAATTACCAATATTATCAGCGCCGACGATGTTGCAACTGTACAAAATGAACAATCACAAAAAAGAAAGACTCCTAAAAATAAAACAACATGTAAGGTAAATAAATACTTACGAAGAGTTTTTGCAGCGACTTCGTAAACAAGAGAATAAAGATGGCGGACCATGAATAAAATAAAAATGCTAGAGATAGTATCGGCCAAACTGCCTGAGTATGGAATACGCCGACTTATTATGCTCCTAATAACACGACCGTATTAACTTTTCGTGTAGACCCATGAGTTTTTAGATGCGGACAAACAAAATTATCGTTATGTACCTAAAGCTCATAAGGTACCTACTTATTTATCAAAAGTCGCGAGCCTACCTTGAATAAAAGCTCACATGCTGTCTAGCTGTCAAAATTTTGCTCAAAAGCCAATCGAAAAGCGATATAGTTTAGTATCTCAACAAAAACCTGAAAAAAATTGCTTGGTCTAAGATCAGTCTTAGTCTAACATAGGATATTAGACTTCTTAGAAGACATATATCCTTCCGATGCGAATAGTTTGTCGATTAACAGTTTTAAAAATACACATGTAATTTTTTACATAATTTGTGTGGAAGTTTCTTCGGTGAGCTTTTTACCACAAAAGCCCTCACTTGGCTTTGCTGAGCTCGCTAGTAAATGTTAGTTAACAGCTCATAATGTCCCCACCGAGGGGCTCGAGTCTACCCTGATACCAGGGTAAATAGGCCTTAGTCGACCACGCTGGCCCAGTGCGGGTTGGTCAACTTCACACACACCTTTGAATTTCTTCGCAAGTGTGTGCAGGTTTCCTCACGATGTTTTCCTTCACCGTAAGAGCGTCGAATAAACGTACATATGAACTCGAAAATCGAGAACACATTGGTACGTGCCGAGGTTTGAACCCGCGAACTTCTGAATGGAAGTCAACGGGCCTAGCCACTTGGCCACCGACGCTCCAAACGACGACGCTAGTAAATGAAAATGACTAGAATGACCAAAAGTTCCAAATAAACAAAATTATAGTCTTGACAAGCAGGGTTACCACAATTTCATCATTTAGTAGGTGGGTTGAGGAATGCAGTTGTTGTTAGTTACATAGGTGAACGATCCTACCATTACCCTTGGTTATTTATATTTAGCCGCCATGATAGACACCTAACAAGAAGAATTGAATGAGTTCAAATCAAAGAATGCCAAGAAGTCTACGTATTACCAAAAACTACATATTACCAAAACATATCTTTATAAAAAATAAAAGTGCCACCTCTTACACATTCCGAACTCTACCAATCAATGTCTTAAACGCATTTATAGATTATTCATTTGTATCTGCTATCGATTCCTTGTGTTATTGTCCGTCGTTTCGTCTGCTCCCGAAAACGTTATTGCCATTTAGGGATTGCCAACTATCAAATCAGTTCTGTGAGTTTATATCTCTATGGCTATAAAGGCGAGTTTGCACGTAGAAAGTGAAAATAAAATTTGTCCAATTCAAACATTCAAAGCTCAATCGTTTTATTAACGTATGCCTTGTCTGTGATGGAGACGTCTAGTATTTGTAATAGGATCTAAAGCGCTTTCATACAAACAGCTGAACAGATTTAGATTAAATTTTCAGTGTTTTAATGGCATCATTAAAACCTACGCGAACAGCCGTGAGCCGGAAAGCTAATAAGTACCTATTTACTTAATTTGTGCGTTAATATTTTTCTCGTGCGAATCGAATATTTTCCATATTAAAAAGTAGTTCATGTGCTTATAAAGACGGAAACATTGTTGAGGTAGCAATTTATTCCACCTCCCATACAGCAAATGTCACAATACAAAAAAAATAAATGAAAAAATTATCTTATCTTATCTTATAAAATTTTAACAATACACATATTAATATGTACTTATATTATACTTTTTAAGGCTTTCACGGTTGTATTACATGATTATTATAAAGCCTGACCAGTAAAATAAAAAACCGTTTACAAACAAACTTTTTACATTTTAGGCAACAATTTCCATGCTTGCTTGTCGTGTTGGTTTCGAGGTGTTGGTTTCCTATAACAACTACTTCCGTAGATAGTAGCCGGGACCAACGGCTTTGCGTGCCTTCCGAAGCACGGAATCTTCTTTCTTTTCGGACAATCAGGTGATTCAGCCTGCTATGTCCTAACCAAACTGGGAAAAGTCTCACAAAATGATATTTGTTCGACGGATCCCCACCGGGATTCGAAACCGTGACCTTTGTAACGTCAGACAAGCTTTTGACCACTCGACCACGGAAGTTGTTTCCATTATAAAATAAGTTCCATTGAAAATACACAAAAGGCGACGTTTTTTATTTAATTTTTCAGTCGGTTTTAAATGACGGTAAATTCCCTGTTTTAAAATAATAATCATTTTGTTAAATATTACAAATTGTAATCGCAACCCTTATTGCCTATAGGTACACTCAAAACTAATAGTCACATTACAATGTTACGAAGCTGTAAAACACCGCCATTAAGTGTATAATATAAAATGTATTATATAGGTATATCTATTCCTTAAAGAATGTGGAATCTTCATAACAGTTCCTTATGTGAACACGGCGGCTCTTGTGATCTGTTGCAATTACAAATCCTATGCTATTCGGGAAATGGTTTACGTACCTACTGATATTCTCTAGTTTGTACATCCCCCTAGTTTATTCCATGATTTTGGACGAGGTATTTTCTCGCGGTAAAAAGTGCCCTATGTGTTAATCCAGGATGTCAGCTAGCTTTATATTAAATTTTATTAAAATCGCTCCAGCCGTTTAGGCGTAAACAAGTAACAAACATACACACACACTCACAAACTTACGCCTTTTTATAATTATAATTATAATATTAGTGTGATGTGATATTAGACCAAGTATTATCATAGATTAATAAATAGTTGCTAACGTAAGTACTATCCCAGATACGAATAAACAGTAATGAAGCTAAAACAAAGTACTTGAAAACTAACATGAGAATCGTGGAGCCATTTCACCGCCATCATAAACAGGGGAGCGGTCAGGTAAGCCCTATTGTTGTTTTTTACCCTCCCGACTTTTTTTTATTATAGCAGAACTATAGAACAGAACGTTTGGGAAATTAGTTCCGATGATGTCGGTGTAGAAACTGTTAGAGCGCAGATGTGGCGGTTTCCTTTGCAAAATTCTTGGTGCTGTTCTCTTGATAGACTTTAAACTATGAATGACCTTTGCTTTTATCCGAGTAAACTCTCTTGTATTTCAACTTGATAGATTTAATAATATTGAAGTTATCGCGTATATATAATAAAAATACTAAATTCAACGATTAATTGTTCTAGTTATAGTTCGCAAATAGTAGTTATGAAACTGGACCAAATGTACAACCTTGTTGTACTATAATAAGCTTAGAATGAAAATTTAGCTTACGTTTTTGCTTAGACTGTTATAATATTATTAAAGGGTCGATAAAGTATTAAAGATTCATTTTGATGAACAGATTTAACAACGAATTAACAAACTTTTTACTTAATAAATTCGGATGAAGCTTATCAAAGGCTTTAGATAAGTCTTTTCCGGATTCCACAGATTAATACCTACTTTGATGAATTTCTATTTTTGGAAGACTTAAGTTGATCTGGTCTGTAATAATAAACTTTAAATCAGTATCAATCCTTTCTCAAGTTCTACATAAACATCATCGATTCCTTTTAAAAATGATAATATTTTTGCGCATTACCTCCTTATGGCAACTTAAGTCCATAAGTGATCGTCTCGTGGATAAGTGGATAAATATTTTTGTGTTTCTTTTATCGGAGTCTATACTACTACGATATCTCGATTGAAAATTTACTGCAAAAGTTTGACCCTGTAAGTGCCTAGAGATCTCATTTTTATTTTTAGTCGTGTGCTCGAATGAGGTAGAATTGCGAAGTCACATACTGTAACCTGTGGTAAGGGCTATGTAGGATGGACTCGTGCAATGTTGCATCTACGCCCTACAACGACCCTTCCCCATGAGTCCTACAGAATACTTACAAACGGCTTAAAGCAAGCCAGTCTGGTTTTAGAATCCAAAGCGCGCGGGTTGCTGGCGCGTCGACGCACGACGAACCCAAAGATTCTTAAATCGAAAAAAGATTCCATTCAATCCTACTTTTTTCAATACTTTTTAGACACTGGCCAGTTATGAGTTTTGTTTTTAAATTTTTATGGACGGTGATTTTGAACTTTATTCGATTTCGAAGTTTGTTTTAAAAGTTTTCGTTTTTTAAGTTATTTTCGATTTGCACTTTGGAAATGTTTTGTGATCACTTTGTTATGTTATTGTTCGGTTATGTGGTTATTGTTTAGTGTTTCGGTTGCATTTTAAAGGGGTTTCACTTGTTTTGGATGTTGCGGTGTGTTGTGAGTTCGTCAATTTGAAGAACTATTTTGTGTGTGAGATCTTCGGAGTGTGGATTTTGGCACAATGAATCTCTTTTGGAAAATATTATGCTGTTTAATTTTGCTGATCCAGACTGTGATGTGCAATTGGTGGTAAGTTTAGCAATAGATTTAATTAATTGACTTAACTTAAAAGAATATAAACTTTTAAAGATAAAACCGCTTATACAGACAGATATACCTACGTGGAGGTAATTATATATTATAGGTTAGTCGAGAATAAATTTAGGTAAAGATTTAAGTGCTAGTATTTTTTTATTTATTTACATGTTAGCCTAAAATGTAAAACAACTATTTGACTTTGCAATAGAATTAATACATTAAGGCGCTTGCGGCTAAGCTAAACTGCGTAAACTTTCGATTGTTCCTGTGGAGGTATTTAAAAAGTATATTACGAGTAAGTATATTATATCACAATATGTAAACACAAGATTAAATTTTATTCTGATCAATTTATAAGTAATGCATTTAAGCAAAATAAACAATAAAATACAAACCGCTTAACAAACATTCATTCATATTTGCATTTTAGCTGCGACTTTAATCTCAGGCCCAATCTATCAAATTTCATTCAAATCTATTCAGTAATTTTAGCGTGGAATTCTGTGGTGGAATTCGAATAAACAAATTAACAAAGCGACATTGAGATTGTTATATATTATGTAGCAGCATTTTGCAACCACGTAGAGTTAGAGTCGTAGACTTAGAGTCTAGTAGAGTTTTGACGCTATCGAAAGATGTTACGTATTTAAATTAAATAAATATTTACCGATATTATTCAATAATTACGTTACAATTATCTTAAGATGACAAGTTATACATGTCAGATCCTACAGTAAAGACAAAGTATTGCCCGAGGCGAAGTTATTATAAAATGTATTTTAAAAGTTCAAGAGGTTTGTAAATTATAAAAATATCATATTTTTGGTGTTGTTTTTGTTGCCCTATCAACGTAAATAGGAATATTGAATTTTTTACTCATTGATTGTTTTATCTCAATACGTAATGAATGTTGTGCTGAAAATCTCGCAAAAAATAAAATTAGATTCTAAATTATGGAAAACTAAAAACAATAGTAAAAGCAAAAATAAAAACAAGAATTTGAAACACTTTTCTTTACATTTCTTCAGGTTATATTACAAGCTTACCTGGCAAAATATACGAGAGCCGATGATGTTGAAATATCGAGAAATATTTCCATAATCCCTAACTAAGCAGTAGACATGCGCAAAACGGTACGTTTTACTCATTACTTTCGAAAAGGTGATATCACCCAGTACCATTACACATCACCCTAAACATTACCCAAAATGTTGTATGAAATTTGTTACTTAGTACGAAGAAATGCTGTGTAGTATTCCGTACCGTCAGCACATATTACTTTATCATAACATTACCTGCGCGCGACAGCATTACTCGAGTTAGATAGCACACAAAAAAAGTGATTTTGTTTTTATTTTTACTAACTGGCCCGAAAATAGTTATTTTTCTTCCATAATAGCTAATGTGTGATGTGTACGTGTACTGGTTACAATAGTCGCGTAATGTGTGATATTGCATTACCTTTTAGGGTGATATTACTTTTGTGATATCATAGCAGGCGGGTTGGGAATTGCAATAATTGTTCTGAATTAGGTACATATAAGTGAACAAACAAGTAAGTGAAAGAGCGTCGATGGCAGAGTGACTGGGGCCGTTGACTTCCATTCGGAAGTTCGCGGGTTCAAGCCACGGCACATACCAATCGTCACCCGGCTGAAAAAGCCTCGTAAAGGACAGCTTTTGTCAAATTCCTTTTTTTACAAATTGGGCAAAAACGCGCAGTATTTGCACTATAAAATTTACGCATCACTACATAGTCACTACATAGTATAAAATAAAGTCGCTTTCTCCGTCCCTATGTCCCTATGTCCCTATGTCCCTTTGTACGCTTAAATCTTTAAAACTACGCAACGGATTTTGATGCGGTTTTTTTCAATAGATAGAGTGATTCAAGAGGAAGGTTTATATGTATAATACATGCATAATATACTTAAGGATAACCAACAATAACCATTTTTCCGTGCGGAGCCGGGGCGGGTCGCTAGTTTGTTTTAAAGCTCTAAAGATAATCATAATAATGACTAAAAAACTATAGTATTATTATTTACCTACGAGTATCATACTTTTTTTTCAGTAGGTAGTTTTTTGTGTCTCCTGTAAAAGATTTTTCGAAAGCATTTAGGTGGTTTTCTCAGCCGGGTGACGCAATGTGATTTAGATTTTCGAATTCATATGTACGTTTATTCGACGCTCTTACGGTAAAGAAAAACATCATGAGGAAAGCTGCACACACCTACGAAGTAATTCAAAGGTTCAGTGTAAAGTTGACCAACCCGCATAAGGCCAGCGTGGTCGACTAAGGCCTGTTTACCCTGATTTTAGGGTAGGCTCGAGCCCCTTGATGGGGATGTATATGAGCTGCAAGTAAACACTGCTACCTATTTTCTAAACTAATGGTACCGAAACTTTTAGTCACCTTGTACGAAACCTTCTAAAAGTGTAGGGTAGAGCCTAGAACTACACGACATGCGCACGAAAATGTACGAACATTTTTTTTTGTAAAACTGAGTGCATCGCACTGGCAACTTTTTGGGTTAAGTTTTAAAAATAGAACGGTTTCGTAGAAGATAAATAACGTATTTGTTTACGTGTTCATTGTATGGACGGTTTTGTTTGACGGACGCCGACAGCAGCCGCGTGCGCTGAATGATGTGTTTCTCTATGAAATTTAGCTGCCAGTGCGCATGTATTCTTGCACATTTTTATGGTATAACTAGCTTTTCGCCGCGATTCCGCCCGCGTTAACAGTTTTTCCCGTGGGAATGAGGCATTTTCCCGCGGTAAAAGGTAGCCTATGTTACTGCGGGAAAATGCCTCATTCCCACGGGAAAAACTGTTAACGCGGGCGGAGCCGCGGCGGAAAGCTAGTTGTGGATAAAATGATGACGAGATTTAACAGAAAATAACAAGACAAATATTCTTAATTGATTTATTGTGATATTTTTAACCCCCGACGAAAAAGAGGGGTGTTATACAAATACAAATACAAATCATTTATTCGTCAACATAGGTTTATAGGTTGGTCAGTAAATTATCAAATGTCACACTATGTCGCACCTTCCGGTATACGAATTTATACATTATAATAAATTTTAAACATATACAAATTCACCTAAAAAAGTATTAATTGTTAGTACTACTTAAAAATTCGTCAATAGAATAAAATGTCATTTCAATTAAATAATTAGTCAGCTTACATTTAAATTGAATATATGATCACATATGAAATATCTAAAGGTAATTTATTATAAATCTTTGGGGCCATACGAATTGCACTTGCTTTGTATAAAGCGGTTCTACCGGATCTTAGTTCCATATCGTATTTACGACGTGCCCTTCGTACTTTACTGAACAGTACCCCTACCATGAGTTGCTAACGTAACTTACGCGCTCGATATCGACTACGTAAACGTGCATTTAGTATGGAGAAATTTTACTTCAGATAACTGTCAATAGATGGCGTAGTTTTAATTCCATACTAAATGCACGTTTACGTAGTCGATATCGAGCGCGTAAGTTACGTTAGCAACTCATGGTAGGGGTACAGATGCTGGTTACGTTTTACAAACAATGATATTTCTAATATATATAACGAAGGTAAGGTCAAAATTTTCAATTCTTTGAAATGTGGTTTACAGCTATCCGATCCTTTTAAGCCGCATATCGCTATAAGTTTGACGTGTGTGTCTGTCTGTCTGTCTGTCTGTCTGTGGCATCGTAACTCCTAAACGGATGCGCCGATTTTGATCTAGTTTTTTTTGTTTGCAAGGTGTCACAATCGAGAGTGTTCTTAGCTATGATCCAAGAAAATATTTTCAGCTATTTGAAGATCATCAGCTCTTTTCTAGTTGTTGAAAAGATCAAGGAACGGTTTTGTGTCGGGGGTTTATATTTTTTTTTATTTAGTGTTATTTAGAATAGTGTACAATATAGGATTGGCGGTTGTTTTTAATATCTATGCAGAAACTGCTTGACCTGACTCAGTTAATAATATTTATTATTTCTTCATAATAGGTACACAAAAGGGTAAACGACAAAATCCCCAACAAACTTGAAGATTTTATGAATGAGACCACAGACTAAACTAAACCATAGTCAACTGCACAATATTTAGCAATAGCTACGGAGCCCTTTGATCTTAGCCGGAGAGTTGCGTTGGCTTGGAGCTGTTAAAATTATTTATATCCTCCCTCCTGTAGAGACTTTCTCTCAGTACTGGATAGCTAGTGTGACATGTGACGAGGAAATACTGGGTAATGCTCCGTCCTATATTATTT
Organism: Teleiodes luculella; assembly: GCA_948473455.1. Taxonomy (NCBI): domain Eukaryota; kingdom Metazoa; phylum Arthropoda; class Insecta; order Lepidoptera; family Gelechiidae; genus Teleiodes; species Teleiodes luculella. Next base: position 3,295,501 of record OX419606.1, read on the forward strand.
CTTCTACCATGATCGTTTTCTTTTTTCTTAAAATTACATAATATTTGAAATTCGAATTGTTCTTCTCACTATTGTTTCTTGTTACTAAATTAAAAATAACATCGAGTGTGAAACGATTAAAAACTGTGCTGAGTGTGGGTTTTTTTGGAGATGGCAACATCTCCCGCCTAAGGGAGGGTCCTTTCAAAGGGCTTCGTACCCAGAGCCGTAAGATAGCTTAAGGGAGGGTCCTTAATCCAATACCCTCAGAATAACAATAAACAAAAAAATTAAATGAAATAGCTTTTATAAAATTGCGATTTAGTTTCCCTTCGATTGAAACTATATTTCAGTTTGATTGCTTTCTTTTTATAAAATCTTAACTTGTATATTTATTTAAACTATGTTGTTAGCTAGCCTGGTCGGTTGGGGATTGCAGTTGTAATCACAAATTACGTATAACGGCGGCGGCGCTTTTATTTTGTGGTTGTAATTCTCTAGGAAAGAGTTCAGATGGCCCAGTAAAATTATAAACCCTCAACCATATAGATATAAAGGCTCGTTTACGCCGAAGCAACAACTTGCAACACTGTCGCATGCTAATTGTGGCATGCTACAAATATAAAATTTTGCATTTGCGGCATACGACAGTCTGTTTTACGCCGAGGTAACATCATGGCTAGATAATTTTCAAAGCATCTTCTGTACTTGTTCATCGATTATGTGGCATGTTGCCTCAGCGGAAATGACCCTTTAAGTAGCCATAAGTTTCTAGATAAGACAGTTCATAATTTCATGTTGTAATCGAACAATGTCCAATCTAGTCCACAAGGATCTAGTTTCCACTGACCACAGAGACGTTTATTTGAAATGGAATCGGCAATAGTAACCATTTAGCAAGTTACCGTTGACAATCTGAGCTTTGAACACAGACTACATATCCACACTAAGACTTTGTATAATCGATATTCATAAATAACATAACACTAAAACGCGTATCTGACAAATTTTCTCAAGTTAAAAAAACATTTCACTTAGAATAGTTTTTTTTTTCAGTATGACAGTGTTTTAAACGGTTACCTATCTTAAATCCGAAAATTTTAATACCGAATATGTTTTTACCGAAAACGGTTCGCATTTTTTTTACTTTCCATATTATCATTTTACCGAAATTATTTTTAACTGATATTCATTTCCCAGAGATTCGTTTCTCTTTTTACTTTGTTTACCTTAGTATTGATAGAACACAACAACGAAAAACCACAGAGTTTAAAACCAGATAAGTTGAATTCCATATAAATGTTATCCTGAATAATCAGCATACCACAGAATCATGCAATTCGACAAGTAAACATGCAAGCAATCATGCAAGCAAGCATGCAATAAGCAAGCGTGCAAGCAAGCAAGCAAGCATGCAAGCAAGCATGCAAGTAAGCAAGCATGCATGCTAGCAAGCACAAGCAGGCATGCATACATGTCAACCTAACCCGAAGGGTATGTCGGAAGCGAGATGGGCTCGCTTTGCTCGCCCATCTTGCTTCCGCCATACCCTTCGAACCTATAACCAACAGTAGTCGGGGTGCCCTGAACTCCCATGCCCACTTGGATTACACCCGCCCTGTCATGTTTGATTTACAAAACTAGATCCAAAATAAATTATGGGAAAAGTAAATTCTGTTAAATAAACCTCCAGGATAATTGAAATATATGAAGTGAAACAGTTGGTAAAACCAAAAATAACCTTTCGATAATATGGTTGTAGTTTTTCTGGAAAATGATACTCCTGTTTAATATATTTATGGTAAAATGAAGTTATGTCAAAAGAAACATATTGGAACTAAATATTCTATGAACCGTTTTTGGTCAATTAAGTTTCGGTTAAAAAAAATTCGGAAGTACGAAATGTTACCGTTTTAAACGAATTTTGAGAAATGTTGTCACATGCTTTTGTATTACGACACTTACGACGGCAATAATTACACAATGAAAACACAAAAAGAGAAGAAAACGTACATTTTTACTTCGCGCTGTAATGTGAAAAGGATGTGTTATTCTTTATTTAATATTTTTTTAGTTCAATTTGTTTTAATACATTAACTTAAAGTAGCTAAAAAAATACCTACTCGTTACATTAACAGAATAATTTGATCCTATTTGTTGGAAAAGAAGTTTTTCATTAATAAATTTTTTAACACAAAAAACAATAATTTTGTCTCTCAACATTTTATATTGGAAATTAGTGCCAAAACCATATTTTGTAAATGTTTATTGAGCTTACATGAGAGGTAGAAGTAGGAACTTCCCATTATAATTAATCTGTGGCATAGAAAGTGTGTCTCACTGACATGGCAACACCTTTGAAACCTCCAGATAAGGCTTGTTATCCAGCCACTGAATATTGAAGCCTTTTAGAACTACACAACAATATGCAGAGTAGTACAACAGGCACTAACAAGGCTAAGCGTGCTATTTACATTTTGCTACTTGGACATTTTGCTACTAATGGACATTTAGTAACTTGGACATTTTGCAACTTGGTCATTTTGCACCGAAACGAAATTGCCTGAAAGTAGCTTTTGATTTAAGCTCCAGAAAGTCATATGTTTGCTTTTACACATACTCACTATAAATATTTCCTACATTGTGGTTTAAATGATCATCGCTTAAAAATTAAATGAAGTCGTTTTGGTTCATTGTTGTTCTAGTATTCTGTTCTGCCCGTGTTAATTATTTTTCCCGTGGTAATGAGGTACTTCAGGGTTCAGGTACTTTCCCGTATTGTTATCTATCACTATGTTTCTTTTTATCGAAATCTGTTCTTTCGTTTAGGCATGAAAGCGCAGACTAATTCAGTTACTTTCACATTTTGTTCTAATATTATTGAATTATTTTTCCCGTGGTAATGAATGAGCTAGGTATATTCTCGCGCTAAAAAGTACCTTAGGTCCTTTCCCGTAATGTCATCTATCACCAATTTTTTCATCAAAATATCTGTTCTTTCGTTTAGGCATGAAAACGCAGACTAACGGAGTTACTTTCACATTTTTACTTATTCTGGATAATTTTCAGACTGGTGGTGTTTTACCTTTTAAATCCAAATAAGAACTCTGTGTCTTTACAAAAGGAAATACACTATTTCCTAGCGAATTGTGAACAATAAAACATGACATATAAGGAGATAAGTAAAGTAAATTAGCTGTGTAATAAATGTCCCCTTAAGGCCGTGTTTATAACCGATTCGCCGATTGCTATTGCGCAGAGCACATGGCCGTCACAAAACTACTTTTATGGGGGATTGACATTCGTTATAGCTTGGATTGCTGGAGGATGATGGAGCGTCGATGGCCAAGTGGCTAAGCCCGTTGACTTTCATTCCGAAATTCGCGGGTTCAAACCTCGGCACGTACCAATGTGTTTTCGATTTTCGAAATCATATGTACGTTTATTTGACGCTCTTACGGTGAAGGAAAACATCGTGATGAAACCTGCACACACTTGCGAAGAAATTCAAAGGTTGTGTGTGAAGTTGACCAACCCGCACTGGGCCAGCGTGGTCGACTAAGGCCTATTCACCCTAATATCAGGGTAGGCTCGAGCCCCTCGGTGGGGACATATATGAGCTGTTAACGATAGCTTGGATTGCAGCGTACAGTACGCCTCCGTGGTCGAGTGCTCAATGCTTGACGTTACGGAGGTTCCAAGTTCGATTCCCGGTGGGGTACTCGCCAAAACTTTGTGAGACATTTTTTCTGTTTAGTTAGGACATAGTATTATTCACCTGATAGTCTGATAAGAAAGATGATTCCGTGCTTCGGAAGGCACGTAACTGTTGGGTTTGTAAGGTTGGCTAACCTGGAAACCCACACGATAAAAAAAGACATTTATTCATTACTAGCTGTCCGTCCGCGGCTACGCCCGCGTTGTTTTTGATTTTTCCGTTCAGGTTCCCGTGCGAATGAGATGTTTTCCCCCGGTAAAAACTATCTAAGATGTTAACCGGGGATATAAGATACCACCATGCAAAATTGCATTCAAATCGGTCCAACAGTTTCGGAGATTAGCACGTACAAACAGATAAACAGAGAAAAAAAGAAAGAAAAGTTATGTTTTAGATCTCTTCTTACATCCCCCTGACTCGGTTTTTAGCATTGTTTTTCTATGTTAAGATTATCGTCCCCTACTTACTTACTAAATTTTAAAATAACCAAATTAGTACAAATTAAAGCAACATTTGCGTATTCATTCGATCAGTTTGGTTTGGTCACTGCGTTGGCGTTACAGGCTTATTTAGAATATTAAGAACTTCAAATTGGTGATAAACTTATTTTTTAATTATGAGATAGATTTAAATGATAGCTAAATCCTAATGAAGGCGGATTAAGTAGGCGTTTATTGTTAATTATAACAAAGAAGGGAAATTCTGGATACTGAATTTAGATGGAAGCTTATTGTTATTTGTATAAATTAAGATTATCATTATATGACGTAAGAGAAGTTGGTCATTGACCTCTCATAAGTATTTAAAATGGTGTTCAGCGTTGGTGTAAAGGTTAAAGCCGTTGCATGTCTTTCGAGTAGTGGTTCGATCCATCGAATGGTAGTTCGATCTCTCCCATTATCCTGGCTTTTCGGGAGCGTCCTCTCATGGCTATTTAGAACGATGTAATACAATACAATACAAATATTCTTTATTGACACCAAAAGAAAACACATAAATATTACAATAGGTACGGTCGCGTTCATAAGTCCAGTCATATCACGTGCTTTTATACTTTAAATTTACTTTTTTTCCAAAAGTATTCAGGACATATCATTTGAAGTAAAATATAGAGTCCCGTACACTGTATACGTTACACACAAAAATAAGAATAACAAGGCTTTAGGAAAAAAGTTATTTGAAAGTATAAAAACACGTGATATGCATGCACTTATGCACTAGTACTGTACATAGACAAATTTGAGTCAACAGGCGGCCTTATTGCTAAGGTAGCAATCTCTACTAGGCAACCTTCCAGGTAATGGTTAAGCCGTTACATGTCTTTCGAGTAGGTAGAGATGGTTCAATCTCTCCCATTATCCTGGCTTTTCGGAAGCGTCTCGGTGTTGGTTGAGCTTTCATGGATATTTAGAATGGTGTAATGGTTAAAGCCGTTACATGTCTTTCGACTGGTGGCGGTTCGATTTCTCTCCCATTATCTTGGCTTTTCGGGAGCGTCGGTGGCCAAGTCGTCTTCCATTCGGGGTGGAGCGAATTCAATTCAACCCCGGCACGAACCAATGTGTTAAGGATTTTCGAATTAATTTGTACGTTTATTCGTGAAGGAAAACATTGTGAGGAAAACTGCACACACCTGCGAAGAAATTCAACCAACTGTCACTGAACCAGCGTGGCCGACTAAAGCCCGCTCTACTCCCTGTAGGCCTACTATGTAAGTAGCGACAGGCTCGAGAAGCTGTCAAACGCGACATAGTGACATTAGAGCCATAGTAGTTCTGTCAATATGTGGCGTTTGACAGCTTCTCGAGCCTGTAGCTACTTACATAGTAGGCCTACTGGAGTTTTGTCGAGAGCTAAAACTTTTGTCGAAAAGCCCATACACGTGAGACAAATAGGCCAATACCTCCGTTTACACCTTCGTATTGGGCATGTCTTGTCTAGTTTTGTGGAGAATGTAGGTAGAGCCGACTTAAGGCTGTAACGTGGTGCATTGCATGCCACTTCGTTCCTACCTCTTTTCTCAACGGATTTACCATTTCTTTTTCCTCTAAATTTGAATATTTAAATTTGGAATTTATTCGTCATTCATTTATCATTTTTTAGGGTTCCGTACCTCAAAAGGAAAAAACGGAACCCTTATAGGATCACTTTGTTGTCCGTCTGTCCGTCCGTCCGTCTGTCAAGACCCTTTTTCTCAGGAACGCGTGGAGGTATGAAGCTGAAATTTATATCAATTACTCAGGTCTACTGTCCCTTGAAGCTGTGAAAAAATCAAACTTCTAAGCCAACGCAATCAAAAGATACAGCCGTTTATGCCGCAAATTTTCGACACTTGCAAGGGAATCAAAACCTACAGGGTGCTTCCCGTGAACTCAGAATCTTGAAATTTGGTACGAAGCAACGTCTTATAGCATAGATAAAGGAAAAATTATGAAAACCATAAATTTTTAGTTACATCACATAATATATTTTTTTTTAATAATTTTAACCTTACTACCCATTTCCTCATAAACGCGTAGAGGTATTAAATTGAAATTCATACCAAATACTCAGGTCTATAATACCTTTAAGCTGTAACAAAATCAAACTTCTATGTCAACGCAATCAAAAGAAACAGCAATTTAAGCTGCATATTTTGAAACTCGCAAGTACTCGCAAGGGAATCAAAACCTAAAGGGTACTTCCAGTCGACCTAGAATCTTGAAATTTGGCATGAAGCAACGTTTTATAGCACACATAAAGGAAAAATTCCGAAAACCTTAAATTTTTAGTTACATTACAAAATATATATTTTTTAATAAATATAAACTTATTACTTTTTTCCTCATGAACGCGTAGAGCTATCAAGTTGAAATACTTACTTAGTACTTAGTTACTTAAACGATAAAGAGATCTTTGTCTTAAATTTATGCTCCTCCATCTTTCCCCATTGTAATGTTATGAATTTCATTTTGCAATAAGATTACCATAGTTATGACTCGATTGTCGTAATGAAAGAACTTTGTAAACCTTGCAGGTTTGTACGGAACCCTCGGTGCGCGAGTCCGACTCGCACTTGGCCGGTTTTTTTCATTCATTACTTCACTTTACCATCAGGCCTCTACCATTGAACCAGGCCATTTTCCAAGTTTTATCTATTAATTCAATAAACTCTGTAATTTGTGAGTAAACCAATGTACTCAGCGCCAGAGGAAGTTGCAGTTTCATTTTAGAACCGCTCAGGCTGGAGCTCCTAGCTCCTCGACCCTTACCTCGTCGAGCTTACCTCATCATCTTTTTGTTTTTAATTTACCTATGCTTGAGTCGAAAAAGTACGACGGATCAAGCTTCACCGGACTTGCAGGGGAGCGGAAGACTCTACCCCAAAAAAAGTCATGTACCAAACCAACGCGTCTAGGGGCGGCTCAAGGGAGCCTCGGACCACGGCCTAGCGCGTTGATATTGAAAAACATCGTGAAGGAGACGAGGGGCTCCGTCTCTCATATTCAATTTTGATTTTGGAACCTCATCTTCATCCCTGTGATCACGCCTGAGGGCTCGCCCAGTATCTAGGCGAGCCGCAGGCGTGACAAGGCCTAGGCCCCCGTAACATGCAGTGCTATGACAAAAGTTTGTCGCGCGAGAAACCCGCCATATTGAAATATCCTCCAATAGGATAAGAGAATACGCACGACAAAATTATGTCTGTCACGCGTGGACCGGGCATGTTAGAGGGGCTGGGTAGGCTCGAGCCCATCGGTGGAGAATTTGAATGGGGCTGCTGTTGCTTGCTTATTGTGTGGGTTTCCAGGTTAACCTACCACACAAACCCTGGTGTCGGAATTATAGAACCGCCTTAGGCTTCCGACATGGCTCCTATAGGTAACGACTACATCCGTAGTCTGTTAAAATTGGTTTACAACAATATATTTGTTTGTTTGTAATAAATACTATTGTTTTTTTTTTTTATTTTACACGCTTTATATTAACTTCACTTGTAAGTAATTATGTATGTAAGAAAATTTTGGAATCTTAATTTGACCCACTTCCCGGTCTTCGATTAGGATGACATATTGCACAAGCTCTGAGTTCTGATGACAATACATGAATAGCTAAAAAACGTCATTACAAATCCAATATGGCGGCCTCCCAAAGATGGCGGACTGGCTGTTTGAAATCCACACCCATGATATGGATTTCAAATGAAAGGGTTTGCTGCCAGGAATACGAAAAAAATTGTCACGTGACTTTTGTAATTTTTAGTGCGTGCTAAAAGCGTGTTTTTTAAACTATTATAACTTATTTACTGTAAAGGTATTCTAACGTTTCTAAAATTAGGGTTGTGCCACACCGCTCTTCCAACGACAGATGGTCGCATCGCGCCGTTAACTCCAAATGGCGCGAGACCAAAATATTACTTGGAATAAACGTTTGCTTTTGTTTTGACGGTGACTTTCAATTAGCTCGTTAACATTTTAAACTGTAAAAAATTGTTCAAAGATATTATGTGTAAAATAATTTAACTTATACAAACCCTTTCGACTTGATTTCAGCTCCACTTAACTCCATTCTTACATTTGATTCTTATGCTATTTTATTAGAAGATTAGCTAAGTATAAAAAATATATCAAACAATTTGGTCAGAACTAAAGGTCAGGTCAAGAGTACTCTAAACTGACGGACATACATGTTGAGATTAATTAATGCAAATGAAGCGAAGGAAGTAGTCTCTTCTCTGCCCACCCTCCAGGAAAAATGGCTTGATCCTATGTAGGTATGTATTAGGTGTAGCCCGTCCACAAAAAATCCTCGCTTCGTTGTAGAATTTCAATACGAATATTATAAGGGATATTGGTTCCAGATACAAAAAAACATTTCGCGATAGCATAGATAAAAATTTGAAAGGGTTATTTGTAATACACTTATCCTATCCCTTTTTTCGTCAAATTATTTTTTTTACCTAAAATTTCTTCTATTTTCGTCTTATTTTCGTAACCAAGTGTTTTGGTTTCCATTAACCTACTTAATACAACGACGACCAAACAAACAAGCAATCAGACAGGTAAGGAAGTAATCAATCAGAGATGCTAATTACATTATCACCTCCATTGTGAGGTAGACAAAGTGGAACGGAGCGCAAGCAAATGCGTGAAACGAAACGCATTTTCTCATGCATAAATCGCGTACAGACTAAGTGATGTCGAAAGAACATAACAATGAAAATATTGCAACAACGTTCGGCCAACAAACATCATGCAAAAATTAAATAATATATTTTCTTCTAAGAAAAAAAGAAATAGCTACTTTAGCTACTTCCACACAAAGTGAACTGATTCTTACGTAAGTATGCCGTTTTTTTTAAACATTTCGATTATTCTTGTTATGTCAAAATCTTTAATCAAGATAATTATGAAAACAAAATTTATTTGAAAAAAAAAAAAACAAATATACTTACTGTAAACAATTACTGTAGGAAAATCAATACCAATATAAACAAACGATGTCTAAAATAACTAATGACATGGACCTAAATTTCTCCTGCATAAATATGTAAGTTCTTATCCGGTGAAGCTTGATTGGTCGTACCTTTTCGACACAAGCATGAGTCAATTAAAAAAAAAAGACGTGATTCTGAAGGTACTACAATTCTGATGAATTTCTTGGATTAAAAATTTCAGAGGAGCATCTTTTTCTTTGCTTAGTTTATATTATACTGGTCTGTACAAAACATATTGTGATAACCATCAAGCGTTTAACTTAAAAGGTGAATACGTTATTAAATTTATTTTCAAAGTTTATTCAAATTATGCGTTTTGCTTTGCTTAATAGCGGTATTTTGCGCTACTTACTTATATATTTATCAATCATTATTCTTTGAGCTGCGTGATTGATAAAGATTAGTTAGAGAAATCATTCTTGTATATGTCACCGTAAGATTATAAATACCGTTAGATTACAATTTAACTCGCGTGATTGTAAACTGTCGAAAGATTGTGAACTAAACGTACTGATTACAATTTAACAGATTATTTTTCGATAGATTGTAATCTATCGAAATGAAACTGTTAAATCACAATCTGTCGCGCGTTAAATTGTCAACTGTCCAAAGGTTGTTCCTGATTGGTCGGTCTTACAGCAGGCCGTTCTATGTCCATACAGTTGGAAATAAACCACAGGCGTCAGTTAAATAAAATTAATGCACTTTAAGAATTGTGACATCAAGTATTTATCTATTATTCAGTAGATAATCAGTAATTTTGACATCATATTATGGTATGTTTTTGGAGACTTACACTAACACATTTATCATTCAAACTTCTATTCTTCGATTAATCATGGATTCATTTTATTTCCACAATAATTTCATAGAAATTATTATAAAGCAGTGAGTTATTTTCAACACGAAATTAATTGAAATTCACTTAGACACAGATTGTTTACATTAGATAATAAACGAAAAAAGAAACAAATATGGCGGCGCAGAGCATTATGACGATCAACCAATCAGCGCGCGAGATGTATTCCATCCTATGCCATTTCACAATTTGACGGTTTAATTTCGATAGATTACAATCTATCGAAAAATAATCTGTTAAATTGTAATCAGTATGTTTGGTTCACAATTTTTCGATAGTTTACAATCTCGCGAGATAGATTGTAATCTAACGGTATTTATAATCTTACGGTGACATATATAAAACTAGCTTTCCGCCGCGGCTCCGCCCGCGTTAACAGTTTTCCCGTGGGAATGAGGCATTTTCCTGCGGTAAAAGGTACCCTATGTTACTCAGTGTGAATGAGGCTTTTTAATGGTGAAAGAATTATTGAAATCGGTTTAGTCGTTTTTGAGTTTATTCATTACAAACATACACACACACACACACACACACATAAATACAAATCTTTCGTCTTTAGTATGATATGAAGTATGATTATATAATTTTACAGTGAAATTTTACCTAAACAACTAACTACATGGTAAATATATTAAATTAGTTACATACAATAACCCATCATATTATTATATTATGCAAAACTAGCACATTACCTCAGCATTATCATCCACGCACAGTGGTTCAACAGACCCCAATAATAAACCATATTGTAAACAGTGGCAGTTTGGCCCCGACGTGTAGTACTCGCCCCACTGTGCATTAATTTACTACCTAATTATTATTTTATAGCCAAGGGCTGAATATTATGCGGCAAATTCCAAACAGACGACAATGTATATTTTGGAAATAGTATCGGGATGCATTTAATGCCTCTTTAAAAATAATCAAACGTACTTCGAAATTATTTTTCTATTCATAATTTCATTATAAGCTTACACCATAAGCGTTATAAAGCTGCGATGGCCTAGGAATAAAACTAATTTTCAATATTAAAATTAATAATTGCACTTTAATGGACATACAATTTATCATGTAGTCTATTCTATGCTAATATTATAAAGAGGAAGAAAGATTGTTGGTTTGCATTGAATGGGCTCCAAAACTTCTGAACCAATTTTAGTGTAACATTTTTAAACTAATACTGCTCAAAATTATTCTTTTCCAATCATCAAATCAAATTTATTGGCACATAACAAGAGAAAAGTGGTAATAACAAAAAAGGAAAAAGAAAAGTGGCGGCCTTATCGCTCTAAGCGATTTCTTTCTGGCTACCATGGTAGCGTCTTAAGGGTGGCCTCACCGTACTTTAACCTATTTACAATACAAAACAAAATACTTTATTGACACCAAAAAATACACACAAGAAAACAATTGAAAATACATACAGGAGTATTTACCACTAACTATCAATGCTAAAAATAAATAAATATGTTTTTTAAACTGTGTATGTATCTATGTAAAAGCTGAACAATTATTTTCATAGTTGGCTTATATAATATCCCAATAGTATGGTTGAATGCAGACGATGAATGGTTATGGTGGTTGAGCGTGGTAAGTGGTGATGGTGTTTTAAGGGGGTTGAATTTGAGGTTATGTTATTGCTATGTTTTGACCAATATTTCTGTCTCATGATAGTGATTATTATTACCACAGTCGCTCTTTTACTAAGTGATGTAAACAGTAGAAAAGTGAATACTTTGAATTTGCCATAATATTATTATATTTTTGTAGAATAATAATATATTTTTGTGAGTTTTCCGAGAGTATGTATTTTTGTACGTATTGGTATGTGGATATCACCGACCGATTAACTTGTGAACTATGTAAATAATGATAATTCAAAACCGTAATAAATTATTTCCCAACACGTTTCTATTTAGTAGTTTTTTATAGTAGTTTTGAAAATTTTTAGTGTATGTAGAATATTTTCGCAATCGGATTCCTTTTAGATTTATTTTATTTTTTTAACTAAAACTTCACGAATTTTAAAGTGGTTTTTAGCCATGCTAAGGTAGTTTTAGAGAATATATATTTTAAATAATATTATTAATACTTACCTAACATATAACATCAATTAAACATTGTCCGATGCAAAACAAAGGTCACAATCATTTAAAACTATAAACAAATGACACAGCATCTATACAATGTATTGCAACAATGTTCGTGTCATGTCATTATTATTATCATCATCATCATGTATTAACTAAATTAATTTTGGTTAACATAATATGGCCTCGGTATGTACCGGTGGGTTTTCAATGTTTAAAATTTATATGTAGGTATGTATAGTAGGCAACATGGCTGGATATGTTGACCTTGAGAGCGCCCGTATTTCGTAGCGGTAGGGGTGCATTTCGTAGTGCGAATGTCCAACCGCATGTGCTGGCTATTTCTTATGATGAAGGTGATGTATTATCTATGATTAATAACAATAAATAATAATTAATAAAGCCTTTAATTATTTAATGGTTTAGTCATTCTTATAACAGAAGGAAAACGTCGTGTTGTGAAATTGACCCGCACTGGGCCAGATGCCTGATCGACTAAAAGCTATGCACCTCTAGATGCAGGTTAGGTTTTAGCGTGAAATTAGGAACAAGTTTGAATGCGCAGTACATTTTTATTGAAAGTAATAATTTAAATTACGCAATTGCAAGTTGTGTCAAAATGGTTCTTTATCATAAGAGCAACGCACATTGGTCAGAAATGACATTAAATAAAACACACAGGATAGAGTTTAATATTTTTGCAAAGAAACAGCATTCTAAGGTTATTCCTCCAACGATCACAGAAGATAAATAATTTATTCGAATTATTCGAATAATTCTGCACAGAAATTTCAAGGCTTATTAAATGGTTTTACGACGTTTTATCTAATTAATTTGCCACATTTCTTTCTATAATTACTACTTAAACTTTTACTGCTGGCAGACATTTCGTAAAACTATCTTGAAAATTAATAAAAATCTTTCTATGGATAAGTTGAGATATCGATATTTTATTATAAACTTTTCTACTATCTTTACCATCATACTTTAATTTATATATAACTAAATTAATATACCTAAATTATTTATTTAATTTTTTATCATTTTTCTTTGTAATATTTAGTATTTTTATTGCTGCAAAACATACCATAATTAGGTATAGGTACTTATTTTTTTAAAAGTCCTAATAAATCATACATATATTATAATACAAACTTTCATGTTATTTTAACCCCTATGCTTCAATTTTATAGGTCCCCAAATTATTCATAATAACCGCGTTACCCAGGGGAACTGTGTAACCCATCTGCACCATACAGCCTCGTCCAGATTGCAACCAATTCAATTTCGCATCGTAATATTTCATACAAAACACGACGTATAAAATCATTTGTAAACGCGTCACAAAATATTTGCATGTCGTTATATTTTTAGGGTTGTCGTATCCGAACATACAATAATAATTGTCATGTATAAATGACTTGATGACAATGATTAAAATAGAAATTATTGAAAGTCTATAATAGATGACACTACAAAAAACTTTAATACACGTATTTACAATTGCGATTTGATTTTGAATTGTGCTTACTGATGTTGTTTATGACTAAAACAAACGCGAAAATCTTAGAATGTTCAAAACCATCTTCTTTGAGAATGTTTAAAAAATGTTAAAGTAATTAACGCCTAATGGCGGATTGGGGATTGCAGATCTTGTTTACATAGGTAAACGTAGCGGAATGTTCCTTGAGTAAAAGTTTATATTCTAAGAGTTTATTCTTCATTAGTGTGAGATGAAAGCCAGCCTTGGTTTGAGCTACTAACTTCAATAAAATTTGACGTCGAAAAGTGATTTGTGTAATCTTAATTCGAACAAAACATGTTTGAATTTTGAATTTGAAAAGTTAAGTATAGTATGACATCCACGAGCAAAAAAGAACTGAGCTTACTTCGTCAGAGTTTTGCAACACAGTACGTATAGGTTAAATAATACAACAATTTTAACCTACATAATATCTATCTTTCAACATACACACATCTAAGCTACGAGGTTCATTGTTACTTTTGTTCGTAAAGTTACCTAACAAGGGCTTCTTTAAAAGACAATGTAAAGTCATAATGAACCGTCTTGTAATGTTGGCAGCCCTGTCGTGCCCTTAGGGCGATCGCACACGCGGCTAATTTGGTGATGTTATACAAGTCTCACTCTTTAGTCTGCCTATTACCGATATTGGACTACTCTAGTGATGTTATTTTCCGTTTTTATCGATATAATTTTATATTTTTATATCACTACATAGTATAAAACAAAATCGCTTTCTCTGTCCCTATGTCCCTATATCCCTATGTATGCTTAAATCTTTAAAATTACGCAACGGATTTTGATGCGGTTTTTTAACAGATAGAATGATTCAAGAGGAAGGTTTATATGTATAATACATGCATAATTTACTTAAGGATAACCCACAATAACCATTATCGGGTCGCTAGTAAAGGATAAAGGAATCGACAAAATTATTAAGTTCAGGTGTTATGAGGGTGTTTAAAGAAGAATTTGCTAAAAAATCCTCTAAGATGAACGAACTAGTGAGACGATGAGTATTGTTGGCATTGGCATCATTTATATTTTTCCACCCAATCAGCTGTCTGTTTGTGTCTGTGTCTACGCGCAACAAAAATGTAACTTACTTGCGAAAAGTAAAGAAAAAATATCTGTTTCCTTTCAATTACTACTAACCTTCCGTGCCGCTTCTCCGCCAGCGTTAACCTTTTTCCTGTGGGAGTGAGGTATTTTCCCGAAGTAAAAAGTAGCCAATGTCCTTCCTCAAGCTCTATTCTCTGTACAAAGTTTCATCAAAATAGATTCAGTGGTTTTAGCATGAACATTTTACAATAATAGTACAGATAGATATATCATCATCCTTTTAGGTAGTACCATTTTAGATCTAAGTATTTATTTATTTGTATAGTGACTGTCTCATTTATTTTTGTAGAAATAGGGATTATACTTATACTATTATATTTTGACGTAGCTTATGTAATTCTATTAATGTAGCTCTGCGTGCCTCCGAAGCACGGAATTAGCTCGGTAGTCGTTAAATGAGCCATGTTAGAAGCAGGAAAAGTACTCTATGTTGAAATGAGCACATCACTATCTCCATGAATATTTAATTTCACCCCTTTCGGCGGCTGTTTATTTATTGGCCGTATGTGTCAGCCGGCGGCGATCTGTTGTGTCAAAACCATGGGGTTGACTACCCCTGACATACTATTACTGCAGTGCTTTTACTATGTTATATTCCAGCTAAATTAGACTAGACAACTGGATTTATAGTTTACAAAAGTGTTTTTATTTTAAAGTGCAATCGTTAGAAGTATCGTGAATCGTGTCTGAATCTTACAAATCAAATAAATTTTCACCAATCAAAATGTCAATTCCTTTTTCTGCCCTCGGGGGATGAATGTAAAAAAAACGCTTATTACGTCGTGCCTATGTAATGAATAGAACCTCTGTGCAAAATTTCGCCTTTCTTGTTTCGTTGGGCTTTAGACATAAAACAATGTTTTTCACAGTTTTAATAAAATGTAGGCTATCCACGGTTTTCAATCAAAACAATCTCGCGTGGAAAAACTAGGAAGTATTTTTTATTTCCGTTCTCGAAACTTTTTATTGATATTCCAATTTCAAACGCAGTAAACTAGTAGTATGTAAAAAAAGTCTATGAAATGGAATCAGGACTCTCCACAAATATTAAATCAATGTTGTAAGCACTTGTAATTTTTTTTACAAAGTGTTAATATTACAATAAAATCAAGTCCGGTGAAGCTTGATACGTCGATTTATTTAATTAATTTGTTATATTCTTAATTCCCGACAAAAAAGGGGGGTGTTTTTATAAGTTTGACGTGTGTGTGTCTGTCTGTGGCATCGTAGCTCCTAAACAGATGCGCCGATTTTGATCTAGTTTTCTTGTTTGCAACGTTTTATAAATCCTTTTACACAAAGAATGTAAAGGTACAGATAAATTGTTAAATATACCATAACCGTACTTTGCAAGTTTGCTTTTCCAACAAAACCGTTGTAAGTCCGTATTTATGCTTGCGATCTGAAAATATTGGTCTAGTCGAAAAGTTCTTGTTTGCAGTTCAACTTTTGTTCCGCTAAATGTTTGATTTCTTATTGGATATTATAATATCTTATATTGTTCTTGTAAAATTCAAGATTTTCTATACAGCTTTGTTCCTTGCATGAAAGTCAGAACACATTACATAATAGTTACAAATGACGAAAACCTCAAACATTTTTATTTTATTTTTAGGCCAAATTTAAAAGAGATTCTTGAAATGTTTGTACTTTAGCCCCTATATGTAAAAACAACCTATTTCAAGATTTCACACATACTTTATGTGAACTTTAGTTTTTCGTTGTCTTATTTTATTAATTGATTTCTTTAATGCACATTATTGCACATTTTTGGGTACTTATTACTTCTGCCAAAGATACATTTTCACTTACTGTACTTCTTTTTACTACAGAATTTCATTTACCTACTAAACTATTCGTTGACTTGACAAGTGAGTAAAAAGAAATTATGAATAAAACGGTTTACCGTTGATGATGCAGTAAAAAGGGTTAAATAGTAAAACAACACTACACCGCCGAGCGGTTTGGTTCCCACGACTCATTATTCCCGGAATTAAGAACCCGCTACATTTTAGCGGTAAAACTGAATTAGCCAGAATTTGAAAGGGAATATTTGCAGATTTTTTTTTGTATTATATACTTTAGCGACCCACCCCGGCTCTGCACGGGAAAATGGTTATTGTGGGTTATCCTTACGTACATTATGCATGTATGATACATATAAACCTTCCGCCTGAATCACTATCTATTAAAAAAAACCGCATCAAATCGGTTGCGTATTTTTAAAGATTTAAGCATACATAGGGATATAGGGACAGAGAAAGCGACTTTGTTTTATACTATGTAGGTAGTGATGATATTATGTCTAGACCAAGAACAGCATAAACATATAACTTAGGTATTTACTTACTTACTGTGAACAAAGTGAAAGAAGAACTTTTTAACAAAAGTATTTTTTGAAATCGATTGAGTAGTTTCAGAGCTTATTCAATGCAAGCAAATAAACAGACAAACAATCAAATCTTTCCTTTCTATAATATTAGTACCTATCTATAGATATAAAATTAAATATAGATAAGCACTTACTCCTTTTAGTTACTCTTGCATATGTAAAGGAATTTTTCACTTTACAAGCGCCAAGCAAATTACGATCTAATCTATTCCATTTACGATCTTCTGTACTTAAAAGCATCATGAGAATAACATTGGCTATAGAAAAGCAATCAACTGCGTCTTTACTATGAAACACTTTGATGTGGCGTGTTTTTATATCAGTTTTGCATACATTACTCACATTGATAGCACTTAGATGGAATCCTTTCAGCAAAGCGCGTCATGTTTCATTAAATTTAAAATTGCTCGTTCAATTTTACGCGTATGTGGCGGGCAGATGTAATTTCTGAAAATTTTGTGTTTAAATTTAGATTTTCTTTAAAATAAACCTTTCATTAATCTTGTATCTAGGTACTCGTATTTTTAACCCTCGACGAAAAAGAAGGATGTCATAAGTTTGACGTGTGGCACCGTAGCTCCTAAACGGATGCGCCGATTTTGATCTAGTTTTTTTTTGTTTGCAAGGTGTCACAATAGACAGTGTTCTTAGCTATGTATGATCCAAGAAAATATCTTCAGCCATTTGAACATTATCAGCTCTTTTCTAGTTGTTAAAAGGGTCAAGTAACGGCTTTGTGTGGGAGGTTATTAAAAATTTTAACTTTTTTTTCTTTTGTTGTTCCTAATTAAAATTATACATAAAGTGTACAAATTCAGCTCCACACAAAAACCTCACAGGGTTTATTAGTGTAGAAAAACCGCTTTTAAACTTATCTATACCTAATAGTCCGGGAGCCGAGGGCCTAAACACCTACCTCATCGAGTACCCCAATAGGCTATCTCTAGGTCGTTAACCGTCACTTAAACACTGAAAAAAAAAATTAGTCTGCCACAGCCGATACTGCCGGGTCATCGAAATTTTTGACGTATTTTTTTCGTGGAACTTACCTCATAAAGTACCCGAATGAAAGTGGTGGCATCAGTTAACCATTGATTAATAATGTATAAAAAAATTGGTCTGCCACTGCGCAACCTGCCGGAAGTACTTGGCAGACGCCCTGAAATGTGCCCATCTGACACCCTTCACTTACCTCATCGAGTACCCCAATAGGCTATCTCTAGATCGTTAACCGTCACTTAAACACTGAAAAAAAAAATAGTCTGCCAGAGCCGATCCTGCCGGGTCATCGAAATTTTTGACGTATTTTTTTCGTGGAACTTACCTCATAAAGTACCCGAATGAAAGTGGTGGCATCAGTTAACCATTGATTAATAATGTATAAAAAAATTGGTCTGCCACTGCGCAACCTGCCGGAAGTACTTGGCAGACGCCCTGAAATGTGCCTATCCGACACCCTTTGACAATTTTTGACCTGGCAGACCTTGTGATCCATTATCACAGGCATTTTGGTTATTTTTCGGCGTTGGTCCCATCGAGGTACTCGATGAGGTAGGTGAAGGGTGTCGGATGGGCAATAATGGGCATATTTCAGGGCGTCTGCCAAGTACTTCCGGCAGGTTGCGCAGTGGCAGACCAATTTTTTTATACATTATTAATCAATGGTTAACTGATGCCACCACTTTCATTCGGGTACCTACTTTATGAGGTAAGTTCCACGAAAAAAATACGTCAAAAATTTCGATGACCCGGCAGGATCGGCTCTGGCAGACTATTTTTTTTTCAGTGTTTAAGTGACGGTTAACGATCTAGAGATAGCCTATTGGGGTACTCGATGAGGTAAGTGAAGGGTGTCAGATGGGCACATTTCAGGGCGTCTGCTAAGTACTTCCGGCAGGTTGCGCAGTGGCAGACCAATTTTTTTATACATTATTAATCAATGGTTAACTGATGCCACCACTTTCATTCGGGTACTTTATGAGGTAAGTTCCACGAAAAAAATACGTCAAAAATTTCGATGACCCGGCAGGATCGGCTCTGGCAGACTATTTTTTTTTTCAGTGTTTAAGTGACGGTTAACGACCTAGAGATAGCCTATTGGGGTACTCGATGAGGTAGGTGTTTAGGCCCTCGGCTCCCGGACTATAAGATTTGATTGTTTGTTTGTAGGTTTGAATTGGCTCCGAAACTACCGAACCGATTTTGATGACATTTGCTTGCAATCTTAATTAGCCTTGTGTGTCCCACTTAGGGTTTGCTCCCGGGAATTCTCGGTACTGAAATAACCGGGAATTCCCGGGAAATTTAAGATAAATTAGTACCGGGAAATCTATACTATGTCCCGGGAATTCCCGGTACTGCAGAAATACTAAAATTTTAGTACGAAATTTTGATATTTAAAACTGCAAGTGAGGCGCGCGAACGCAACCACTACAGAAGTACGTGGACGATTTGTATTCAAGAGTAATCGGTACCATTTGGCAATATTCGGTTTGTTGGTCGCATCTTTCCTGCCGCTCGACCATTCCGCCACAGTACCGCACCAAACTTAGTACTGCGACACCTAGTGTGTTTTGTTTAGACTAGTGAGTAAGTACAATATTTACACTGTTGTTTCTTTATTTTATCTGATCTAGAAGAGTTTGTATATATTGGGTTATATTTTGTGCATATTTTGTTAAAGATATAGTATGAAACTTTATTGAAATACATATAGTCATGGAATGACTATTTTACAAATTGTTTTCGAGATTCATCACGAATAGTCTCGCGCGCAAGTTCGATGACTTCCAGCGCCCTGAACAAGCTGGTTTCCGAAAGGACTATAGTACTATAGAAAACATCCACATACTGCGACAGGTTATACAGAAGACGATAGCCAGAAGAACCAGACCAGAGAAGACAGAAGAGTATAACCAGCCAATATGCTTAGCGTTCGTGGACTATGAGAAAGCCTTCGATTCTATTGAGACTTGAGCAGTGCTGCAGCTCCATATTAACTACCAGTATATCGAGGTGCTGAAGTGTTTGTGCTAGAATGATACTATGTCAGTCCGACTCCAAAATCAGAACTTCAGATTAATCCAGCTGCAATTTGGTGTAAAACAGGGAGACGTTATTTCTCCGAAACTGTTCACCGCTGCACTAGAGGATGTCTTTAACCTTCTGGACTAGGAAGGACATGGTATCAACATCAATGGCGACTACATCACTCACCTTCGTTTTGCCGACGTCATCGTAGTCATAGCTGAGACCTTGGAGGACCTCTGCACAATTCTCAATGACCTCAAAAGAGTTTCCCAACAAGTGGGTCTTAAGATGAACATGGAGAAGACAAAAGTCATGTCAAACCCCCATGTAGTAACCACTGCAATACAAGTTGAAGACTCTGCTCTTGAAGTTGTAGACGTTCCGCAGTGTCTCAAGTTTAAAGTCTGACCAATGTGTGTTGCCAGTGATGACTTACGGATCTGAGACGTGGTCGCTTACGATGGGCCTCATAAGAAGGATCAAAGTCACCCAAAGAGCGACGGAGAAGGCTATACTTAGAGTTTTTTACGTGATCGAATCAGGAATTATGAGATCTGCAGGCGAACCTGAGTCACCAAAATAGCCCGAAGAATAGCTAAACTTATGTAGTAGCTGGCTGGGCACATTGCACGTAGAACCGACGGCCGTTAGACAGAGTGGTTCTTGAATGGCGGCCACGCGCCGAAAGGCGTAGTGTGGGCAGGCTTCCCACGAGGTAGATCGATGATCTGGTGAGGGTCCCGGGAAGTCACTGGATGTGGGCAGTGCAGGATTGATCATTGTGGAGATCCTTGGGGGAGGCCTTTGTCCAGCAGTGGACGTCTTTCGGCTGAGATGATGATAGATTGAACTGAGTGTAAGCTTAAATTTAATTATTATCACAAATATTTGATTTTCTATGAGCATTGAGTTCAAAGTAATCTCTTCTAAAGATTTCAATTACTGAATTTATGCTATAATTAGTGAATTACTTAGTTAATTATATATTTTGAAAAGTGTTTGGGTGCTTAATTTCATCATACTCATAAAATAATTACAATTTTAACAAAAAAAATCCAGTACCGAAGTATCGAAATTTCCCGGGAATTCCCGGTACTGGGTAGGCTCCAGTACCGGGAATTCGAAAATCCAGTTCAGTTCCGGTACTGCAAACCCTAGTCCCACTGCTGGGCAAAGGACATTTGGTACAGAGATGGAAAAGACCATTGGAAAGGACATAGCGTCATTCTGCTGAGAAAACCACTTAAATGCTTTTAACAAAACTTTACAGGCAAAACAAAATAACTATCTAAGTACTGAAAAAAAAGTATAATAGGTAAATATTAATTCTGTTGTTTTTTAGTTATTATAATAATATTATGATTATTATCTTTAGAGCTTTAAAACAAATGCGTAAATTTTAAAGTACAAATACAGCGCGTCTTTTTGCCCAACTTGTGAAAAAAGGAATTAGACAAAAGCTGTGATTTACGAGGTTTTCTCACAGTTAGGCTATCTTTACGCGGCTTTAGTCCAACTTAGGCACGAGAAAGCGCATATAATTATAATTTGAACTTGCAGCTACAAAACGAAAACCCACAATGTGGTTTTGTGGTCATTCGGAGAAGGTATCATCTTTGGGCTACATGGGTAACGTGAATATATAATATAGGTGTGAAAGATTTACTGTTCCATTGTTTGTGTACTTTTATGTAGGTATTTATTTTAGTACCTACTGGGTATATGAACGTAGAAAGGTTTCGAATTTTATATTTTTTATATTTTTGCCAAGTCTTTGCTTGTTTACATATTTTCCCGTAGAAATGAGGAGTTTTCAGGGAAAGCGAAACGCGAAACGTCTTTCTCATCATGATCCAATGTATTTCACTGCCAATTTTTATCACAATTCGTTAATCCGATTAGGCGTGAAATGGTAACAGACAGACAAACGGTATGGACGGACAGGCATTACATCAGAGTTACTTTAATTTATTATCAGTTCATATTTGCCTATAGAAAATAAAATAAAATTTTAATTTTTTGGTACTGTCACAGAATACCAAAAAGGTACTGTGTTTTAAAAGCTATAAGAAAATATCTTAAAAATTATGACAAAGTAGCACATTAATCTATAGATACCCTAACCCCCCGAACCCTATAGGGTTAGTTAACGCTTTAGCTCGCAGTTCCATAAATCTTTTGTTACAGCAAAAGCAGAACGTAAATACCTAATAAAATTGTTCTAAACTTTATAGAACAAGCGGTCCACTTGCGGCTACGCCCGCGTTGTTTTATGACTTTGCCGTGCAGTTTCCCGTAGAAATGAGATATTTTCCCGCGGTAAAAACTATATAAGATGTTGACCGTGAATATAAGGTATCACCATGCAAAATGTCATTGAAATCGGTCCAACAGTTTCGGAGATTAGCCCGTACAAACAGACAAAAAAAAAAAAAAGAAATTAGATATGTTACATCTTCTTGACTCGGTTTTTTTGCATTTTTTTGCCTATTTACAGATTTTCGACCTCTACAGTTTTTTTATTAGAAGAACAAGAATACTCGTTTCAAGAAAAAATAGGTATTTGTAAAGAAATTAAACATCATTATGTCCTAAACACCATTTACCTTAAGCACAGAAATTAAACGGACGGATGCGAGGGCATTCCAAATTTTAATTGCTCGCGTATTTTAGGGGACAAAATATTCAGAAAACTCAGGTATCATGACATTACCTCTTTTTATTGTTATCCTAAAGCGAGAACGTGTAAAAGGGACCACCACTGACTCACGTAGAGGGCTGAGATGATTGGTGGCGACAACTGGCGATAAGTCTTGTTCCAATGCTGGTTATACAGGACAAGGTATCCCACTAACCATTGGAAAGAAAAAGGGTCGCTTATACAATCTTCAATATCTTCCAAAGCGCCTGACCTAGATTTATGAAAAAAAATTTTTTTATCTTAATCCAGAGAGACTTATATGTATTTTGACAATTGATTTTTTACACATTTTATTTGACATTTAATATATTTGTGATTTTATGATCTGCAACTACGGTAATAAGTAATTCAACGCTTTAATGATTGATTTAGCTTTATTTCATAAAGCTAAGTCACGTACTTTTCAACATATTGAAGATTTTGTAAGCGACCATTTTAATTTACGGCCCAGTGTTTCATAAATGCGAAAGTTTGGATGAAGTTTGGTTTGTTACTCACACACACTTTAACCAAATGACGGATTGGGATAATGGTTGGTACACATTTAGGTCAAGTCTTACAATCGGTCATAGAATAGTTTTTATCCCAAAATATCCACTAACCCAGGGGCGCGTTTAGGCGGCCAGGTACAAGGTTTTACCACATTAAATAGGTAATGACATTGACGGAAAAAACTCATTCTTTTTTTTCATAACTATTTATCAGAGAGTTTGGAAGAGCCGCTTTAGCGAACAACCACTAAGCCGCTTATTTATTAATTTTAAAACTATATACTATGTAATTTTTAGGGTTCCGTAGCCAAATGGCAAAAAACGGAACCCTTATAGATTCGTCATGTCTGTCTGTCTGTCTGTCTGTCCGTCCGTCCGTATGTCACAGCCACTTTATTCCGAAACTATAATATCTATACTATTGAAACTTGGTATGTAGATGTATTCTGTGAACCGCATTAAGATTTTTTTACAAAAATAGAAAAAAAACAATAAATTTAGGGGGTCCCCATACATAGAACTTAAACTAAAAAAATTTTTTTTCATCAAACCCATACGTGTGGGGTATCTATGGATAGGTCTTCAAAAATTATATTTAGGTTCCTGAAACCATTTTTTTCTAAATTGAATAGTTTGCGCGAGAGACGCTTCCAAAGTGGAAAAATGTGTGTCCCCCCTCCTCTAACTTCTAAAATAAGAGAATGATAAAACTAAAAAAATATATGATGTGCATTACCATGAAAACTTCCAACGAAAATTGGTTTGAACGAGATCTAGTAAGTAGTTTATTTTTAATACGTCATAAATCGTAAACCGCAATTTACCTTTCACTATTATTAAAACATCGATCAAAGTCACAACGAACTACAAAAACTTTTTTATTATGTTACTGGCTGCTATGGAACCCTTCATGGGCGATTCCGACTCACACTTGGCCGCTTTTTCTAATTAGACTGCAAGTAAAGGTGTACTATTAATAGAATTAGTCATTATTATACCTAATCATTTTCATTATAGACATTAAAATCTTATTTAAATACAGCGCTTGTTTAGTAAATCCTAGTAATCTCTTTTTCATGCGATCGGGTATTATGTATTAAAATATGTTGTATAATATCTGATTTATGCACCTCTTACGTAAAAACTTTAACCGGTTTGATGACTTAATTCTCCTGTGATTTACGTTATCATTTTGAACTTTGATCCTTTGGTCTAGAATTCAAGTCACAACTTTGTACCCAGTTATTGCAGAAGTGAAAAAAGAGTTTGTTGATGTTCCTATATATAGAGAAGTAGAAATTTCATCTTTATCATGGTCCAAGAAAACAAGGTCTTGCAATTAGACCACGTGACTGACACGAACCTACGTCTACTAGTATTTGTTTGAACAAGATTTTTCTTTTTTCGTTGCCTGGTAGAAAATGCTTACAGCGATAAGGCCTTCACTTGGCCTCTCCTTATTTGTAATTATACTGCAGGTACAACTTATACTTGCTTTATGCAAAAAATCTATAAATGGTTTTTATTTAATTAGATAAATGTGGGACTAGCAATAAAAATCAAAATATTGTTAAAAGTGTCGCCGATTCTTTTCTAAATGAAAAAGGACTTCTGGTAGCTTTTTAATGACGGACCACCATTTGTCAGGGCTGTCAACAGTTTAGGCTGATGTCTTGTTTTTATTTCGACAATAATTTTTGTCAATTTATGTGTTTTGATTATATTGAACTGTGTAGGTAAAAAATTAAAATCTGTATTCAAATGAGAGTCGAAGAGGTATTTTAGTGATAAATAACATCGTTAATGAGATTTGATCGTTTTGTTTTTTATTGTTTTGTGTTGATTAATTGAAGAGGGATAGAGGATTATACTAATTAGATATCAATGAGATGTGTCTAATATTTTGTCGGGTTAACCTATTTATATTAATACTAGCATCTACTCCGCTGCTCCTTCCGGACTAACAGTTTTTCCCATGGGAACGAGGGATTTTCCAGAGTAAAAGGTGACCTAAGTGTTATACGTATGTTTAAGCTATGATTGTAAAATTTCATTAAAATCCTTTTAATAGTTTAAGTTTTTGCATAAAAGAATCAAAAGCCAAATACCAAGTAGGTACTAATTTTATTCAGATTTTGTAAATGATGTACATTCCTTAATCTTTAATATTATAAAATTCTGACTTTTCCAATCCAACTAAACACCCTAAAAAAAGGTTTAATTTTTCACCGGTTTTTTTACATCGCTAACATCCAAGCAAGCCCACCAAGAATTTTGTTCATCAAGTTTTTGTGGAGCTACCGAGAGGTTGTTTTTTGATACTTTTTTATTATTAAAGAAGTTATTAAGCGATACGATCGGTCCCACCGTTTATTGTGCTCCTTAACTGAAGTCGGGTCTGTTGTGAATTTTAATACTTAATTTAGCTTCTACCTCTATCGAGCTCGTCGAGTGTGGCATAAGGCAAAGGAAATCACTACATAGTATAAAACAAAGTCGCTTTCCATGTCCGTATGTATATCCCTATGTATGCTTAAATCTTTAAAACTACGCAACGGATTTTGATACGATTTATTTAAATAGATAGAGTGATTCAAGTCAAAAGGAAGTTTTATATGTATAATACATTCATAACATGCTTGAGGATAACCCACAATAACCATTTTCCCGTGCGGAGCCGGGGCGGGTCGCAAGAAAATAAAAGGCAAGGACAACGAGTGGAAATATCAAATATCTCGATGAGCTAACTTTTATGGTTTAGAAAAAACTTCTTGCAAGCTCTAGTATTTCATCAAAGTTAGCCACTATAGACAGACAATCACTTCAAACTTTAACCGTTTTACCACAAAAAAATTAAGCACGCGTTGTGCGGATGTCTAAAAATCTTCTAAGCTATTTTTCATACGAGATTTTTTGGACAACAAGTAAACTACTGCAATAACAAATAAAAAATTACAGTACAATTAACCACCTTTGGATGGGCTTAAGCATTAAATTTGTTCTCAAGACAAAACGCTTAATCTCAACTCTTAGACCACGCACTGAATACCGTACCAGTCTTGTCTAGTATAATATAATTAGTTGTAATAGAAATATTCTTCAACAACGTTTAATTGCAAAGATAATGATTAATTACTAAGAGCAATTTGTGTAAAAACGATGTCACAATTTAAGATAAAATCAATGAGCTTCTAATATGTACTGTAGTTGCTAATTATTTACGCTAAATGACTTGATAATCCTAGAATATCGTCCCGTAGACCTTCCTTTCCCCGCGTCTTTCAGTTCGCACATTGATCCAGCCCTCGTTGCAAGACCACTGTGACCCCTTCAGGTAACAATTACCCTTCAAGTAACAATGCTCGTACCCGCCGGCGGGGGCGCGGCCAAATCAAAATCAAAACTAGTAATCAGAGACGGAGCCGTCGTCTCCTTCACGATGTTTTTCCGTACCAACGCGCTAGGCCTAGTCATTAAATCGCTTGCGTACCCAGGTCGGCCGCTGCAGAGTTAACATGACTTAATGGGGCTTCATTGACCAATCCCGCACAAGCTGCGACTGTGGAGCCCCCCGGCAGACCATGGCGCACCTTCTCTCATTCCCTTTGTGTCCGGCCAACTGCACCAATAAGGATCTGTCTGAAGCAACGGATTGCGCCATTTCTGTTGCGGAGTACTGGCCAAAACAAATATGACCATTGACTCGAAGAAGAAGAAGGAGGCCTAAGTTCGAGGCTCCCTCGAGCCGCCGCCAGGCGCGTTGGTATATTATGATTGTATGAAGCGTAGGTCAAATAAAAAAAAACATCACTGCGGTATCTCTCAAAAAATGCCATATTTAAATATCCTCCGAGAGGATAAGGCTGTACGTACGACAAAACTATGTCTGTCACAAGTGAAACTCATGCTAGCCCCACTACACTGAGCAAACCTGTTGGCGCCACGTGTGGTCACCCTAATGGTTGTCGTCGAGTCTGCGATCGGCCGTAAATATCGTATTTTTATGTGTGTAACGTTTGGTAACCCTACACCTCCTGGCTACTGAATTTGCAAGCTTGCTGTTGAAACTTGTATGACAATTTAATGTCAGTAGTTATTTACTTTCTGTCTTCCACTAAATGTAACCTGTCACTAGATGCACAACGAAACGCAAAGTTATATAATATGTATATTGTTATAGATCATCTTCCTTTTCGGACAATCAGGTGATTCAGCCTGCAATGTCCTAAAGTCCTAACCAAACTGGGGAAAATCTTATTAAGTGCTATTTGTTTGACTAGTGTCCCGCTAGGATTCGAACCTGGGATATGAACTCCGTAACATGAGTCAAGCGTAGTGATGTGCCGTTTCCGGGGACACTCCCTCCATTCCCGGAAAAGTTCCGAGCTGGCTAGATGTGGTAGACCGGGTTGGTGTTTTCCGGTTACCTAACGATCCAACCGACCCTATAGATCTTACTGGCTCGTCCCAGTTGGCCTCAAACGGAAAGTAGCATTCTTAGTGTGGGAATATTCCCGAGAACGGATCATCACTAGTCGAGCATTATACAACTAAAATGGGAGACTAACAAACAGACAGACCAGTTCGTATGTACGTATTTATATTTTCGTGTTTTTTATGTTCTTGTAATAAAAAACTACTCATTATAAAGTACTTAATATCTTGGCTTAATTAACTACTTAGTAACCACTAGTTTCACGAACAAAGTCCATTGCATATTGCAGTTAAAAATAAACATGCATTGCAGTATTTTTTTTCTGATACATATTTTCTGATCAGATAAAAGAAAGAATATTATCTTCAGACTACTTATGAATTAAACAGTCTGTATCTAAGGTTATTACATAAAATAACAGTTGTAGATAAACTGAAAAAAAAAAGAAGAATAGGCAGGTGCATGCAACCCTGCCGAAACGTCGCGTCGGGCAAAAATAAAGTGTCGTAAAACATACCTATTTACAATTATCGCGTAAAGACTTGTAAATATACAAATTAAAAAAGAAATTACTTAATAGTATGTATTTCGATTATGTTAATTATTTTCTTATTCGTAGTCAAATAATATGTCCCCACCGAGGGGCTCGAGCCTACCCTAATACCATAGGGTTAACGAGTAAAATAATTTTGAGACAATAGTAAAAGACATTGCCACGAGACCGAAATACCACAAAAATGTTTTAACTAATTTATGGATCTAACAAATTGTCTTGTCTTTGAATTTGAGTACCAATACAGCGTGCTCTAAAATAAATAATTTCGACCCCCTCTAACATGCCCGGTCCACGCGTGACAGACACAATTTTGTCGTGCGTATTCTCTTATCCTATTGGAGGATATTTCAATATGGCGGGTTTCTCGCAACAGTTAAATGTGCGACAAATTTTGTCATAGCACTGCATGTTACGGGGGCTTATTAAGACTTCTACCTTATAATGTGCATGTTAAATACCAATAACATATTTTCATCAACTCATTTATTATTCATGCAAAGGGCAGAATATAAAACTCCATGTTAATATGTGGCCGCACAGGAGATGTGGATATCTTCATAGATATCGCTTGTTTCATTTTAGCGTTAAACTGATTATGATCTTTCGCCTAAGGAGTTTGTACATACATAAAGACACGCTCTTTTTTCTAACGGGGTGAGCAAAGTTTTCGTAAACTCACAGGGAGCGCAAACTAAAATCACCTTTACCAAAGAGTTTGGTTAGTTGGTGATTTGGTAAGCATCTCAGAATATTTTTGTCGTATTTTGGTCTCGTGGCAATGTCAAGCATTTTATTAATTACTAGCTGCTTCTTACGGCTACTCCCGCATTGTTTTTTTATTTCCCGTGGTAAAAGGTATCTAAGATTTGACCGGGGATATCCCGGGTTAGGTATTCACTTTCAACAAACACCTATGTCCTTCCATTTCATTTCTCTCTCCTGTTCCGCCTGTAAAAAAATATATTTTACTCCATAGCCGTATCACAATGGTACAAGGCTGTATTAGAAAAGATGACGCAATTAGTAAGAACTAAGGCCTTTAGGTTCATTTGGACAACTGTCCTAAAAAGACAACTACCCAAATGCCAAATAACCAACCCACCATTTTTTTTCCAATTCACCAATTTCCCTGTTGTTTATTATATTTAGTATATTATGTTTAATACAGAGATAGTTTATACCTCGGAAAAGGACATAGGCTTCTTACAAACCGACTAAGCTGGAAAGAAGATTTTGAAAATTAGGTATGTAAGTCAGGCTTAAGAACGGCCCCAGAGTACGCAGTATCCTTAACCAGTGTAATCTGAAAGAGACGTTAATCCCCGTGTTTATTAGTATTGGTAATCCATGCAGTTTGTACGCAATTTTATGTCCTTGATTATGCAAAAACTATCTTAATTCTTAATTCCCGCATTTAGAAACGGGTCGCGCCCAGTTACTGCATGTTTTATTCACCAGTTTTGCTGTTAATGGTGTATTCCTATGACTATTCGCTTACTTGTCAGATCACTCGATTTTTAAATGTTCCTTAAATCGAAGCTCACTTTTCCTACCTCCCTGCCTTTCTTCGCTTCTCCTTCACTCTTGAGTCAAGAGTCTTGAGAGCCAACTCTCTTCTTCTTCTTCTTCTTCTTATCCTACTAGTTAACCTAACTCAGAAACCCTGGTGTCGGAATTGTTGAGCCGCCTTAGGCTTTCGACATGGCTCCTATAACGACAACTTCCGTAGATAGTAGCCGGGACTAACGGCTTTACGTGCCTTCCAAAGCACGGAATCATCTTTCTTTTCAGACAATCAGGTGATTCAGCCTGCACTGTCCTAACCAAACTGGGGAGAGTCTCACAAAGTGATATTTGTTCGACGGATCCCCACCGGGATTCGAACCCGGAACCTCCGTAACGTCAGACGAGCTTATGAACACTCGACCATGGAGGTTCTCTATAAAGTTAGAAGTTTCATGACAGAAGCATCCAAACGCTCAGAGCCACCGATGCTATCGATAGTATAGAAAATTAAATTCAGTAGATATAATTATTGTTAAAAAATGTCAGTTGTTGTTGTTTAGACTAAACTTGTATATTCGTTTTAGGCGAGATTTAGCATTAGTTTCAGCAAAACTTCTTTAATTTCTGGCGTTTGTTACTGTTTTAAAAAAAGAACTTGATTTTAGCTTTGATAGTTCGTGAAAATTAAGTCGATGTTTTTTGTGATTGTGGTGATTTATGTTCTTCAACACTCCAGTGGACTGTTATATAACGTAAAATTAGTTAGAGAAGAGATTTATTACAAAGAGTAAGTGACAACCCTATAGCGCTAAGAATAGTGCAGTTGAGCGCATCTCTTATCAGCGCTTGGCAGACGCGAGGCCTCATAATGTTTACCCACTGGAAGCCTACACTATTCACGCGACCTTTGACACTGCAGTATTGATTTCATCTCGAACTGTCTAGTCATAAATTATGTAAGTTTTGTAAACTTGATAACTGGCTAGAACCATTGCTTCTTGTCCTAGAGGCCCCATAGACCTCAGTTCTGTCATCTGACAATGTTCGAAACAGGGTTCATAATTAGAAACCAGTAACACATCGTACTTAATTACTTAAACTACTGTAATACTCGTAATGCTTTACGAGTACAAGTGAATCACGGATAATGAAATGCAGAAAGATACAGTTATTTAACTGAATTATAGATACTAATCCAATTACAGACGCATTTAAATCAAAATAAAGTGGACCAGGTGATAAATTCTCAAATCTGAAAACGCGGATTAGAGACGTCAACTGGCGTTGTCGATGGTTTGTCGATAGTTCGATATCAAAATCACAATAATATATTCGTATTCTTAAAAATAATATATGTTTATTTAGCACTTCGCTGGAACTGCTGGAAACTAATTATTTGCGAATGATCATATTTACGTGGTTGATGCAAAAGTTGATCGTTTACAATACAATACCTACAATATGAAGTCGGCTAACAATATAAATATTTTGTATAAATAAAAAAACAGATCCCTAAAGTTTTATGTGTTATATGCGTATGACCACAGAATATAAATAATGTATAACATAATTATTAATTTGCAAAAATCTTTTGATGGAACCGTCAACACATATCTAAGTCGTATCATAATACAATGTCCTGTTTTCTACACCAAATATGTAGGAAATAAACCCATGCAATAGATTTAATTAATTATCGAGTACGAGTTTGAAAAAAAAACTATCGATATGCAAGCCATCGTCATTGCGACATCTCTAAATTAGGGCTGGGCTGGTATGCGAATTTCAAGAATGAGCTTGCCGACAATGAAACAAAATAAATACCAATCGAAAATGCCAGAATCGGCATCTTCTAAGGATTCTTGTTCCTATAATAATAAATATGCCAATGATCCTTTGAACTCTACCGGCAGAATACTATTGTGGGAATGCTATGTCGAGATTTTGGCTGACAGACAATGAATCATGGCATAATAAGACTCGTTAAAAAATTGTTTCAATAAGAATAAAAAAGAAAATGGAAAAATTAAATGTTTTTCCACGTGATACGAGTACCATCTAACACCCTGTAGTTTTATCGCGATCAGACAGACTGGCAGACATTAAATAGTATAAGCACTAATAAGTAAGCTCGTGGAAATAAAAAACCTCGCCATATTGCGGAATTTCAATGGAACTAATTTTATAAGGGAAATTGTTGCCATAGTCGTAAAAATATACACGTGGCGCCCCCAGAGCAGGTTTCTTATTTTTTTGGTCAGGATTTACAAATATTAAATACTTATAATAACACCGTTGCTAATATTATAAAATGTCTGTCAGTCTAGTAGATCTACCTAATGTAAATTCAAATCAAAACATTCCAAACATATTTTAAATTTATTTCCGAATCCAATAATAATATTTGATTAAAGTTTTCAATTAGAGGTTGTTAGAAATCGTGTTGTAGGCGTGCTGGAGGCGTGGACATCTTGTAGCTGTATAATAGCTGTATAACAGCTTTTAGCTATATAATAGGCCCGATTCTACATATTACTCTCTAACTTAAATTTAAAAACCATATTATGTCCCTTTGTTCTTAAGACCTACATTTAGAGACGTCAAACATCGATTTTACGCGAAATTTAGCAGGAATTTAAAAACATCCCGACTATATAAAGCTAAATTTGACAGCTGTGCTGCTTATTTTAAATATCATTCATTCAAATTAAATTCATTCATCTCCCATCTGTTTCGATTCCCATATGAATGAAAGAGACCAACAACTTAAATTTAGAGATTTTAGCGGCCATGGCAGAATTGAGCCCGAGCCATGTAAACCAGGTTAACTGGACTTGCTGGAGTTATCTGATTTTGTTAATGCAATCATCTTGGACCGCAGATGCGCTTGATCGCGATGCATGGCGTAATGGAGGGAAGGTCTTTGCCGAGATGTGGAACACGAAATAGGTTGTCAAAAAAAAATAACATCTGAATCTTGGCGGTGAAGTGCAAGGACTAAGTTTGAATCATCTTTCAATTTATTTGTAAAGACAATAAATTCAAAACATTGCATTGATTTATTATAGAAATAGTCATCAGGATTAATCAGTATAAAGTCCAGCAGTGGACATATTTAAGCTGGTGAACATTTATGAAGATTGATTTACGTAATCGTCATTATTTCTTTGGAATAGGTACTTAATTGTTTACTTTTTTGTGTCAGTGAATAATATTTGATTGAGGTGTAAGACCATTGTAAAACAGTTGTCCAACCAACACGAAGCCCTAACAATATTTCCAAGCACCCAAAAACTTGCAGGGACAACCCTATTATAACCTGAAATAAATTGCAAACTTAGCAATAAGACTGCTTAGTGCACAGTGCACACTGTTTCATGTTAATCTATTTTATCTAAACCTAACTCAGCAGAGAACTCATCATAGAGTATCGTTTAACCTATTTTAGCAAGTTGCGAAGGTGGTTCACAATTGGAGATAAACTGAGCTATTTAGGGCTGCCACGTTTGTCAAACTACGCTACAACAACTACGACATTTTAACAGCTCAAATATGTCCAAAGTTCAAAGTATTTAAGTATTTTGAACTTTAGGATGTTTATTATAATAATATCACTTAGTTAATCAGTTACATATTCTGTCTATACCGAGGGGCTCGAGCCTACCCTGAAATCAAGGTGAATAGGCCTTAGTCGACCACGCTGGCCCAGTGCGGGTTGGTCAACTTCACTCACAACCATTCAATTACTTCGCAGGTGTGTGCAGGTTTCCTCACGATATTTTCCTTCGCCGTAAGAGCGTCGTCGAAATGTTTATCTTTAAATCAGAGTTAATATCTGTGATTAAAATACTTGATAATTATATTTCATGATGATCGGGATTTCACTGGCTCCTAAGATACAGATTCTCGCCTAGTTTAGGAGTCAGGGTTTAAATTTTTTATGTACCAACTTAATTTGTTGATAAGGTACACATTGTTCATTTATTGATATTCAATAAATTTTTTATTATTATTATTTTCCTTCGCCATACAAAATAAATGTGGAATAAAAAAAATCTAACCCTACCTTAAACAGGCGCTCGCTAACCGGCGGTTATATTTAAACCGTAATTAACTCCGCAACAGTCGGGGTGATCTTTTGTTCATGTTTTAGCGGAGTTTAAATTGAAATATTTCGTGTCAATAGTTTAATTTACTGAGAGGGGAGTTGGCAGACTGCTTGGCTCTGGAGTTTTATGTATTTATAGATTTCAAATTAACTTGCTTGTTTAAGTTTTGATACAACAGAGAGCAGCTTAAGTTAAACGTCTAAGTCAAAGTATATATTTTTTACTTTTTGACATTTTACAAATGGACGTTAAGCCCGACCAAAGAAATAAAAAACTTGCTCTGGGGTCACCAAGTGTATATTTTTATGTTTATGGGAACAATTTCCATTATATTAGTTTCATTGAAATTCCGCAATATGACGATGTTATTTATTTCTTTTTCTTTCTTTTAGGTCAGGCTTTACTTACTTATTAAATTATTCTACACCGTGAAATTGAACTGTTTGTTTATTCGCAACATATGATAAAAAAAAAAACTATATTACTGATTTTACAAATGAAACCAATAAAAAAATCCTTTCTTTTCCAATAAAATAATTAAAACCAATCAAGATCCAATCATTGAAACAAAAGTAGGTAATTCACCAATCAAATTAATCATTACGACCCTTAAATAAAAAACAGGCAGGCCAATTTCAATCATACTTTTAAGAATAAAGAACCTTTAAGCGAATTATAATCACAGCCTATCTCAACATCTCGCTGCGTAATTATGACCATGCTGTATAGTTAATAACAACAAGCCCCGCCCCTTTTAGAAAGAGATGGCATTTTTTTGCCTGCGCTAAAAAGAGAGGGGTGATTTTCTCATGCAATCCCTTGTCAGTTGAAGAGTTTTGATAAAATGTGGAATAATAATGAATCGTGTTATAATTGAGCTTGGGCATTTTATGTTATTTGGTTTTAAGAACTGTATTTTAAATATTATAAGGTTTGAGAAGAAAATTCAAAATGCGGTTATTATTATTTTGAATTTAGATATACTTAAAGACAAAAATGTGTTCAATAGTAGGGTATTTAGTGCAAATGAATGTATGGGAACCATGTAAAATTGGACGAGTGGATGAAACTTGGCATGGTGTTAGAATAGGTGGACTTGAGTAGAAATCCACCGGGACCCATGACTCGTACCCCCTCTGAAGCCGGGGGGAGGGGGGTGAAGTTCGGTTTTGCCGCCCTTCTTGTTGACGCTTATATATCTAAAACCGTATGTAGTATGACAAGTTTGGTATCATTTTCGGATAACTCGTTAACTTAGAATTCATTTTTGCAATTATAAAATAGGGTTGCCATACAAAAAAACTAAATTATAGAACAAAATTCGCATAACACGAATAAAGTTTTTCCACATAAACGTCGTTTACTTTTTCCATGGGAATGGTATCGATACAAAAAAAATATGGTCGGGTAGCAACATTCACGGGCTTTACAAATATATAACTTTTATGGCACTTACATGATAAAAAATGGGTTAAAAAAAATAAAATTGCATGCGCGGCAGACAAAGGTATATACATGGAACTAGCTTTAAGACCAAATTAGTCCCAGAACAGTGGTATTAAGGGGTGATAATGTATGGAAGAAATGTTGTGGATGTTAAAATACCTTCCAAAAAAAAAGCGATGTAGAAGATCAGGTCAGAATGAAAAGTTAGAGCGGCCGGAACAAACGGTAGGAGATTAAGAGGTGGCGCCATAGTGAAACTTGTTGGGAACCTTGGTCAGACTTTGAAATGTAAAAAAAAGTCCCAAGATGGCTGACTTCAAGACACTAGCAACCGCTGGCAACCCAGCAAATATAGCAAAGCGGGGTTAGATAATATTTCTGTCGATCAGTAATAGAACCAAGAACCCATTTCGTTTTCTCGGCTACTGGTTTATTTTAACCCTGTTTAATTTCTGCTTAGATTCCACGTCTTTGGGGCAAAAGCTAAAGCTGTTGCACTGTTGAAACTCAGAAAGCCTTGAGGTGATCTCAAAAGTTACCTGCCGATATATTTACTGTGTCATACTAACCAATTGCTGCATATAATGCTACTAAGCTAGTCAACATCATCAGGCAGACGGATCAGCCAGCGTAAGGCTAACTAAGCGTAAACAAGAGTTCGAGGTAGAAGACCATAATAAGGGTTGAAGGTTGGGGAAGTTGGTGAACAGTAGGGAAGTAGAGTCGTTTGCGATTTCAAGGAATCGTCTTATGTGTGTTTTTCCTTTCTAATCGAATCAACTCGGCGAGACCAGTACATTGCCACATATGAAGCGCTATCTGTAGCCTCTAGAAAGATCCTTACGCATGCAGGTGGTAGGGTAGGCTCGACAAGTCATGGGAGCGTCATCGTTGAAAAAGATACATCACGCAAGCAAGCGCCATCCGAGCTGTAGCTTTACTGGAACGTGTCTGTTTCGGCTGGCTTGGGTCCGGTCTAGAGTATGTTCAAAGATGTCCATTTGGCCAAGGCAGATCATGTCCAAGCGTACTTAAACCACGGAATGTATGACACTGACGCTGTGGAGTATCTCGTCTATTCTATTAGTAAATAGCACGAGTACGTCTTACTTACTTCATCTATAGACATTAAATGTGTTGAGGAACCAGCACGTGGTGGTGTTGAGGATGTTTGCTGTCGGTCTTTTCATTAGCCATGCCCAGAGAGCTGGTCACGTCTCTACGAACCTTCTGATTAAAGCCAGAGAGTTTTATTTAGAGCCAAATTTAGCCCCATAGCTGAGCGTGTGCTCACCGAATCCAAACTGAAGCTGCTAGTATAATTGCCTGCCGTAAAAAAGAGATCCAGTTCGACCAATCGATGAACTGGTGGAAAATTTTACCATTTGGTGGACGTAGGTCGGCACAGTAGGTTGTTGCGAGTACCAATTTTCTTTTTGGTATTTAAGCAGCGTTGCTAATAAAAGAACGATTTATGCAACGTAGCAATAAGGTACCTATTTTGAAAGACTGTTGGATTCCAAAGGTGCAATATAGGATCGTCAAAGGTTCCAGCTTCAAGACATTTTGTTAGCAACTAAGGATTTACATACATTAGTTAAATTCCTATCCACAGTCTCAAAGGCCTGCGCTTAGTGAGTTATTACCAGATACACGTCGCAGATCTCTTTCAATCAGAGGTATGTGCTGTGGGAGGTTCAAGATTTGGTTACAGCTGAGCAGGGTTTTTCTGTTCAGAATGCAGCTTATTCAGAGAAGACTTTTGAACTGCGAGGATGTCAGCATCCTTTGTCAGCCAAGCATTATTTCCAGTATTTTTTAAGCATGAATGACACAGTACCGACAATAGCTTTTGAGGTCATCAAACGGTTGTCTGAGTTTCAGCAGTGCAACAGTCTTTTCCACGCAAAAATTAAACAGTGGTTAAAAAATCCAGTAGCAAAGAAAAAAAAAACTTGATTCTATTACTGGTCAACAGAAATATTGTCTGCACCTGCTAACCTAAATTTGTTGGATTGCCAGCGTTTGCCATGTTTTGAAGTCAGCTATCTTGGTCTTTATTTTTCCTTTTAAATTCTGACCAAGGTTTCCAATAAGTTTTACTACGGCGCCACCTCTTAATCTCCTACCGTTTGTTCCCGCCGCTCTAACTTTCCATTCTGACCTGATCTTCTACATCGCTTTTTTTTTGGAAGGTATTTTAACATCCACAACATTTCTTCCATACATTATCACCCCTTAATACCACTGTTCTGGGACTAATTTGGTCTTAAAGCTAGTTCCATGTATATACTTTTGTCTGCCGCGCATGCAATTTTATTTTTTTTAACCCATTTTTTATCATGTAAGTGCCATAAAAGTTATATACACCGTGCTTTTTTAACCGTCTTACAAACGAAGCCCAATGTATATGCCCGTGATATAGAATATATTGGCAATGTTATTTTTTTTTTATCAATAAAATAATAAAACCGTGAAGTAAAATAAAATAATGCAAAATATTTTTGAATCAACCTGTACATAATATTTACAATTTAGTAACAATTTGCGCATGCGTGAGAATCGTAAATAATGGGAAAACAAAAGAAAAATATGAGATAAACACATTTTTCGATCTCTCGATCGATTATTTTATTGAAAAAATCCTAGATTTTTTTTCTTAAAAAAAAAAAAAAACATTGCCAAGATATTCTATATCACGGGCATATACATTGGGCTTCGTTTGTAAGACGGTTAAAAAAGCACGGTGTATTTGTAAAGCCCGTGAATGTTGCTACCCGACCATATTTTTTTTGTATCGATACCATTCCCATGGGAAAAGTAAACGACGTTTATGTGGAAAAACTTTATTCGTGTTATGCGAATTTTGTTCTAAAATTTAGTTTTTTTGTATGGCAACCCTATTTTATAATTGCAAAAATGAATTCTACGTTAACGAGTTATCCGAAAATGATACCAAACTTGTCATACTACATACGGTTTTAGATATATAAGCGTCAACAAGAAGGGCGGCAAAACCGAACTTCACCCCCCTCCCCCCGGCTTCAGAGGGGGTACGAGTCATGGGTCCCGGTTGATTTCTACTCAGGACTACCTATTCTACAACCATGCCAAGTTTCATCCACTCGTCCAATTTCAACCGTTTTTTGCACT
Organism: Teleiodes luculella; assembly: GCA_948473455.1. Lineage (NCBI taxonomy): Eukaryota > Metazoa > Arthropoda > Insecta > Lepidoptera > Gelechiidae > Teleiodes > Teleiodes luculella. The sequence continues at coordinate 3,334,086 of OX419606.1, forward strand.
AAATCCTCTACTACAAAAGTTAAACTGAGTTATTAATTTTTAGACAGCACTTCAAAAATTGTATTTTAGACATCCATAGATAAATTTTAATAATATTTAATCAAAATACGCAATCAATATTTCGATTAATGAAAGACGTCAAAATCAATTAAATCGATAAAATCTTGATAGAGCAATTTCCTGTATCAATTTATCGATAACTGGCAAAACTGGGCCGATTCAATAAACGTATATAATTTACGAGAAGTACTTACAATTATATTTTTTATGAACTAGTTGTTAAACTATGAGGCGGACGCAGTTCAGTCACATAATTATATGACTAGATTCGCGTCTAGTGAAATGGTTGTTGAAGCAACGTGAGAGGTATTAAATGTTTACAACTATGAGTAGGCATACAATTGTTTACCTAGACAAATAATTATCAGACGAGTAGAATAAACGTAATTTGAAGTGAAATTATATAGAGACGTAATACATGCAAATCTTAAAGAAAGAAAATCTGTCAAATAGCTGAAGTGACTTTCTATTGGTCGAAACTGACGGAAAACTGTATTGTATTGTATGACGCTTCCATAATGATTTCGCCAATGTAATAAGACTTTAGAAAATACATATATCATTATTAAATCACATAATATAATACTTATTGTGTTGACAGGATCGGGTAGTCTTATATTACGCCACTATAAAAAAATATCTTCCTTACTCTATGTTTGAAGTATTAATCCTAAGCATCTAGAGCCTTTTAAATCTAGATCGATTTGACACCTTATATTACACACATACTATTAATGCCGTTTGCTAGTTATTCAATTCTAAGACAGGTTTAAGCTGTTGTAAAGTTGTAATTACGGTATCTGTTCAATGTTTACTTGTAAATTCACATTTTCATAACTTCATAAAGTTAGTTTCTAATCAAAGCTTATGTCTTAAGGTATTTTAAGCTCTGGCTTTTACGAAATGCTACCTAGTAAGTGAAATTTAAAAGTTTAAATGTTTTACTTTAAAATTTTTCAATGTGTAAGTGGCGCTACCATGATCTCACGTGTGATGTGACAGTCATAGTATTGTCGTGCGTATACTGTTATTCTCTTTGATATTTCAGTATGGCGGGTTTCTGACAACCTTTTGACAGATAATTGTGACATAATCGTTTGTCACAATCAGTGATGTGCCGTTCTCGGGAATATTCTAGAATTCTACTTTCCTTTTGAGGCCAACTAGGACGAGTCAGTGAGATCTGTAGGGTCGGTCGGGTCGTTAGATACCTAACAGGAAAACAACACCCCGGTCTGCCACATCTAGCCAGGGATCGGAACCGGTTTTTCATACACTTGTTAAATCACGCTAGTTCAAACCCTATCCGACTATAGCTCTAACTAAGATCACTAAGGGTAGGTTTAGTCCTAGGGGAACATAATATGCAAAGCAACCGGCAGCCCTGGCCTTCGCCTGCCGCAATAACAATTACTTTAATAATTACAAAACCGATTGAAACCGGTTTCATTCCGCTCTTTATCAAAAACCGGGTAAGTAACCAGAATATTTTTGGTTTGTTTCATTAAGTTCCATCTTTTGCCGGTTAATTGGGGAACGGAATTATATCTGTTTTTTGAACGATATTAACAGGGATTTCAAAACCGGTTTCGATCCCTGCATCTAGCCAGCTTGAACAGCTCGTTGGGAATATTCCTGTGAACAGAATTTTCCCGGGAAGTGTGGGAAATTTCCCGAAAACGGCACATAATAACAGTGCTTCATTCTAGGCTTACGGGACGTCCGATATTCTGTTTGCTTAGACGTACAATCTGCCCAAAAAAAATAGAAATTAAAAAGTAGCAACACTGTAGTGTCGTCGTCTCATTTTTACGATTCATTAGTTGGAAAGGGACGACACTACGATGTTGCTACTTTTTAATTTCTATTCTTTTTGGTTAGACTGTAGTTCCCACCGCAGAACTTGCTGTGGTTTTTTATTTTGTAACTGTCTGAGAACCATTTCACACAGCATTTTTATAGATAGGTGATAAAGGGCGCCTCACATAAACACATCATCGTCAATGAAACATTAAGATCTTTACAAACTAAGGTTTGCTTTTTAATTAGATAAAGCAAACAGATCTTAGACAGCTGACAGATCTTTTTTTTAATGTTGCACGATTATGGACCCGTAGGGTTACGACGTGAATCATTGAATTATTCGTTTGTAATATTTTATGATGCGTTAAAAGGCAACGCTCCAAACGTTAGTTTGCTCCATCTAAATTAGAGGTTAACGTTTAAATGTATCTTACTATAAACTAAATGAAAATAAATGTTTTTTCTTTTTTTCTTTCTTCCGTTCTTTCAAAAATTCAAAAATAACGGCCCTAGTCACTGGGTTATCGACGCTCTTACGTACATACATTTATTCGATGCTGTTACAATGAGGAGGGAGGAAAGCTGCACACATCTGCGAAGAAATTCAAAGGTTTTGTTTGAAGTTGATCAAGCCAAACAGGGCCATATCATTAAATAGAATATAATAAAATAAAAATTTATTTGCAAGAATACATGAACAGATGGGTCTTAAATATAATTTAAATTAACAATGTATTCTACTGAACATTTTCAGTGTGCAAATATTAATCCAGAGTAGGCTCGAACCCCTCGGTGGGGACATTTATATGTATAGATAGACTGCTAACGAACGAAATATAAAATTGACAACATTAACTAGAAATACGGAGTGAAACCATGAATAACTAAATATTAAAATGCAGTGCTGTTTATAGCATATAAATATCCAATTTTATTTTCGTTGGACTACTGGACTACCCTACCAGTCAGTATGCAGTTAAAATTCTAAAAGCATATGACCTGCATCTTTTCTGCAACTTTGTTTAGTGCAAAAAATGTATGGGTCACGCCTTGTGATGTATCATTCCCGGGAATATTCCCACACTAAGAATGCTACTTTCCATTTGAGGCCAACTAGGACGAGTCAGTGAGATCTGTAGGGTCGGTCGGGTCGTTAGGTACCTAACCGAAAAATACCAACCCGGTCTACCACATCTAGCCAGCTTGAACAGCAAATTTCGTTGGGAATATTCCTGGGAACGGAAATTTCCTGGGAATAATGGTGGGGATATTAAGTATGTGTTTATCTAAATATACAATAAATAATATGTGAAAATATATTTTGCAGTCTAATATTATGAATATTATACAAACTTACTTAATATGGAAACATGCACTGTTGTCTAGGCTCTTGTCTAGATTTGTGTCAGATGCATGAGTTGTCACACACACAAATACAAATCTTTTATTTTTATAATATTACCGTAATTTCAAATGAAATAAAGGGAATAGCAGATCGTGTGGTGTACGGGTGGGTTAGTGTGTACAGACCCTTAGTCTTGATATCCTTAAATCCACATGCAACTCTTGTAACTTGACCCAACTGCATGTTATGACTGGGAACCACAACGATAGCATTTCAATGTGATCGCTTCTTTAGTGTCAAGTGCGTAAATGCAATTTTTATGTTACTAGGTCAAGCATAGTGATGTCATAAATACGTCATACTTTATTGGCGTTAAATGTTTGTTTTTGTTTTCGTTTTTGTTTGTTTCATGTATCATTTACAAAGAAAAATACTCAAAATTTAACTAATCCTATCAAAAGGCATACACAACTTCAGAATTCATTTATTTATGTATAAGCTAAAAAATATAAAAAACTAAAATAAATCAAACTTTCTTTAGTAAACATACTTGGACATAAAACCGCTATTTCAATTAAAACTACAGGATTTATGAACGATAATTAATTGCAAATAATTAAGAGTGATCCGATTCTGACAGACATGGCGTAATGCATTTTACGACTGTTTTGTAGTTCGTATCTCAGATAAGTATTTAAAATAATACATAGTTTAGAAAACTAAAAAACACGCTTTCTGTCCGCCATCTTGGACGTCCGCCATATTGGATTTAAGTCCCGTGACTGTTTTTTTCGTATTCCTGACAGCAAACCCTTTCATTTGATACCCATATCATGGGTGTGGATTTCAAACAGCCCGTTCGCCATCTTAGAGAGGCCGCCATATTAGATTTGTAATGACGTTTCTTAGCTAGTCATGTATAATTGTCATCAAAACTCAGAGCGTGTGAAAAATTTAATCCTAATCGAAGATCGGGAAGTGGGTCAAATTAAGATTCCAAGATTTTTTTCGTAAATGTAATGGGGAGGCCGCCATATTGGATTTGTAATGACGTTTCTTAGATAGTCATGTATTGTCATCAAAACTCAGAGCGTGTGCAAAATTTCATCCTAATCGAAGACCGGGAAGTGGGTCAAATTAAGATTCCAAGATTTTTTTCGTAAATGTAATGGGGAGGTCGCCATATTGGATTTGTAATGACGTTTCTTAGCTAGTCATGTATTGTCATCAGAACTCAGAGCGTGTGCAAAATTTCATCCTAATCGAAGATCGGGAAGTGGGTCAAATTAAGATTCCAAGATTTTCTTACATACATAGTTACTTACAAGTGAAGCTAATATAAAGCGTGTAATAACTCTCTCACAGCCAATTTTTTATCAATCTTTTACTTGTTTCATTTGTGTAATTAAAACGTCTAACCTTTCGGAACTAATATCGGAAGAAGACGTTTGTACTGCAACTTTTTTCGAATTCCTTCGCTATATTTTTTAATATGACTGTTAATAACGAGAAGATCTAAGAACGTTCATCTACGAGTAGAACGAAAGAACTTACGGATAAACAAACGTACGTTCTGTCTGATGTTGTTGAGTTACTATTTAATGTCCTGATGTTATCCGACATAAAGTTCCTATTTTTAAGTTTAGCAAATAAATTAAGAAGTTCGTGCCTGCCAGAATCAGTTGCAGTAAAAAAGTAATAGCGAATTTCATTAGTTAGACAAATGCATTAATTTATACATCCTGTTGGTTTAAACCGGTAATAACCTGATTGAGCTAGATGCCTTTCATCCGCTAACATGGCTAGGAGTTACTAATATTAACAGCCTCCCCAGTTTACCTCTTATTACGGAGATTCCAGGTTCGATTCCTGATGGGACGTCATAATAATTTTGGGTCTTACCACAAAAAGGTTAAACAGACGTTTATCGCTTGTCTAAAAATTGAATGTCTTGTATGAAAAATCTCATTGACACGAGCCATAAGTAACATAGACCACTACAAAATAATAAAAAATCTAATATTTTTTTACTTTCCCGTGCACAGTTTCCCGTAGGAATGAGATATTTTCCCGCGGTAAAAACTATCAAGAGTGTTGACCAGGGATATAAGGTACAACCATGCAAAATTTTATTCCAATCGGTCAGATTAGCGGGTACAAACAGAGAAACAAAAAAATAAAAAGAAACTGGATATGTTCTATATCACTTCTTACATCCCCCCGGCTCAGTTCTTTTTCTATGTAAATTCGACCTCTACAGTTTTGTTATACATATAATAAAGATTTCGTAATTTATTTAATAGAGTTTGGAAATTTTTTCGCCTACAATTTTGTCTTATTGCTGGTTAGACCACTTAGGTATTAAAAAAAATTAAAGCTTAATTTTTTTGGTCCTATTTCTATTACCCAAGTTGACTGTACTTCTTTTCGTTGTTTCCATAATATCCTTGAGACGTATTTATACTATCCACAGACAAGGAAGGGCTCATTTTAAGAAGGTTTGTTAGTACAAGCATCAAGCAACTGTTATTATAAAACAGATTCTTAATAAGGATGTTTGAAAATAGGGTGTACTAACAATAGGGATTATTTTTAACAAGGATCAATTACGATAAAATATCTGGGATAGGTATCTTTTGTGCAGTTGTAAGGGAAACGTTATATCAGTAGGGATACAAAAAGTGAGTTCATTTAAAAAAAAACGTCGGAGCGAGGTAAAACTTGCGTTCATTATTAACCGAATAACGTCCAGCCGTCCACCATAAATATAACTAATAGAACTAATTAATAGAACTAATTTCAAATTTCTTATTATATTTTCAAAGACGCGACTAGTTACCACAGTTAGTAACTAGTCGCGTCAATGTATGGATGGTGACGCTTAAGCTACTCGTTAGTGATTTGAGTTTGTAACCAGATTCATTTTAGTAGCTCCGTCTGAGAAGGATCTTAGTGTTACTGACTGTTTTTTTATTAATTATTACTGTCATTTACGACGAATTAAAATAATCAAAAGCAATAATCACGAATTTCATTCACTGGAAAAATCTTTCAAAGTTGACCGTAGGTTAGCCACAGCCACATACGATAATGGTGAAGACTGTAAGTCAAAAGCAATTCTAGGTATACTGAATAATATAAATAGCCGTAAGTAAGCTACAGCCACAAGTGATAAAGGTGAAAACCGAAGAACTAAACAAATTCTAAATCTACTAACTAAACAATAAAAATCTGAAAGAGAAAACAGAATTATGTGACAATTCTAAAACAAGGAATGAATCAGTCGTTGCGCACACACACGCTAAAGAACTAACTGACGACACGTCAGTTTAGACCGTCAATGAACAAAGAACAAATAGACAATAACTTAATAAACGACTTCTGTTGGCACGCTCGGCATTTGCTATCAAATCTTTCGCTGGAAGCTAGAATTGCTTATGATCGTTGACAAAGGACATTTCTTAAAGCACTCCATTTGTAAAATTATTATGAAATATTTTGTTTGTCTTTGGGATTGGAATGTGAAGAATCTGATAGCAAATTATATTTGGCTAAGTAAATTAGTACCGTTTCTCACATATGATTTGTCGTACAAAAACATCCATTTGGAAAACATGACTTTCATTCTGGTATCTTCGTGTTTCTTATAGTTTTTATATTATTGTTCCATAAGATTAATCTATTTTGGACTTCGTTAATAATAACCAAACAGAACCATTAAATTGTTCATTTAAGTTTACTGGATTGAAATCCACGCGATTTTCATTGTTCTGTGTTTTGTACTTTTATTCAACATCCATCGTTCAGTAGTTTTTCTTTTTAAGTATAGTTTATTTTCAATGTTCTTTAATTTTTTCGCAGATCTTTAAAATTACACGGTCCAAATATATCTAAATTATAAGAAGTACACAATTATATCCAGTAATACGTTGTAGCAACGAGAATTTGTTCATAAAAATGCCACTACAAGTCAGACTAATTAATAACATTAGGTACTTCAAAATCACATTCATTTGTAAAAGAAATATTTGTCATTCATCATTATTTATTCTTACTTAAAAGTGAATTTTAGATAAAAATGAAAGTGTCCTTTTTCTACTTTTTTCGATGCGGGTGCCGAAGGGTCCGAGGGTTTCATATGATTTACTCCTTGTAATGGTCTTTATATCTGTTTACACAATGTCGAGGTATACAAATTACCCACCAGTATATTCTGAACCGCAATTTCAAACAATATGTATCATCACCAGGTGTCTTTGTCCTTACCACTTAATTTTGATCCACAGACATAGTAGTATTGTGTAGATTGTTGGATCTTTCAATATAGGTTCTGACAAGGATAGACGTTTGCACCTCTCTACAAACACATCAAACTTTTTGTAATTGTTTGTTCTTTTATCTTGTAAAGAGGAATATGTTACCGGCTTTAAAGTATATGAAATTAAGTTTAGTTTTGAAAACCCTTGTGTATAAGGTGTAGAAAGATAAAGCAAGGCGTAAGGAGCTGACAAGTGGGTGACAGACAATATTAAAGACGCTTGTATCTCTCGGTTATCTTTAAATGATTTGTCAAGAGCATAGTTTACACATCATTCTGTTGAGGCAATTTATTATTCTGATACAAGTCAATTCTTTTAAGGAGAGTCTAAGTGGTCTCCGATAGTGAAAATCTTTTAAGTTGACATAATAAGGAGTCACTTGATCAGTTCTTTTTCTTATAGTTTGAAAGGTTCTGGAGCAGAGATCGATGGCTAAAAGAATATTTTATAACTCACCCATCAGGAGGACCTAAAGATTTGACTTGGTATAAAAACAACATAAAATCAAAACCGTGATACTAGGATAAAGTTCATAACCGTTATACCAAATTACATAACTGCTACTATTTATTGAGTAGTCATAAGTAAGCAAGTATCGATACCAGTGACAAGAACTAGACAAAACTTGAATATTGCATACCTAATAATAATTATATATACCTTTTGTACTTTTTATACCAGTTTGAAAGAGCAAATAATACTCAATGATTCAGACAGCCCATCAGGAGAAATGATTGCAATAGTAATGGACGGGTTACAAAGAAGGCAAAAGTCCATTCTGTCCATTAGTGACGGCAAGAGTTGATCTATCGCAGGCAGTTGTAATAGCTCCGTGACGGGACATGATTGGTGCGCTTGCGCTGATGGGTGGGCTTAATTGCTTGCTTAATGAGACTCATACATAATTGATTTCTCTTCTTGTTTTTCTAATGTGTCTTTATGAGAATGTAAAACATGTCTGTTGTCCCTTCGGCCGTCAACGAAACTGAGTTTCGAAACCAGTTCCGTTCGAAGACTTTTTTGTGCAAATTAGGCTGCTCCTTTAGTCTTCTATTCTATATTATGTTTTTCTATTGCTGTCATTGCTTGGTTAGTGATTAAAAAAACCGAAGGGGGTAATACTTAAGTATTCGCGAACTCGAACTTGATTATTAAATGGAACTCAATTTTGATGTAAAATAGCGACGTCATCTCGCACACATTGCTGAAACATTTAGAGGTCAGCTCAAGCAGTATGAAGCAGTACTAAGTCAGTGACAGACAACCCTCTCCCTTAGAAGGGCTGGCAAAGTTACGTCATAATGTTGTAACGAGGTGCATTGCGTGCTACCTCGTTGCCACGTTTTCTACTTCATTTCTCATCTCATTTACCATTTTCGTCTAAATTCAAATAGGTATATTTAATTTTGGAATTCATTCAAAATCATCCGTCAATCATCCATTTTTTATTATTCATTCCTACTTTTACTCCTGGCCACGAACTACGTGGCCATTTCCCAAAATGTAATTATTTTCAAAATATAATATTAGTATACGTGATTAAAGTGTGTGCTATTGTGGATATATTATTCTTATTATTTGTGCATCTTCTAACATCTTCTTCTTAAACGTAGTTGCCCCGCAGGCTCGTCCAGGACCAAGGCGAGCCGCGGGTGTAACAATGTTCAAGAATGGCGGGAGTGGTCTTTCTGCAACCGTCTAATATTCTGTGGTACAGGGTAACACCGCCGGTGTTTCGTTAGGGCTATTAAAGTACGCTCTTATGGCGGAGGTAGCGGGTTGGTCGTGACGACGCATACGTAACGCGTGGTCTAAGCTACGTACGAGTAAACGTTCCTTTTTTATGTAATGAATGTGACTGGCGTAAACCACTTAGCAGGTGAAGATTCCAAATAAAAATACTCAGTTAAGTACCTATTGTTTTAGGCCATTCAATTTAGCCAAGACGGGGAGACAACGCGTCATATTATGCTAACGAGTCAATTATCTCATGTCATTTAGTTAGGCTAAGATTGTTATACAAGGTTCCAATTGTTATCTAATTCATATATTTCATATTAAAATTGTTTTTGCATTTATTTACTCCAGGTTTAATTTTTCAACGGATAGGCTTTTTAGGCATAAAATGCTTACGAATTTATGGTTAGCTGAGAGAAAATGCTTTGTAGCCCTTCATGTTCAATATTTTTCAGTTTCTGTTACGCCACTTTAAACAACTAGTTTTTCAATTCTACTATGTACTTACCAGAATATCCTTTAAACGCGCCTTTTAAATTTCATCGCATGTGTGTTGGTTTTCACTTTACCCGCTCATAACTTGTCCCTTACTTCACATGTCTAGGACGTTCCGTGAAATTGTGCATTACCATCATCGTGCTACGACCTCGCCGTGATATTAAAGGGGCTCTGACCCCTCCAGCCCAGGTGTTGAGGGAGATTTGATGGGCATCGCCTATTGCTGCCATCAATTTATACGACCCCGCTTGTAGTTCATTAACATTGCATGTGTTATCTTTATCAATATACTCTTGAAGCTTGCCATACGCTAGCCGAGTGTTGTTTAGATTTTTCCTTTTTTAAAGGAACAAACAACAGTTTTATTCAGTGATTGTGTGATTTTAGTATAATTTGTTTTATTTATTCTACATTTATTGATAGTATTGTTTTTGAAATGGTTTTTTATGTTTTTTTCGCTATAAGCCTTATAAAATGTCTTTGTATTTGTTTTTTTTCTCCTACGGGATATCAACAAAGAATCTGCCTCATTTTTAAGAATACTGTAAGTAACATGTCTTATTTTTAATATCCTTTGGTGGTGGGTTGAAATGGTTTGTGGAGTTTGCAAATCTGTGATGCCCTATTCTTTGAGAACTAAAGCCATAGTGGGTAACTAAACGAACATCTTCAATTATTCTAGGCTCCTTGTGGTGCAAAACATCCCTTACGAAATATCAGCATTATTTATCTAGGGTTAACAATACATTTTCTGGTAGCTTTCAAGAAATCCTTTGATCAGAAATGGAAACCATGTGTGGCCAAAAGAAAGGAAATCGCGGCTAACTAATTCAGTTTCAAATCCAAAAGTAGGTTCGTTTATGCCCATTCATGTTTCAGCATCGTTAACAAAGCTGTGACATAAACTTTTAATGTCTAAGCTATAAACATTGTTTTCTTCTGTGCTGTAAAATGCTTATTCATTAGTCGAAGTTTCTCTATTTATGACAATACGGTTTCCTTTATGTTTTGTTGGTGGCAGAACAAGATTAGCATCTTTAAGTTTTATTTTATTTAAGTCATTGAAAGCGTTTACTTTTGTAGCATCTATTCTGTTATGAACCAGTCGGTCTTGTTGAATAGGGTTCAATATATTTTTTCTTATTTAAGAGTACTTAATTTTTATTATTCTGGTTTCATCTGTTATGCTTCTAGTACTGGATAGTTAGTTTTATTATCTAAAGAAATGATAGCGTCACAATCTGCGGCTACACGCAAAACCAAAATGTTTTCATGTGATATTTTTTTAAAAATTTCGTGTATGTTATGGTTAAATGAAATTTAAAAAAAATTAACAAACGCTATCTACAGAATTTGAAAGCTCGTTTTATTTTCTTTTTTAGTCGTTAAAAAATATCTCATTGAAATAATATCGAAATGTTTACAAATATAGTACTTAGGGCATGAATATCGGAATCTCGGAATATCGTAATATCGGAATCTCGGAACGCTAGGTTCGATATTACAATTCCGATACTGAGTGATCCGATATCGTAACATCGGAAGCAACTTATTTTTTATTTTTACTATAAAAATTGAAATTTAGTCACCTCAGATGGCTACCAACTGCTACCAACAGAGTCATAAGGAAGTTTTATAAGGCACGTACCGAGACTAATCAAACTTGTTGTGTAAATTTATCAAGTACCTAGCTGAATTAAATCAAAGTTTTATACAATGTAACAACGGCCTTTGATCTGACGACAGTACGCTGCTCCTTACAAAATCACAGGCAGAAATAACTGCGGTACCCGACCCGCGCCCATATTAGGAGTTATTATTGCAACAATCAGACTGGCATACAAAAATACACTGCTGGACCAAGGGCTCTTCTTTAAATGAGAGGTATTGCACAAAATCTCCATGCTTAGTGATTGACCTGTAAGATGTTGGTTAAATGGTAATAAAATGGCGAACAGCACGTGATTCCCGGCGTGTATCGCACAACTATTGCGAACTCTGACCCAATCCCCAGAATACCAAATAGTAGCCCAAATGGCAACGAACAGCCTTTAAGAGTCCAATCCTAGACTAACTAAAGACATACTGTTGCTACAATTTTCACGCTTAAACATTGGATTGGAGATCGCAGTAATTATTAGGTGCCTGTATTAAGATAAGAAGAACGCCCAGAACGATTGATTTTGATAATAATCAGCCAGTGGCAATCCATGCGGATCCAATAACAAGGCGCTGGGTAATGTCGGATTAATTTCTGAACTCTTGAAGGCAGGTGGTACACCGGTCAAGAAAGTCCTTCAAAAACTGTTTAATTATGTCATCGTCAAAGGAACGACGCCGCAGGCAGGGTGGCACAGAAGTGTGGTGGACCTCTTTAAAAAGGGGATAAAACTCTTTCAAAGAATTACAGACTATTTCTACAAATTGTTTTCGAGAGGCATCAAGAATCATTTCGTGCGCAGGTCCGATTACTTTCAGCCTCCTGAACAAGCCGGTTTCCGAAAATGCTATATATTCCATACCATAGACCACATTCACACGCTACGGCAGGTCATATAGAAGACCAAGGAGTATAACCAGCCGCTATGCTTAACTCTCGTGGACTATGAGAGAGAAGACCTTCGATTCAATCGAGATCTGGACAGTGCTGCGCTCTCTTCAGAGATACCAAATGCACGCCGGTATATGCCATAGAGGTGCTAAAGTGTTTGTATGAGAACGCCGCCACCATGTCAGTCTGACTCCAGGATCAGAGCTTCGGACCAATCCAGTAGCGGCGGGGTGTGAGACGGGGAGATGTAATTTTTCCGAAAATGTTCACCATTGCACTGGAGGGATAACTTTAACCTTCTGGACTGAGAAAGACATGGCATCAACGTCAATGACAAGTTGGTACATCACCCTCCTTCGGTTTGCTGACGATATTGAGAAAGCGAAGGAACTTTAATTGAAATAAGTATTGAATAATAAGATATAATGTCATTTGATAATAGGAGAACTATGATTTAACAAGTTGGTTCTTATTTTTTTGTTCCAAATTAAAGATATTATATAAATTTAAAATTTTATTTTTCTTATTACATCCTCATACGAAATTCGCGCCATTGATAAAAATAATGTGCAATTCCGATACTAAAATCGGAATTCCGATATTGAGATCCAATACCGGAAATCAATATCGGAATTGAAAACCTTCCGATATTACATGCCCTAATAGTACTTACCTACAGGGTGAAGTTGCTATGTAATTGCAGATTTTTTTTTCATCTGACCGGTTTTTTCAATGTCGCTACAATAGTGACACCATGTTTTACAGTTACAATGGGACACTTCTGTTACCATTAACACTTGCAGTTGACAATGGGATGGTAATCATGGTAACCAACAGACAATGGGTCAAAGAATACTGTTTATTTACTCTATGCCACTATTAACATTTTGGTTGTTCGGAAATATTGTGTGAAATGTTTGTGACTGATGAATGAGACGCTGGACTGTTGTTCCAAATGTGGATGAATGAAAAGTCTTAAGTTTCTATATTATTATTAAGCTGAGATTTATTTCATCTAGTTATTTAATATTTCATACGGATCCGTGTGAATATTGTAATGAAATTAATGAATTTGTAAGTAAGTCTTTATTAAAACTATTTAAGATGATAAAAAGTATGCTTTAAATTTTACTGAGGACGGGAAAGCATGTCTGGTCCTTGCATCGGTCCTTGGTATTTATTAATGGTCAGAAAGGGTTTTGTATAGTTTAGTTTCGAATAAAAAATAACTTTTGAACTTTTGAACATGCTTAAAAAACTTCAGTACCTACCTATAATATGGTCATGCATGATATGGTTTGTGTATGGTCCGCCATACAATTTGAGCCCTGAATAAGAAGTATAAAAGCTGTCAAACATGAATAACAAATACGCACACTGCAATTAGGCATCATAAACATGTTCCAATGCCGATGGCTTCTAATCTCGTGAGTTTATGACGTGAAAAATATCACACATTCACCGGATTGCCTAATAAAACTTTGATTAGCAAGTATGTTTCTTACAAAAACATGCTCAATACAAGAAAAAATGGAAAAGTAGCCCTATGTTGTGGTTGTGACGGCGATAGAGTATTTTTGACATTATACCTTACTATTCTTCAGTAAGTTAAATAAGAAGGAGAATAAGTGACATCAGTTTAATAATTTTGCTTCATCGTATGGTTAGTCTAAGCTTTCTTCTTCTTTTCGAGTTGACAGCAAACTCAGAGTCTCGGCCCAAAAACCAGCCACACGAATAGCGTCGTCAGTAGCCTTCATAGGGCTTTTACAGTGTAAGAAAAATGTGTAGAAAATTTCGTGTTATGTAGGTATGGGTAGTGATGTGCCGTTCTCGGGAATATTCCCACACTAAGAATGCTACTTTCCGTTTGAGGCCAATTAGGTAGGTCGGGTTGTTTGATACTTAACCGGAAAATACCACCCGGTCTACCGCATCTAGCCAGCTTGAACATCAAATTTCCTTGGGAATATTCCTGGGAACGGAAATTTCCCAGGACCGGCACAACACTAGTCACGCCTTTCAGATAGATTAAGAGACGTTCTGCGTAGTGTCACTAGAAAAAGCAATAAGTAGGTACCTATTTATAGCCATATTTTAGTCTGCTGTATAGTATAAGCGCGGAGGACGCATGTTATTTCTTTCTTTCTTACTTAACTTTTCCCACACTAAGAATGCTAATTTCCTTTTGAGGCCAAATAGGTCGTCCTATTCTCGATTACAGACTCGTGTCAGTGAGATCTGTAGGGTCAGTCGGGTTGTTAGATACCTAACCGGAAAACACCAACTTGATCTACCACATCTAGTCAGCTTAAACAGCAAATTCCGGAATAATATTTCTGGGAGCGGAAATTTCCTGGGAATTATGGAAATATTCCCGATAACGGCACATCACTACTCAGTGCACTCAAGCGAGCTGAGTGCTAATTCGTGACAAAATATCACTAATGCAATCGTCATTGTGATATTGTGAATGGCTGGGCCGCGGAACACGACCAGCGATAAGTGACCCTTAGGTGGTCCCATTTGCACCTTAGACATTATGCGTATTAGTCGGGATATGTGAATTTTGTGAAATAAGAAAATGATGTTTAGAAATATCCGGCTCATTCGCTTTTTTGTAATAAGTACAAAAATACATTACGTTCATTGTAATTTTAGCATTAGGTACTTTTACGTTCCTACCCTCCCGCAAAATTTTGTTTTGTTTTATTTTGTTTAATTAATACTCTAAGGATCCTACTCTTATGAAAGTCATAATATGTACATATTTATGTATACCTCTTATATTAAGTATCTTGTCATTAGTTGTCATGATATTATACCAAATAATTAGGCCTAGATACAAAGTTCTATCGTTATAACCTTAAATTATAACAGCAAATCATCGTCGAGTGGTCCCAACCAACTTTAAATTGTACAAAAACTGGCGTAAACTTCAAACAACTGATATTATCTAAACCCCCATATTAACTGTTAATCGCACCTACAATGCTGTAGGCCCGATTCTGATAGTCAAAGAATAATTTTAAAACATACCACTTTTTTATATTATTTATGAGATAATTATTTTTTACTTCTTACACTGACGCACATTTTTATGGATTATCTCCGCGATTTAATTTTGAATTGGGCTTGCTGATATTTCAACTGGGTTGTATGAAAAGTTGAATTTAAATTATGATATTTCAACCTATGTTCTTTAGGGAAAGTTGTTCAGTTTCATGAGTAATACCACTAGGTATGTTGCGGAAAGACCACCAGTTTTTCACGGTGTATAAAAGACTGTAAAGTTAAAATTATTTTTGTACTGCAGTCTGCGTTTGCCAGAATCACGAACGGTGGGCCCTTGAATTATGTGCTCACTTTGTGGCGGCCGACTCTGACCGTCTTTTTGTACCCATCATCGGTAATGTTGACCACTGGGGTGTGTGTGTAGTGCTAGTAACAGATTTGGTACTTGAAAAAATTTAACAATTTCTAAAAAATATTCTCTAATAAATTTCTTCTTTTTGTTTCAGGTAAGTTGCAGCAATTTTATAAATTAAATCAGGTTCTTATTTAATTATTTAAAAATAATTTTAATACTTGTTCTAATATTGATGATCACATAAATGTTAAGAGATGTCAAGCCCACATTGGCGCAGAGTTGAAGTGATGCTACGCGTCATAATTTTCCACTCACAGCATATTCGTCTTTACATAATTAAAATACACATTTTTGCAATGTAAATATGGAAGCGCGCGTCGACTTGCGTTAACGCGTGCATTCGCGCTTTGAGTTGAGCGGTTTTGCGTACTTTAAAAATGGAGCAATAGAGATGAATTTGCTGTGGGTGCAAAAACATGATGCGTCGCGTCGTTTAGTCTGCGCCAAATTGAGTTGAGCCAAAGGATTTAAGGCCTTCCAAAACCTGTAGAAGCCCGTATTGCTCTTTGTTATAACTCCATCAAGACAAGGATCAAAACCGTTTGGACACTCCAAAATCGGCAGCATTTCGCAGTTACAATCACAATGAAAGTTTGAATTCGTTTTTGTCCACCGCGGTTGTATTCAGACACACTGTGTCTTGGACTTGTAGCTTTCGTCACCATATTATTATCGTATTTTTTGTTAAATTATATAAGAGATTTTGTGTGAGCGTTTTTGTTTCTTTTTTCAACTTTGGATTCATGTTTATAGGTAAGTGATACAGAAATTAAATGAAATCGTGGACCTACATTTTTAGGTTGGAAATATGCTCGAAGGAAATTATAAAAAAAAATACAGAAATATTACATTACATCATGTTACTATTTTATAAATCAAAACGGAAAATGAAAATCATTGAGCCTGGGCAGGGACTTGAACCCGCATCTTCTTGGCCATACAGGCGCACTACCAATAAAATTGTACCACCAAGTTTCCATACAAGCTCAACGAAAATTATTTAGCGCTTCTTTACTAAGTGCTTTAGAATTGTTTAGAATGCACTCCAGCTCCATCTATCATAGTTATTACAAACTATTATACATACTCGTGCTCACACAACTAATCAAAAGTACGATTCGATTTATAGAAAGTAAATACCTATACGCTAACAGACGACATCTGAAGAAAAAGTAATAAACTATTAAATATTACTGTTTACAGTTATGCCTAATAAATCAAAAACTAGCAAAAATCACTACACACGTAATGCTTTGTATTTATTATCATATTATCATCATCATCATTTCAGCCAATTGTTATTTTAAATAAATGATTGAATAAGTTAAAAAATATGCATATTCCAGTAAACCCCATTCACTTGCCCCAACAATATTTTCGCTGAAGTCACAATCGGAATTTTAGGAAGAATTTTCTAGAAAGCTCCATCAATGAGTCAAATCAATGGGATTTTATTATTATTTATTATTATTAGAATAACCCGTAAACACTGTGCACTAAATTCACACGATTATCTATTGGCGTGAAACAAAGTGACATAAATACGAAACCTGATACTGGCCGCGTCTAGTTTGTTAGACAAAACAGTATTTTGTAAGCCTTGTGCTAGTACTATTATATATTCTGTGCCTGTGCTTTAGTTGAAAATGTCAAGGAAACAGGTGAATGTATTGTCGCTATAGCCATGAGGTTTAGAAACTAAACAAGTATGCGAAGATGCCATTTTCTTTAGTAGGACATAATTATATTAGCGTGCCCTAACAGGACTTAACAATTAATACTAGCACTAAATGCCTGATTAGGTCTAGAAAGGCAATAATTTTATTTAACTTGATTGCAATAAAAATATAATATGATTTATAAACATAGTTAGTGATATCTTGCGTGATTAAGTAAATATATTTTATTATAATTCAGAGTAACTTTAGCCATTGTGTTGTGGATTATAATTACCTAATATTCTTCAACAAAAATATATAATTCTCTATCATAATATCGCTTTGTGTACAGTGAGCGTAGTACTTTAATGGTAAAAAATCTGCTTCAAAAAGCACTACCGAGAAATGTAACGTTTGACACGCTTTTGACTGTACAAGCTTACAAAATAATGAAATATTTTACTCATGAATTAAATTGGATTTTATTAACTCATCAAAACTAGAATTTCACCGGAAATAATATTATAGATAATCATTTCAAGTTAATAAGAATCTGTCATGATCACTCAAATGAAAGGAAGTTGTAACGATAAAAATGTAAATAGTAATTATTAATTAGCTTTATGAAATTATAAGATAATAATTTTTGGTTTGTACAGTAGCCAGCACATGCGGCTGGACAAGTTGAGCTTGAGAGCGCACGTATTCCATAGTGTGACTGTCCAACCGCATGTGATGACTTCTGTACATTTTGTAGTGTGTGTCAATGCAGTTCCAAGAAGCAGGAATTATAATATCCAGTATAATATAAATAATACATACCTAGTATAATCTCCGAAATTGTTGGACAGATTTGAATGAAATACAATATGGCGTTACCTTATATCTCCGGTCAACATCTTAAATAGTTTTTATGTGGTTTTTGCGGCGGGAAAATATCTCATTCCTACGGAAAACTACACGAAAAATTAAAAAAACCACGCGGGCGTAACCGGAGGCTGACAGCTAGTCAGTTAATAAAATTCAAAGGCTTTTCATCAAAGAAAAGCTCAACAAAAAGAAAAACATTATTAATTCATATCAACTACCGAAAAACTTGCTTAATGTTTTCATACACAAAGTTGAACATCAAAATAAAATATGATGTGCTCTTTAAAATGTTCTTTCACAAAAATCAAAAGCTTAAGGACTTACTCCGTCAGTTAATGGACCTGTCCTTCCGATTGCTAGCCGCTTGGTCACCCTAGGGATTACTTGGGAGAATTTTCAAGACATTTTGCTTTGTTATGTTAACATTTTGCTTTGTTATGTTAACATTTTGCTTTGTTATGTTGTTGTTAAATTTTTTTACTACACATACTTATTGATATCAGTAAAAAGATAAATAAGAAAGTTGCTGTAATAGTTTCTGTTTATTCGTAGTGATTTGAACACTGCCAAGGTAAATAAAGTTTCTCGCCATATTGAAGGATTTTAAATTTTTATAATGGAAATAAATATATATTATGTGGCGCTCCCAGAGCAGAACTTTTTTTTAGTTTTTAACTTAACTTTTATATTCCCATATTTTTTTTATAAAAAATACAAGTTAAGCGAATTGAATTATTCTGAGTTTTCGTAATGAACGAAAATAAAGCAAATTGCAATAATATTAAAAGTACAATTACAACATTCTGATTTTTTTCTTATTTAAGTGTTATTTAACGGTAAAACCTGTCAAACGAAGTCGGCATGGTAACCCTAATTACAAGGGCGCTGTTTCACGCCGATACAATAAAAAAATTACAACTGCATTCGATGCACATTGCGAAGCCGATGGGATATAGTTTTAAAGAAAAGAAAGAATCGGAATATTATGCTATGCTCGGAATACTATTTGTACCGTAAAGCCGTATAAATAAATATCTGTAAACACCGATCGATTATCCGTATAATCCGTGGAATTTTGAATATTCATAAAAATACGGACAAATCATACTATTTGCTGTATACAATTAATTGCTACTCCTACTATTTAAAGTATTGTAGCCTTCAAAAACTAAAACTCTCTACAGAGTCGCATTTCTCGTCCGGAAACTTACCAAAATGAGGTCGTTCGACAGAGACGACACAACGTTACCGAGTTTTAAAATACAACTAACGCCATCTAGGTGATCTTTATGGCAACTTTTACTCATCTGCCGTGTTCTCTAAACTTTTAATTATTGGTTGTGTTTTGTTGTTTATATCAGGTGGCGTCCGTTTGTTACTACTCGTACCTACTTAATATCATTCCCTTCTCTTCAACCCTTTTCAACATCCTTTGCAATTTTTATTTGACACAATTTCCGTCCAGTTCATGGTGTTTATTCCGCTGTTTACGAGTATCCTTGTCTATTACACGCATTCGACAAGGATGAACAGGCAAAATGAGGTAGGCTTGTGTCAGTCACGTGGTCGGAGTGTTAGACCTTGTTTTCTCAGACTGTGGTCCAATTTATACCTTCTTTTCTTTGATAACAAATTGTAATATAAAAATAAATAAAATTTCAAAACCATTTTCGGTGTCAAAGTTAACAAAGATCAAGGACCAGACTGTCCATGGTTGACCGTTAAAAATGCAATGAACATCCAAATTACTTGTATCTTGTAAAAGTATTGGTCCGTGAAACGGGCCCCAGGTACCTACGTAATTAGGACCGTTTAGTGCGAGTCGGTAATTACCGGTAAACTGTAGATGCAATCGGTTACCGAAGTTTTTATTCGAATTCCGAAATGTTTGGTGCGTTGAATCTTTTATTTTTTACAGAAAAGGCCTGTTTCATGTCTCTGGTGCTATTTATTTTCTTCTCCATTGTTTACACTGAAAACTAACTAGATTAAAAAAAAAAATTCGAATAGGTAACATTGGACACTATTAAAAGAGCTAAATTTTAGAAGCCGCTTTATAAATACTTAATTTCTACAATAGGACAAATTTAAGTACCTACCTATGTGACAATGAATGAATGAATACGGCTGAAAGGACTTGGATCCAGGCCAGAAAAAATATTAAAAAATTAAAATAAAATAAAAAGGGAGCCGCTTTCCCACCTCTCTGATAAAAATATTACTCTGAATGACATATATTTCAAGGTGCTCGCTTGCTTGCTCTTGACGGTACAGTCGCATCAGATACTATTACTCTGAATGCCATAAAAGCACCGCGGGGCGGGGTGGGCAGGGTGTTTCCAATTTATTTTTTCCCCACAATGGTGCAGGGCTCGCTGCACTAAACTTGAAATCGTAAAGTTACGATGTCTGGCCCCTACGCCCCTACTACGGGACCAAAAGGGTTTCTGAAGAGAAGCCTTTACCCAGTAGGCCTACTATGTAAGTAGCGACAGGCTCGAGAAGCTGTCAAACGCGACATAGTGACATTAGAGCCACAGCAGTTCTGTCAATATGTCGCATTTGACAGCTTCTTGAGCCTGTCGCTACTTACATAGTAGGCCTACAGATGTGAGAAGCCCACGCCTAATTAAGATAAGATGATTTTTAGTCCATACCTGCTGCTTTTTCCCATTTGAAAGATATTTTTCTCAGATGCGTACCGAACACTTTTCTAAAAGTTGTTTTGGTTTGGGCTCTCTGTTAGATAACTAAAACTCTGCTCACCCCGTTAGGGAAAGGAGCGTGCTAAATTTATTTGTATTTATTTTCAAGTTGGATAATACACGGGTGTAGTTAGTTAGATGTAACGATCGTAGATGTAACTATCTGCGAAATGTGGCTGGCAGCAGATGAATACGTGCGGCCGAAGATCGGGCCAAATGGCGCGCCTTGGGAGAGGCCTATGTTCAGCAGTGGACTGCCGCAGACTGCTAATGATGATGATGATGATGATGAAGATGTAACACACCCTGGCGCTAAGAAAAGGGTTTAAGTTATCTCTGCAGCTGACTGTATTTTAGCATTTTAGCCGTACTCTAAGAAGAAGAAGCTACAATCTAAAATAGTTATTCTTTTTGATCGCTAGAGCGTAGGGAGAAAACTTGGTAGAGGATATCCCTACAATAATTTTGTAAGGATAATAGCATCTCATTTTTCACCACATTGGACACGGTGGTAGAATGCGCCGATTTTACCGCTAAAAAAGAATGGAATACACCTATTGCCTTTAAATAAAGATCAAAAACTACAGATAAATACCTGTATCTATTATTGATTTTAAGTTTTCATTTTTGCACCTACCTGAATAATGTTGAAGTAGATTTAGATTTGTGTAGGTATATTCGCGATATTTGCTGAGGACTAAGGTAATCAGTCACAATCATCTTTATTCGACTGCCAGTCACCGGTAGGTAAAGTAAGAATAGATCAATTTACTGTGTTCCGTATATCCATCGAGTAAATGACAAAGTCGCAAGGCGCAAGATTAACTTGATCTTCAATTGACTTCACAATTTATTTTATTTTTCCAGATTATTTTTTATTAATCAAGATGCTTAGTGTACTATTTATTGATTCAAATATGTATTTAAATATTTACAGATATTATTATAACATGTGGGAATTTACATTATATAATCTAAAGTAAGATATTATAAACAGGAAATCACTGCGGGACTGTCCCAAGTCAATTAGGTTATTGGCGAATAAATCATTTGATTATCTGAGTACCTAATAATAAATAAACCTATAATCTGGTTACTTAGTTAAGCTACTGTAAAGGAAGTAAATAAGTTAGTTCATGAACTAAAATACAATAATATACTTTATTGATAACAAAAACTCCCCGTTGAATTCTCCTTAACTAAAAATATTTTCTCTATTATCTTGGGTTAGAAAATCTGCCGGTTTACTCCGTCCTCCGTAGGTAATTTGGAACCTCTGTGCTAATTTTCATGAACCAATAAATTGTTTTATTTCTTTCTATAATTGCGAATTATCAGTGAATCATCGATCATCATCATCATCTTTAAAATGCTGACAAGTTTTTTATAATAAATACAGAATTATATTTGATTTTGCGTAGATTTTACCTATAAGCCAACTAGCTTCCCGCGCTGCGGCTTAGCCCACGTTAGGTAACAGTTTTTCTCGTTTAAATGAGTTATTTTCTTGCAGTAAAAGGTAGCTTATATCTTATTCTGATGTATAAGCTATATTTCTGTAAAGTTTCATTAAAATCTGTTCAGTAGTTTTTGCGTGAAAGAGTGACAAACAAATACTACAAAATTTCGCGTTAATAATAAGTATTAGTAGGTAGGTGATTCGATCCTTCACCAAACTTACAACTGTAACCGTGACACCATCAAGCCCCCTTGGTCATTCCAGGGTGTAATGGGAATATAACAGGGGTTGTTTTACGATCTGTCTCGTTTTACAAGTTTCACCGTAACTGTCGAATCGAGAGGGGAAGTTAGAATGGATCACATCGTAGTTGCGGTTACGGAACAGATTTTGATATTGATGTAAAATCTAAGACGTTTTAAATATTTCCGGAATCTTATTTATTTATTTAACCGTTTATTAGGACAAATCCATATAGAGATACGACACAACAGGTCTGCTTGTACGGGTATCAGCTTGGAAAAGCATCTAGAGATGTATGTAATTAAGAAGTCCTTTAATTATGTCAAGATAATTTGAGACGGATTTAGTTTCGCTTCATCATTCTTAGGTACTTTAAACAGGAAAGTAGCTCTGTGGCTATCTATCTGTCAGTTACACAAACGGCTAAACGAATTGCGATAGAATATAATGAACTAACAGGTTGATAGTATTGATGTGTAATCAACAGGACATAGTTACTTTTTAAAGCATTTTTCGACAGTTAGTACAAAATAATTAGATAGTATCATTATTCTTACCTAAAACACAGAATACATAATAGTACCAAAAAAATAAATATATGTGGGACATCTCACACACGGCCATCTGACCCCAAACTAGGCAGAGCCTGTACTATGGGTGTCAGGGAGCTGATATACATACATATATAGATATACAACATCCAGGCACAAGGAAAACACAAGTGCTCATCACACGAATGTTTGCCCTGGGCGGGATTCGAACCCGCGACCCTGTGCTCAGTTAGACGCGACGTACTACCAACTACGCTACGGGGCCGTCTAACTAACTTTAAACTGTGGCACACTGCGGAAAGAACAAAAGATGTGATCCTGTGGAGTTACTTCGGCGGGTTTTTCTCCACAGCGGCGGCGCACACATTGCGCGAACCTGCCAGTTCTGTTCAAACTAATATCGCATTGAGTCTGTAATTTTTTAAGTGTTTATTCTTCACTAGTGCGAGATGAGAGTCAGCCTTGGTTTTAGCAAAACTTAATAACTTCATTATAATTTGACGTCGAAAAGTGATTTGTAGAATCTTACTTCGAATAAAAAACCTTTTGACTTTTGCGGGATGCCAAAATTTCCTACCAATGGACCGGAGGGGATTGATTCAACGGAAAAGATAGCTAATAATCTTTCAAAGTTGATAAAATAGACTGAATTGTGAATTCATACAAATACATACAAAGTTCAGTTACTTACTTACTTACTCTGTTATCCGCCGAAATTATGTTGAAATATGAAACGTGTGAGGGCAGCAGTAAATCACTTTAGAGCTCACTCGAAACCAGCAATTTCACTCACTCGGATTGAAATTTACGAGTCGTCTTGAGCGAAAATTACTAGTTTCTTTCGTCTGACCAATAAATTCATTGGACAATGAACTTGGCCATTTTTTACATGACAAGGGCGAAGGTGAGGCGCGTAATTGATGTGATTTTAATAAAGAAGGAACTTTATATAATTTATTATTGTATAGTTTCATAAAAAAAAAAGAAATTGTTAGGTTTTTTTGTGCAGTAATTTGGGGTTTGTAAGTTGACATGCTGATATTTAAGAGTGAGTAATATTTTATCACACTTCATACTAATATTATGAAGGCGAAAATTTGTGAGTGTGTGTGTGTTTGTTTGTTACTTCTTTACGTCTAAACGGCTGGAGCGATATTAATAAAATTTGATATGGAATTAGCTGGATTAACACAATGCTACCTTTTACCACGGAAAAATACCTTATTCCCACGGGAAAAACTGTAAACTCGGGCGGAGACGTGGGGCGGAAAGTTAGTTACTAATGAATTTTTACAGAACCGAACCTAGACTAGACGAAACTAAGGTAAATCGAGGGTTTAACTTGAGACTAGAGTAGGTACAAGTTTATTAAAATCGGTATTTATTTTGTTTTGACAAGAATATTTTGAATGCATTTTTTATATTGAACATTCTTAAATTTCCGCGGAACCCTTAAGAAAAATAATAAGATAAAAAAGTTAAAATTTAAAGCTCACAAAATATTTTCAATTCAATAATTTAAATCTTTTATTTTATTTCAACGTACCTACCACATTACAGATTAATACAACAGTGACCGCGTTCTCCAGTACCTTCACAAACAAAAGTGCTGTAGTTGGATAAATAAACACAAAACGTTTTTGAGAACATTTTTCCCATCTGTCAGAATTATGATGGATCGGCGGATCGGGTTACATAATTCGTTGGTTCCCGTTCGCCTTTCATTGATTGTGCTTCTTGATTAAATAGTTGGGAGTTTTTGTTAATAGCTCTTTTATTAGTTTCTAAATGGCTTAAACATTTTTTGTAGTTCAATTGTCGTTTTAGAAATGGGTATGTTTAGTTGTATTATTTTTTAATTGTACAAAGTATTGTTGCTTGAGATCTATGATTAGTGTTAAAATTTAGATAGTTTTTGGTTAAATGTTGAGACATTTTAGTACATATTTATTTATATAAATTGAATATGAAATAGATTGATTTAATTTTTAAAAATATTTTAATTTTTTGTTGTAAGAGGGGATCACAGTAAATAATCATTAAATATCCCGTTAAATTATAAAGTTTTTTTTTTAATTGACCTATGCTTGAGTCGAAAAGGTACGACGGATCAAGCTTCACCGGACTTGAAATTATA
The DNA here is from genome assembly GCA_948473455.1 of Teleiodes luculella. Lineage (NCBI taxonomy): Eukaryota > Metazoa > Arthropoda > Insecta > Lepidoptera > Gelechiidae > Teleiodes > Teleiodes luculella. The sequence continues at coordinate 3,359,452 of OX419606.1, forward strand.
AAGTAAGTTCAAAGTATTTATTTTCAACATTAGGACATTCACTTAGTTATATCATAATCTTTTGTGGCGAGTTCAGAATTTTGGCTGTCTTCTGTGGAGAAGAACTCGCCGGAAGAAACTACACAGGCGTTGCATCTTTTCAAATTATTTTTACCAAATAGGTATTAATTATTATTTTAGACAACTTTATAAAAATTTAGATTTTAATAATTTTAACACAACCGTACAAATATATAGAAAATACTTTTGCCCAGTCAATATTAAGTATACTAATGAATAGGAAAGCCAGAAATAGTAACCGTCATGTTTATTTCTTTCTTTCTAACCAGGAATAAATTTATACCATTTTCATCTGCAGGATTTTTTTATAACGAAGTCCAAAGTTTTTCTCTTTATCTTATCTTTTGTAGCTTATGCGTTAAGAACAGCAGTATGACGTATTAAAATTGTACAGTAACCAACACATATGGCTGGACATATTGACCTTGAGAGCACCCATATTCCTTTGCGGTAGGGGTGAATTTGCAAGCGCATGTGCTAGGTTTGACTCATAAGCAAACGGTCTGTAATATAAATAATGGTCATATTTATTTTTTATTTTCTCATAAAGAAGCCATCAAGGTGAGCCACAGAAGCAGTTTATAGCCACATGAAAGTGTATCGTTATAGGATATCATAAACGGTCTCTTATTGGCTGGCCAAGTTTACTATTATTACATTGTCGGACGGTTGAGGCATTATAAAAGTAATATAGGTTTGATAGGGATGCCTATTAGATGTTTGACTGGTAGAAACTAGCATGAAAAGTTCGAAAAAAAACAATCGATCGGTCAGTAATTTTGTCATTATGTCTCGTTTACTGAGTAAGATGGACCGACGGAATCCAAAACCAAACTCCGACAAGACTCTACTCCGACAAGACACTACTCCGACTCTACATTACTACTCATCGGTTTAAGGGCCGAAATCCGACAAGACTCTACGCCGACAAGACACTACTCCGAAAAGTTCGGTAGGTTAGCTTAGGTTAGGTTTTATGTTTTGTCGGAGTAGTGTCTTGTCGGCGTAGTGTCTTGTCGGCGTAGAATCTTGTCGGATTTCGGTCCTTAAACCGGACCGACGACCTGAAAAAGGTGGCTGGCGGTGGCTGGATGAGAGCAGCGGAGGATCGTGTATTGTGGCGCACACTTGGGGAGGCCTATGTCCAGCAGTGGACTAGCTACGGGCTTATAATGTTGTTTTTAAAAATAAAAATAAAAATTTTCACGGAGAAATTTTTTTGTAGAAATGTTTGGATTCGTATTAAATACAGAAATGTTTTTTTTTTTCATGCTGTATTTTTTACTGATTTGATTACTAAAATTTTAACTGTCCCTTAACACCGAAGTTGTTTTATTCTAAAGTTCATCTCTAAAATTTTAATTTCTAATCCCTTCCATTTAAATCAATCATTTTGGTATTTATAAAGTATTGTGATATGGAAAGGAAGTGGTTACGTAATCTTATTCAGATGTCAGGAGCCAACAATTAGAGGAATGAATTGTATCTCCCGTACTCTCACTTACAAAAGTGTTAGGCCTGGAATTAAGATTTTAGATTTCGTTGTATTTTATAAAATAAAAATAAATAAATATGTCTGACGTGTGTGTGTTTATTGAGTAGAACATTGAAAACTGCAACAGATGTATCGATTAGGAAGAATTCAATTCTTAATACATTTGAATTTCAAACTACTAATAAGATAAAATTCTTTTGAGTTTGAAAATAATGTTCTTTTTTGTGATTTTTTACTGTTTGCACGAGACAAATTTTAGAAAAAATAAACATGTACCTACCTAATTGAATGAATCCAACACACGAAAAATACCACATTATAAATGTAGCAACGATAGACAGTTCTAGTCTTTCGTGTTAATTAGCTTTGAAGTTGAAAAAAAGATATGTTAATCTTACTTGTAATAAAATCTACTGAATAAGAAAAGGAATTTTCTTATTCATTATTTCATCAAGATTATGGTTGAATACCTACCTTACAAAAGCGAAAATAACTCTGTCTATCTGTATATTAAGCTTTCACGCCAAAACAGCTGAATCGATTTTGAAGAAACGTGGTACAGACGGATATAACAAAGACCTTAGGAAAGTACATAGGTTACATAATGCACAACTGTTAATCCGGGTCGAGTCGCGGGACGTAAAGCTAGCCTATACTAATATTATGAAGAGGAAAGATTTGTTTGTTTGTATTGAATAGTCTCCGAAAGCACTGAACCGATTTAAAAAAGTATTTTACTGTTGGGAAGCTAACACTATCCCCGAGTTACATAGGCATATTCTATTAAAAATAAAAGTGTTTCCTACTAGAACTCCAAAATATGACCGAATGTTAAAAATAAATACCTAAAATATCCCTAATAATTGAAAAGGCTCTTAAACTACTGAACTAATTTTGATGAAACTTTACACAAATATAAAATAGACCTTGGGAAAGAACAAAGGCTACCTGTTACCACGGGAAAATTCCTCATTTTCATGGAAAAAACTGTTAACACGGGCGGAGCTGCGGCGAAAATCTAGTATATTGTATAATAATAGCACTTACGTGCTCGCCTGTCCACAATTGTCATCAATCTTGCTCGTCGTCAGATAGTATTTGGTTTTTGGTCAAATATTTGGTTTGGTTGAAAGCCGTTTGCAGGTGCCAGACCCTGGGATCGATGTGGTCTTGCTTTATTTTCACCGTCAACTTTACTGCGTGGAACAGAAAGGGTTATGTAAAAAAAAAGATAATTTAAACTTTGAAACCGCCTTCAAAGGTCCCATCCTACACTAAAACGTTAAAACTAAAATCAAAATCTATCTGAAAGCATAGAAATTTAATATGGCTATTAATATTCCTTATTTACATAAGTTGTAACATCATATAAACATGTGTAAATATTATACACTTTAAATTTGATCATCTCATCTTAGCGAAATTTTAATGGGAAGTAAACATGGTCGTTTAAAAAAATAATTTTGAAAATCTTTGGCGGAGCCATACGTGTCGAATTGTGAACCTCCTCCTTTTTTAAAGTCGGTTAATAAGATTTAATTCTATGATTTTGAATTTTATTTTATTTTAAGTCTAAGAAATTATCTATCTGTCTTGAGAATTTAATTGTTTTAAAGCTTTAACGGTTGTTTTCATAACTATTAATTATGATTTAAAATGGGTTATTTACCGTTGAGGTATTTAATTTGTGTGAGTACCCGATATGATTATTTTTACTGCCTAGTTAACAAATACCACGGTAAATATCCCGTTTTGAATCATAATAGTTAATTTTAATAGTTTCATGATAACTAATTATCAAGATAATAGTTTCATGATAACTAATTATCAAGATAGTAGTTTCATGATAACTAATTATCAAGATAAACAGGCAGTTTATTTACCTAAAAACATAATAATTTAGGCGAAATAAATTGCAAAAAGCTTATTAGATACAAGGAATAATGTGATAAGTAAATGTTTGAAAGTGATTTTTATTATAAAACTAGCTGTCCGCCCGCGGCTACGCCCGCGTTTGTTTTTTTACTTTCCGTGCTAGACTTTTCAGTTTTCCGTTGGAATGAGATATTTTCCCATAGGTACTCATTTTTAACGAATACGGGAACTCTTTATTTTTCCGCGATTAAAAGTATCCAAGATGTTGACCTGGGATATAAGGTACCGCCATGAAATTTTTTTTAAATCATCTCAACAGTTTCGGAGATTAGCCCGTACAAACAGACAAACAGAGAAACAATAAATAAATAAAAAATCCTTAATAAGTTCTATATCACTTCTTACATCTCCCTGAATCGGTATTTAGCATTTTTTTCTATGTACAGATTTTCAAACTCTACAGTTTTATTATATATAGAAGAAACTGAATCGCTCTATGCTGACAGTAACTCTTGCGTTAATGCTTACAACAAGACTAACAGACATTAACATTAAAGTTTAACCTATTAAGCGCTAAACTGGGTTAATAAATAACTGAACCATATGGAATATACGTCTCTTTAAACCCACGTAAGTGTTTCGCTCAGGTTATAAATGGTAGAACAGGTTACATAAGAGCGTCGGTGGCTGAGTGGCAAAGGCCGTTGTCTCTCATTCCAGTTGCTCGGGTTCAAGTCTCGGCACGTACAGAAGCCAGCACATGCAGTTGGACATTCGCACTGCGAAATTCACCCCTAACAATACGTAATACGGGCGCTATAAAGGTCAACAGCGACTGCTGGGCTGAGTTACAGACAGACACAGCGCTGATTTTCAGCCCACACTCAGATTTTTGACGGCCGCAGCGTTACAAAGAATAAAATGTAACCTTAAATTTAAAAGCTATAACATCGCGTTTCATCAGAATCTCTTTTATCCATGAAAGCAACATTAATCCTTACTTTTTACGTCAAAAAATGAAGTGTGTTTCTGTTCCCGTTTATTTGTAATCTTCAGTCGTTTAAGGCAAGTCATACACAGACAAGCAATTAGCCTATATACCGTTATCACAACAGGAAGGAATTGTTTGCCAGTTTCGGTGTCGACATGTTTGTCTCAACACTAATACTATTATTACACATTTTCTTAGCAACTAATTCGAGGTACATTGCCGAGTTCAGTTCGCACTTGTGACTGTAAATTATTAATGTAACAGCAATGACTAACAGTTAGCGTGCGTTATTTGTAGTGTAATCGGAGTTTTACTTGCCATAATCTTAATGCGGTTCGTTTAGGTCTTATACACGTGGTTTTAGAGCAATTTTTTCATTGAGTGCCTTCGTTTTTTGCATTGAATTTAAAAAATTATATCCATATTTTTATTTGGATTGAATGGAATGAAATATTTAATATTTTATGCAAGGGGATTAGATTATTTATGTAAAGTGGTGAATACATTTTTTATTATTACATTCATGGTAGTGCAAATTACAAGCATGAATTTACTCTACATGTAAAACACATGTCAGCAGAATTTTAAATACTTCGCCCAAACCAAAGATGGCTCTCATAGCAGTGAGTGTGTTAAAAAATGTTAAGTACGTGTTATATCAAGGAAAACAAACAGATAAAGAGTTCGGAAATACATAATATTCAATAGACAAGAAAATACCGTATTGTTTAAATAACTGTTACGTTTGTGACAAATATGCTCTAAACTGAACTTTTATGTTGTAGGTTGATACAACTACAAACTCTGGTATAAGGCTCTAGACAGACGGACTGCAATTGCTGCAAATTGCAAATAAGATGCAGTTTGAATGCAGTGGGTGGACAGTTATACAAGTTTGTATAACTGCACGACGAATGCACATTGCAATCGAACTGTTAACGTGCAGTTGGCAATGTATGGCATGTAAGTAGAGCTAAATGCATCCTTTCTGCAACGGAACTGCAATTTGGCTGTCGGACTGCAGTTGAGTTGCATTCTGTCTATCTAGCTAGAATCTTAGTCAAATTAATTATTTCTACCGAGATAACAACTATTTTTGTACACAATAGCTAAAATTAAGACGCCTACCTAAAAGTTTTCCTTCTTGTTTCTTGGATAGGTAAGGTACCTAATCAAGTGATTGAATAGGTACAATATAAGTTACTTTATGGGCTGGTCGGTCCAATTTTAATGGCATCCACATTCCACATATTAACTTAAATTCTTCTAAAATTTGATTTCTTTTATAGTTCATGCAGTTTATTGACATGGGTTTCCCTCAACAACCATTACTCATTTTCGCTATAAACACGCGGCATTTCTAAACTTGCAATTACCCGCCACTAATAACTTCTACCCCTGGTTTACTCATCACATAAACTCCCTTCCCGTGCAATATGAGTCACGGAGGAGCAGGTGGACAGCCTCCCCTATTTGATTATGTGTGATTTCTGTTTTATAGTTCATGAATACGATATCACATAATAAATTTTATAGAAGGTTTTTATTGCGTTTTGACTCTTAAGTCTTTGGGGAGAAAAATTTAAGGTCGGGAAAGAAAATTGTCTGGTGAGACATGAAATATAGATCAAAGGAAAGTCAAATTTAAATTTAAATCGCCGATCTCTCTCGTTCCAATTGGAACCGATAAGGACGGCAATAACATTCTGTAAGAACAAATTATAAACGAGCGATTATTGGCGCGCGATTTGGTTCAAAAACAAAAATGGATCTCTCGCAGTTCTATATCGATCTATCGTTTTGTTGTTAAATCAAATTGTCAATAACACCACCATCACACTAGCGTCTTTCTGTGCTGTGTTTAGCTTTTGATTTTGTATGAGAGTTTGGATATACACTTTTATATTTGATCGAAGTTGAAAAGCCATCGATTTAAAGTACAAGAAACCCTACTTTTGGTCTCTCTCTTTCTCTCAATCCCAAACATCGTAAACTTACACGTCCTACCAACTAAGCTATGCAGCATAATATCAACTGAAAGACATTACGTAAATTCATAAACTCGTTCATAAATTTCGCGCTGCGTTCCATAACATCACTAAGACATTCTTCATAGTAAAGTTGTAAAGACGATTTTACATTTGACAAGCTTAAAATGGCCAAAGGCATTCTTCGTAGCCGCGCACGATTCGTTGTGTTGGCGACAAAGTGTGCCGACACTTCCCGACCATTTTCCGGGAATAACGGAGTGCTACTATACGAACTCGATTGAGGATGGAAATAGATGAAAAAACGGTCATTTATTAAACAAGTGAAATTCTCCGTCAATACCATCTTTTTTTTTTTGTATTGACCTATGCCACTGGTCGGTCACTCCATACAGAAAACGCGTTTTGACAAGCTACTTCTTTTTGAATAACAACTAAATATCAACTACAAGTCAATGGCGCTAGGCGCTATGTGAAATACCCCCGAACACCACCGGCGGGGTAGCGGCGCCTGCGGGGTGCGAGGCATGGGGCGCTATATCGGGCGGGGAACTCATTTTGGCGCGGGGGGGTGAGTGTCCTTTCTGTACGGGTTAGCTACGGACTTGCGGGGGAGCGGAAGACTACCCCAAAGAAAAGTCATGTCATCATAGGCCTAGCGCGTTGATACGGGAAAACATCGTGAAGGAGACGTCAACTGAGGGGCTTTGTCTCTGATTATCAGCTTCGCGCGGCCAGGGGGTCAAGTAACTATAATAATAATAATAATAATAATAATCTTTATTGAACTTAAAGCCAGTGTTTACAATTTTTTTTTCACAACAGTTTTGATAATTAAGAGCTGGTGGAACTTATAAATGTTGCAGCTGACATTTAAAAAAGGGAAAACCTGTGCTATAAATGTCAGCTTTACAATATTAGGGCTCAGTTTTGCAGTGCAGACGAGATAATCATTTATTATTAGTGATGATTATAATGGCAGTAAGTAATCAATAGCTTATGAACTAAAAACCAATACTCGCAAAAGGGTAGGTGTTTTTTTTATTATTTTTATAATTATTTGTGTGTGTGTGTCTGTGTGTGTATGTGTGTGTGTGTGTGTGTTTGTGTGTGTGTGTGTGTATAGTGTGGGGGCGTTAGTTGTGTAGGTATATATGAAGATGCGTGTATGGATATATAGGTATATATGAAGATATATGAAGATGTGTGTAACTAAAATGAAAATTTAAAAAAAATGAAAAAGAAAAAGAAAATGAACTGGCAGTAAGCACAGCAGTGGCTTATGGAAGGTTTTTGGACTGATGGAAAAAAACACTAAGAACTTAACACGTTAGTTCTTTTTTTCTAATAACGGACATATTAAGCTTGCTTCGACCTAGTATTTAAGCTTACCACAAGCCACAAGAACCGTTGGTAAACGAAATCTAGCTAGACAATAGACTTTACAGAACAATGCCTACTAATATTATAAACGCGAAAGTTTGTGAGGATGGATGGCTATTAAAAAGATTTTAATGAAACTATACAATAATATAGCTTATACATAAGAATATAACGTAAGCTACCTTTAAAAAACTGTCATTCCCACGCGAAAAACTGTTGAGCGAAGCCACGGGGTGCAAAGCTAGTGATGTCGTAAATTTGAGGTAACTGTTGAACTTTTTTAGCATTACTCGTTCGAGATCACGTGGTACCACCAGGCGTACCCACGTGCGATTGTGAGTAAATACTGCGAGGAGTACCTTTTACGACTATCTGTGTGTCGCGTGACCGATACTAAGCTGGGTCATGTCCACACCATGTGATGACTACTTTATAAAATCTTAATAACCCTAGGAACGAACAAAGTCACGAGGCAGAATATTAGGTGCTAGTACTATGCAAGATGTAAGTGACGGCTTAGCAAATACTGACAAACGCTCAATCAAAAAAAAAATTCTCGTACACGGAGAAACATGTTCATAATTATGTTTTTTCTTGTCCAAAAAATTTCTTTCAATACATAATAGTCGTTTTAAGGTAATCCATCATCGCTAATGGTCATCGCACATTACACCAACTCGACACCAATCCAACACCCTAAGTACACAAATGGCCCATTATTGTCTCCACCGAGGGATCAAGCCTACCTTGATTCGGGGTGAATAGGTCTTAGTCGACCATGCTAGCCCAATTGGTTGTATTACTGGTTATGTTACTTGTAGAAAGCGTCTTTGTTCATAAATATTTTAAAATTTCAGAATAGTTCTGGTAACAAATCCATATCCATACTAATAATATTAATGCGAAAGTGTGTTTGTTTGTCCTTCCTTCACGCCCTAACCAAGCAACCAATCGACTTGATTTTCGGCATAGAGTTAGTTGAAAGGATGGAGAATGACTTAGACTACTTTTTACCGCGGGAAATACCTCATTCCCACGGGAAAAACTGTTAATGCGAGCGAAGCCGCGAGGCGGAAAGCTAAATTATGATATGAGTAAAGATTCTTTCCCAATAGTTTACAAGCTCGCTGTTTCAGGAATGCAGCGATTGTGAGCCTGTGAATAGGCTTCCTTATTACGTGTGAAAGGCAGTTTAAATATCTGCGTATGAACATCACAAACTCCTAAGCTTGGGACATGGTGTTTTAACACAACATGTTATTTTTGAAACAAGACTAGTGCTTGCTTATCGAGTAAGTTTCGAGGTTAGTCCACCTCACGAACTCTGGTATCAGAATTAATGACCTACCTTAGGCAACAGCACAAGACATGTCTCCTATAACAACTACATCTAAAGATAGATTCCGGAACCAATTAACAGCTGTATGTGCCTTCCGAAGCACGGAATAATCTTACTTTTCGGACAATCAAGTAATTAAACCTGCAATGTGCTATCAGAAAAGGGTTAAAGTCTCACAAAGTGACACAATATCTTGTTCGACAAGTGCCTTACCGGGATTCGAACCCGGAACCTCCGTAACTCGAGGTTTGACCATTTGGCTACGAAGGTTAAAGTCAGAGTCGAAGTACCTATTGATTTTTAACTTTAGGATACTTACATCACTTAGGTCAGTTACAGGCAGACCCCACCATCAGATGGGAATAATAATTGCCCTGGAGAGAGAGAGAGAGAGAGTTAAGTCAGTTACATTATTTTGTGGCGAGTTCAGAAATTTGGCTGTCTTCTGTCCAGGAGAACTCGCAGGAAGAAACTCTACAGGCGTTGCATCTTTTCAAAATATTTTTACAAAATTTCAAATTATTATTTTATATTATATACTTTATTGCACATAAATGAAAAACAACAATTTACAAAAAGTTTATAGCAAAGAAGTTTTATACAATTTTATTAATATAACAAAGAGTGCAAACGCAATATACAATTAGAGGAAGGCATTCAGTCAACGTAGAAAAACTAAACTATATAACCAGTTTGTAAATTGTACTGAAACAGGCTTTTTGGTATAGTTAGTTACACTTTAAGAAACATTACAAAAATGACGTAATTTTTTGTCTGTTGAGTCTTCTTTCTATATTATGTGATTGTCTGTCTCTATGTGTAGGTACAATAAATCACTGTAAAATAAATACATAAGTAATTTTATAACGATCATCATCGAGCAAGTACTCTAAACCTGCGTTCACATTTGCGCTCTAACGACTCTGAAGGCTCGGCAATTACTAAAAAATCTCTCGAGCAAATATTGACACGGCCGTGTGAAACCAGCTTAGCGTTTGCATGGTAACTGCGCTGGGTAATTGATATATCTGTTCGTATTTACTCTTAAAGTTCCTGAGACGGTCAAGCGGCTTGACAAGTTTGTCAAGTATAATTTTGTATTTCTTGCTTAAAAAGCTTGGTTAGAAAAGATGACTCCTTAAAAACCCATAATAAATTACACTAGAAGGTGAAGAATAAAACGAAAATCTAGCTTAAAGCACAGGAATTTAATATGACTATTGAGATTTCTTAACAAAAGAGACATTTTATCGATCGCATCTCACAAATTGATCTAAATAAGTAATTCAGTTCATAATAAGTTAATCTCTTACCCTATCAATCGGTCACAATTACAGTCCATTTCAGAGAATCTGTGTATTATTTGCATACTTTACAAGTAAGTTTATTCGACTTACATTTTTGATGTAAGAATTAAATCGTACTTATTTTAAGAAATCTGCCATATTCTCTATAGAATAAGTTCATTTTAAAAACCGTTTATTAGCCGTAATAATTATAAATGACCGGAAGTGGCTCACAAGTGGCGGGAAAGCGGAAATGGATCGGTGGTTGGCGACGTTATTAGTCAGTGTTGCCAACTTTATGGCGGAAGAACATGCGATAGGCTAGTTAAGCAGTTAAAAGTATACTTCACGTAGAGAGTGGTTCTATTTAAATTTGAATTAGTTTTGCAAACTCCTTTTATATAATTTATTGAAAATGTATTTGCTTTTTTTTTTCTAAACTTGCGTATAAATAATTTGTAAGGTATTTTATTATTACCGCTATAAAACGTATCTTATTGTTATTATATTTGGTAAACCTACTAAGGAAATTTCTTGTATATGAAGAGATAATAAATATACCCATGGTTGATAATAAATTATATTGAGAAGGTAGACTTATCCTACCTTCTCAATAAGTCAAAGTAGCAAACATAATTTTTATTATCATCTATCCAACCGATTACTAACTTCGATCAGATACCTAGTGTGCTTTTAAATTAAATGCTTAGCTAGCAATAAAAAGTTCCCCTCAGGAACAACTCTCTAGATCCTTGTTTATTATTACGAGAAATAAACAATTCATGTTCCTACTTAATCCAACCTGAGAACCAAGGTAATAAAATAACAATGTTAATAGCGAAATGAAATGCACGAGTGCCCTCAAACAACTGAATACTGAATAGCTAAGGTAATTAAAATCAAGAGACGTCCGCTCTCGACAAACTCTGCCACTCGAATGAGTACCACTCGAAGAAAACAAAACGTTCATTACCTACCCTCCGCTTTTGTTCTCAAAAATGTTCGCCATTCAAACGGGCCAATGCAGAGCGGCCGCGGCGCGGCGCGTTGATTGGCCGACGACCTCCCTTGGAAATAAAAAGTCCTCAAGTAAATGAGTTGGAAGCTCCCGTTTCCTCTTATTTTGTGTGCAATCTTGCCGTCTCTTTTACTTTTTGTTTTAATTGCGCTCAGGAGAGGATGTAAAGGGTTCAGATCTTGAGTGATGCACGTGTAGGTTGCAACGGGGATGCATTCAACTCGTTTAAAAAGGGGAAGGGAACGGTTATATCATCCATGTTGGATAGGGGCCGGATTTCTCGTTTGAGTCGGTCCTAATGACTCGGTTTTAGGTCATCGCAGAATGGCGGGATTTTAAAGGCACTGATTTTAAGTCTAGTTGCAGTTTATGAGTGTCTCTTCTTCAAACTTCTTCGCTACGCCAAGGAAAAGTATAGCAAAATATTTCACACAAATCTATTTAAAATAATTAATGTTTCGAAAATAGATCCGTTACGTTGCCTGTCATTTATTATTCCTTTCTGGATATTATTATTACCATCAAAGATGACCACCATATTTATACGTAGGTATTCGAAAACTTTTATTTGGTGGTTATTTTGTTCTGATTCCTTTCCATTCATCCCTATTTTCTTTCTAAGAACTCAATAAATAATATTACGACAACAAAGCAACAATGTTCCTGTAAAAGCAATCATGTCTTCACTTTACAGCCTGTAATTGCTCCGTTTAATGACCTAGATTATTTTACGACTGACGGTGAAACGAACGGACTTAAAGGATTATTTACTCTATTGCTCTCTATCGCTTTATTATTTTACCACTAGCATAATAATTTGAAATTCAAGCAGAAGGTTCTTGAATGGCGTCGCGCATCGAAAGTCATAGCGTAGACAGGCCCCCCACAAGGTGGACCGACGATCTGGTGAGGGTTGCGGGAAGCCGCTGGATGCGGGCCAAGCAGGACCGATCATAATGTGAGGCAGCAGTCCAGCAGTGATGGAAGTCTCTCGACTTAAATGATTTATATTGATAATTTTGTCTGATACTCTCATACAGTGTAAAAATATTTTACAGGAGAATACAGAAAAGCATTGGTTGATGAACAAACACGCCCACTTCATTATTGAAAAAAAAAAAAAAAAACATTTTTTAAATGAAACAGCCAGCAAAGCTTTAATTTCTAACCAGTGTGACCAATGATTTGAATTTTTGAGCGTTCGAAACAAATGACGCAATTTTCTTATCTTTCCAGGAACCTAGCGGCGCCAGTACACATCTCGAGCAGCAACAATTCCCTAGAAGCAGTGACGTCACTACACAAAGAAATGTGCCACAGACTGGAATACCTCGTTGAGCGGCAAAAGCAACTCTGTTTGCTCTCCGACAAGACGATACAGGTAACCATAGCCTATGAAAATAAGGTCTAGATCAGTGACACTGCTGGCACTAAGCCTTTGTCTAAGATAGTACTGTTATATACTCTGTGGTCTTAGATAGACACTTTGCAAAATTATACATAAACAAGTTAGCAAATTTTTCAACGTCTCTGAGTAGCCAGATTGCCGATGTCAAATTTTGATGACGTAGGCTTGTTCCACTTTTAAAACCTTAGAAGAATTACACTTGGCCTAGATATAAATCAAATTATACAGACATTACAAATAGAAACACAAAAAGGACAATAAAAAATAAAAATAAAAACACAACACACACATCACACACACAGACAAACACATCTCTTAGGAACAGAAAATATGGGACTATTCAGTTGAGAATCTACTCAGTTGCACTGGAAGGGAAAAAAACAATGTAGAATCAATAAACGACTCATGATTTTATTCAGAATAATATTTTCATCATCATCATCATCATCTCAGCCGAAAGACGTCCACTGCTGGACAAAGGCCTCCTCCAAGGATCTCCACAATGATCGGTCCTGCGCTGCCCGCATTCAGCGCCTGCGACCCTCACCAGATCGTCGGTCCACTTCGTGGGGGCCCATTTTATTATTTTACAATCAGGTATTTTATTAGGTTTTAATCCTAAGACGAATTCAAAACACTAAATCGAAAGCAACACACACAATTTCTAAATCATTAAAGGAATTTAAATCTTGTAGGTACTCTTAGCTTAGACTCTATAAAACGAGAGTCATAAAATCATTTTGTAAGTAATCAAACTAAATGAAATTCTCGTAAAACTGATTTTCTTCTAAAACGAAATTACGATTCAGATAGTAAAACAGTTATTTGCTGTTACGATCGTTTTATTAGAGTTGAGGTATTTGCTATACTCAATTTGATGCTAATTGGCAAGGTCTTAAAGTAATTGGTAATGGCAATTCTTTTGTAGAGTAGTAATCAAAACGTACTATGGGTGCCGGCTGTGATACATTTTTTCAATTCACAAACGCATTCACACTTTTCTTTTCTTTTCTTTTCTTTTTCTAACGTAACGTATTCAAAGATGTGTGATAGAGTTAAAAGACAAACCCCGTCTCCCGCTGCATCTGCTGATTACTACTCCATCTGGGCGCATAAAATTTTTTCTTCCTTCATGGAAATAGCCATGCTGATGCAGTTAGTAGAGCAATTTAATGTGACTGAATTCATAGATTTTTGAGAATATTCATTTATTACATTATCCACGTCGGTCTAGCCTCTAGCTAGCGGATGGCTCTGGCTCAATAGCACTCTTTTGTACTAACTATATTGACATGAAATGCATAGAGTGTAGGGTAAAGTGGCTAGAGCCGTTGACTCCCATTTGGAAGTTTGTGGGTTCAAGAACGGTATGTAAGTACTATTGTTTTTGTTTTTCGAATTCATATTGACAGTGAAGTTGACCAACCCGCACTGGGCCAGCTTGGTCGACTGAGGCCTGTTCACCCTGATTTCAGGGTAGGCTTGAGCTTCTCGATGGGGATTTATATAAGCTGTTAAAGACACATCAAATGCAGATATTTTAATTCAGAACTATTCAAAACTTCAGTAAGGTAACAGTAATTAAACAAAATTGTTCCAGTACAGTTACTGAGAAATAACGGGGTCAAATTCAGAATCTTTAGGTCTCATAAATACGGGTGATATTTGCGAGGCAAAGTTTACTTAGCGTTTGTTTTCGTCTGCGCTTTTAACAACCAGCCATTCAATTAAGATGGCGATGTAGATAATAAAGCTTATTGAATTTAACGATGGCGGACACGAATTGAGAACTCCTCCTTAAGACTCAATATGGCTCTTAAGATTCTTAAGTCTTAATTAACGGAATTGAGATTTTAATAGCGAAGGAGGTTGAAGGGAGGGGGGTGTAAGTGTAACAACGAGATAAAAGTTGATCGTAAAAGAAGGGTTTGGTATGAAAGGTTTTTTAATGTCCGTAGGAAAAATTCCCTGCTTGGTCGCCTGGAGCAAATTGCTACTTTAGCAATAAGGCTGCCTATTGACTCTTTGTTTCACACTTCTCAAAATTGTAACTGTCCTGTTTATTTCTGGTGACAATAAAGAATATTTGTATTGTTCAAGCCGCAAACCAAATAATATTATGATTCTTTTTAACCTGGGTTCTATGCTGGCATAAACCGAGATCAACATACAAGAATAGTCCTATAAGTTTCAGGTGACTTACGTACAACTACCGCTCCCTGTTAGCATTTAAAAATGTAGGAAAATTTGAAAAATGTGAGTGTGAATGTGTTATTTTCTTTTGTATTTCAGGTGCTGCAATCAGGAGCTCAGCAGACAGTAGAGGAATGTCAACACCAGTTTCGGCACAGCCGGTGGAATTGCAGCACTGTTGAGAACTCTACCGATATCTTCGGAGGTGTGCTCAACTTCAGTAAGTACTGGTTATTTACTTATTTAAGTAATTTTATCTTTTTTAGGTGGTAGATTATGATCTGTATTTTTAATTTTACCTAAGATTTTGTCGCAAAATCGACGGTATTACGCTTAAACGGACATGCAATTTGTATGTAACAGAGAATCCTCACCCCTCCGGTTGACTTTGGCCACTTTCTAATTTTCCATTTCCAAAGATGACCACTTCCTGACTTGACCGTTTGCTAATTCGTTATTTTCCTAAACTGTCTAATGTCTTTTTGCTAAAAAGCGAAGAGTTACTACATTAATATTGTTTTCAACCGCGACTCTTTAAAACGAGCCGATACTTCACGATACTAAATATTTCAAACAAGTTCATTTCTAACCTCACCTCAACAACCTAAATTTACCCGCAAGATTCACAATTTTCTAAAAATCCGTACATATTAGTTCATTGACCAACTGGCTTCCATTGACCAAATAAGTAGATCTCTATTCTAGCATCTGGCCTCTTTATGAGACCTGAAATTGCATACCGACGAGGGAGGGTTGGAAGGTCAGGTGAACTGGTTACGTTATTAGTGGTGTGTGGTAAACACTGAGCGCCTCAGTCAACAGTACTGCACGTGATCCCACCAATCGACATACAAAAATAAACAGAGAGTCAAGAAGACGGATTCCTGGCTCCATTTGATGGACGCGGTATTATTGGGAATGTTCAATGGGTTTGTGATAAAGATAGCGGAATTGTTTGAAAGTTGAGACTTTGATTGGTAGTTTTTTAAAAGAGGAGGAATTACAGATTTTTGTGTCATGCTTAGTACTTATTCCAAATTGCATTGGAAAAAATTCTGCACATATCAAAATTTTTGCCTTGCTTACCATAATCTGATTATTTCTTAAAGAATTTGCATTATAGTATTGTTCGATGTATGTACTCATTTAGATAAGGATTTCAAAAATTTTGTTATTACAGTTGCTGAATTTGGAATTTTCACTAATGTGAAAGAAAATATGTTAAAAAAACATGTTGTAGGTTTTCTATCCTCTTATTTTTACTCGGTTTAAAAGTTTGACTAATGTTTGCATGCTGTCTTAAGCTAGATATGTGAGACCTAAAATATGTTACATTAAGTAAGACCATTGATTTGTGACCGTATCTTAAGCCAATAAATAAATATATCTATCTTGAAATACCAAAAAACACGAGAATTAAGCGCCCCGTGCATTTGACAAGTTAAAGTAAATCAATTTGTAGACGGACAATTTTGCCACCTCCAAGGGCCCTTTTCCTATTCTCTAGTTCTCAGGTAAAGTAAACAGCGAGCAGTGAGACGACGGATGTGCATCAAAGCGCCGAGACCTGTAAGCACTTCAAAGATGATCCTTAGCTGTTTCCGTCGGTGGGTTTTATGATGTTCAGATGTTGGCTGGTTAATTTCGATGATATTATTAAGGACCTTTCTTTGGTGAACTAATTGGTTTGAATATTGTTTGGTGGTCTAATGATATAAAGAATAATTCTTGTAATGAAGATAGAAGCGATCGCGATGTTATTTCTCTTTGTGGCATGGAAATATCAAATTACTTTATAAGACCTTGCACGTGGAATTGTTAATTTCATTCTTAAATAATTTATTTTACTTAGTAAAAATATTCGTAACGCAGTCTCAGAGACTTATTTTCTTCACATTATAAATGGCGTGATACCATCAGGTTATCGCTTAGCCTCAGTCTATCGTGAAAGGAAGAAAGTATTTTTCTTATTACTACATACAAGTTCTCTCTGTTTTCGGCTAACATGCCAACATTTTGCACCCACCCACCCCGATCAGAATGGCACCCAACCCATAGTACAGGCTCTACCTAGTCTGGGGTTAGATGGCCGTGTGTGAGATGTCCCACGTATTATTATTTAACAGATCCTCGTTCCGTTTCCAGAGTCCCGCGAATCAGCGTTTGTCCACGCTTTATCAGCGGCTGCCCTTGCGCATGCAGTAGCGCGCGCCTGCAGCCGCGGCGAGCTTAACGAGTGCTCCTGCGACGCGAGGGTGCGCAAACGCACGCCAAGGCACTGGCAGTGGGGGGGATGCTCTGAGGTATGTCCAAGGTCCAAGAAAACAAGGTCTTGCAATTAGACCACGTGACTGACACGAGTCTACGTCATTTCTACGTCATTTTGCATGTAATAGACAAGGGTGAAGAGCAAAAATTGACGTAGGTTCGTGTCAGTAATGTGGTCTAATTGCAAGACCTTGTTTTCTTGGACCATGGGTATATGTGTCATTTTTAAGTTTTACAGTTGTAAACCTAGCTCTGCGGTTTTTGCTTTTTTTTGATGACCTTTTTGTGTTGGTGTCGCAAGACAGGGATGTTTCACGAAGTATTTACTGCGTGTTTACTGTGTAGTTATTTTTGTTTAATGTTGTTTTCTGATGATGTCCTTGAAATAAAATAATGATGATAATGTTCTAAACTATTTGTTTACTCAGAATTCCAACGAAATCAAGCAGATACGAGTAATTTCTCACTAAGCTTGAAATTTGTCATGGGTGTTGGTTTCCCCTATTTTAACATTGACTGTATATAGCGATGTGCAGATGAATGCCACTTTGATGCAAATAATAAAATTTATAGTCTATGTTTAAGCTAAGCAAAGCTACTGAACCCAACTTAAATGTAAACGTTACTACGAAATATTTTACTGATGAGCACAAGAGCCAACCAAGTTCTTTATGAAATTTTAAGAGATTTCAATTGCGAAGGAAAGACATTATAACAAGATTTAACTCTTGTTTTTCAGGATATAAGATACGGAGAGATGTTCAGCCGAGATTTCGTGGACTCCAAAGAAGATAAGAACACTGATGAAGGACTAATGAATCTGCACAACAATGAGGCAGGAAGACGGGTAATATAGAGTACTACCCTACTCAACATAAAAATATATAGGTATCCCATAATAATAAGTGCTCCTTATGATTCCTTCTACCAGCAGTTCCAAGGATTCTGTAATTGCATATTGTATAAGACCACAATATTATGTGGAAAGTCAAATAAACGGGAAGCTATTTCTATAAAAACTAGGTATACCAAACATTCACAAAATATGGAAACCCCCTCAACTTTTGAGCCTAACAAGACGCTTATCAAATTATGCCACATCATTATTTTTTGTAATGTTTCGATAGCATGATATTCATATCATTCTGAAAAATTGAAATCTAGTGTGTATTTGACTTGACTCTTTCCAGGCGGTCCGTGGTCGTATGCAGCGTGTGTGCAAGTGTCACGGCATGTCGGGGTCTTGTTCGGTTCGCGTCTGCTGGCGCCGCCTTCCGCAACTCAGACTGGTTGGCGACGTGCTCAGCAACAGATACGAAGGAGCTGCTCATGTCAAGGTAAGTTATGCACCTATTGTACTCGTACCATTTAAATTTCTTGTACATTTTTACTTACTTACTTTCTTACTTCGCCGGCTTAGCGACCTGAAGTGGATCTTGGCCTCCGACATCAAAGTGCGTTCTTTTTTCTTTCCTTTCCTATGCCAAAGACCAGCACCTGGTTACCTATTGTATTTCCGATATTTTTTGTTCCGAATATTGTTATTCCGCTAACTTTTTGACATTTATCAGTTGGAAATTTTATTTATTGTCCGAAATAACATTTTCCATTGTATTATGTTTCCGCGTTTTTATTGACCTTCTTACTTGTTCACCGATGTTTCAAATTTCCGCTAAACTATTTACCAGTATACCGAAAATCCATGTCATCATTAACCATTTTTTTACATGTGCGATAGCTCAATTGAACCTAAATTTGACCTTGCACTATAATGCAAGGTCAAATTTAATTTCTCCATTTTACATTCTGTATTCCATCAAGCATGCATGCAAGCAAGCAAGCAAGCAAGCAAGCAAGCATGCATGCAAGCATGCAAACAAGCAAGCAAGCAAGCAAACATGCAACCAAGCACAAGCAGGCATGCATACATGTCAAACCTAACAGAAGGGTATGGCGGGCGAGGTGGGCTCGCTTTGCTCGCCCACCACGCCCGCCATACCCTTCTAACCTAACCGACAGATGTCGGGGTGCCCCGAACTCCAAGAACATTATGTGTCGTAATTATAAAAAATAATAATTGTTACTTCGGAATAATAAAAATAACAACAAAAAAAATCTATCGTTTAAAAAAAAGACCAAGTGAGATTACGGGATTTAGTAAAAAAGATTAATCGTAAAACGGAATAACGTTGTGCGGAGAAAGAATAATTCTGTAAAGTGTTATTGTGGTGATTTAAAAATATGTCAAGTCATACAATGGAAATTGAAAAATGTATGAATCGTTTACGGAATATTGAAATTCGGTTATCAGTTTTTCAAAAATGTGATAGGTTACCCCAGCACCTTCATTTCCTTCAGGTCGTTGGCAACTTCGTCTTTGTACTTGTCCAAGAGTTAATATTTGCCCTGTTTAAGGCACGTTAAACCGTTGGTCCTGTCTACTATCTACGGATGTAATCCTCCCACAAGCCATGTCTTGTGCCTTAATAATTCTAACACCATGGTTTGTGATCTAGGTTTATCTCGAAACCCACACGGAAGCAACTATTTGTCCTAACTTAACTTAAATCCTCATCAATCTTTTTATTTGCAACATATTCTTTAATTTTGGTCTTCCGTCTATATCTCGTACCATACGACATGATGATGATCTATCATTATCTAATTTGTTGTTCTGTATCTAACATGTGCAATTTTTTGGACAAGACTATTTTGATTCATTCAATTTGTCAACTGCTTTCACTAACCAAAATAACTCAAGAGTTTCTTCGATCTAGAAGATCGACTTGAGTTTATCAATTTTATAATGATGATAAATTAACTAACAAAATATTACCACTGTTCTTATCAGTCATTATCATTAACATCTGGACACTGTATAACACCATCTAATACTTTATTATGTTCAAACCACATCATTATCTAAATGAAATGGAGTTGGTAAAAAAAATGTTAACAGTTTTATTTCTTTTGTATTAACCATCTTCCAAACGCCATCTGAGCTTATCATTTCTTCAATTTCTCGGTGTCTATAACCAAGAAATTGAACTTATTGCAGGTCGTTGAGAGGAAGCGAGGGAAGAACATTAGGAAACTGAGGCCTATGCATCCTGACATGAAGAAACCAAACAAGACGGACCTGGTATACTTAGAGGACTCACCTGACTACTGTGAACCTAATGACGAGTGAGTAGATTATTGATAGTTTTTCTTTGGCAATATACCTACCTATTAGCTATAGGTGGCCATAGAAAGATAACTTTGTTTGATATCCTTGCTCTGATTATATCGATTGATAGATAAACTGTTATCTTTAGTAAATTTAATATCTTAGACATATACATACATAATTTTATTACTAGTTGATCCTAAAAAATATAAATCAGAAATGTCTAAGTACATGGTACATGTACCATTTTTTGTTTCACTTTACGTAATATAAAAGAAAATGCACTCAACCAACAAACATTAACACCGAAATAACGTTACATTTTAAGTTTCTATCTTAGAGCATAAATAAAAAAAATGTGGTAGGCATAGAGCACGCCTTATCCAGTGTGCACCGTAAGCACGGGTATGCACAGTCTGAATATCTTCAGCGCGTTCGTTTAGTAGGAAATGGTTATTGGAGCTGATTGTTATTCCCGGTGAAAATAAGTAATTTAATAGGAAAACTCATCTAAAAAGAAAAATGTTATTGCTTTCACCGCTCATAGAACATCTGCTTACGATTGGTATAAAGGCAGCGGAGCATTGGGCGTACTCTATGTTTATTTATACACTATAAGGTAAGGTATATTCTATTCTATCTTCTTCAGGCTGGGAATCCTGGGCACCCGTGGTCGAACTTGCAACCGAACATCAGCCGGCCTCGACGGCTGTCGTCTACTCTGCTGCGGCCGAGGATACCAGACCAGGGTCAGAGACCATGAGGAGAAATGTCGATGCCGCTTCGTCTGGTGCTGTCGGGTGCATTGCGAAATATGCCGGTTCAAAAAGGACCACCACGTGTGCAATTGAAAAGGTATTTGAGATGACTTGACCAAATCGATTCTTTTGTTTAATATTTTAGACGGTTGTTTTTTTATTTGTTTGAAATGTGCTTTTGTAGTTACAAAACTGCAATATTGCTAGGGTACAACTCATAAATTTTACGTTTTTCTAATCCTGGCCAAATCGATGCGTTGTTAAATTTGAAATTTAAGAATCGTTCAATATGAAAACGCGTGATTACTACTTGTATTGTTTGTTTAAAATATAAGAACCTAATAAATCACAAACGAATCCTTACACATGTTCTGGTAGCCATTCAGATTTGATGTACCTACCTATGTATCTCGAGCCCCCCCGGTGGGGCACGCATATGAGCTGTGTTAGATAGAACGAACGATGTACTTTTTCAAAATACAATTTTAATGAGTCGTAGATAAATCTTGGTCAGTTACTGCAATGCAGGCAGATACGATCATTTAATGTTAAAACTAAAATAAGTACGTCTTAATGTATAAATAGACAAAAATGACCATTGTCTAATGATGTCGGTCTTTTTGCTTTATGAGGCTAACCAATCATCGAAAAAATATTTTATCGTTATTAAATGTTCTTTTTTTTTTTTAATTGACCTATGCTTGTGTTGAAAAGGTACGACCAATCAAGCTTTACCGGACTTGACTTAAATGTTCGTCCTGTGTCTATTTTCTTTATCACGGAAGGAACTTAGGATTGATTTTCTGTATAAATAAAAATCTGTTAGGTATGAAGCAGTAATATCTTTGGTTATTAATATTTAATTTTGTGTTCTTGCCCGTCCGAATTTTCATTAAGAATCTATTTTATTTTATTTACTGTCCAACATTCGACACCTATAATATTGATATTATACTTAATGGACTGATTTATTTTGTAACAAATTAATTAAGTGTCTATTGCTTTGATAATAAGCTTTAAAATTATTTACAGTATTACTAACTTATTTTGTTTCGTGTTTGATTTGTACAAATTGTAAATAAGTTATTGGAGACGATGATACTTTATGGATTGTTAGGTTTAACGTTAAGCTTATCAATATGACTTTGGTCAAAATGTAAATACTTTCCGTGTACTTATTTAGGGATATGTTTTTATTTCTACCTCATGAGAAATTATTATTTTGTTCAAGACGTACGATGTATCATGTCCGTCATAGCTTACATACGTTAGTGTATTTCTATCATTGTAAATATTTCATTTCTTTCTAAGTTAGTTAAAATTTAACTTATTGTATTAGATTGTGATAGCTTTATTCCTCCTAGATTTAGTATAGTATTTGATATGTAAACTTCTTACATGTTTAACTTTTACTGTTTCATTTCTCTGTAGGAATAGATAGCCACTGCCAATGTAGAACTTTCAAATGTTTTAAAATTTATAATCTCAGTAAGAAACTAAAATATAGGACTTACTTATTATGTATTAGAATCTTTATAATAAAGAGTATTTAGATCTGCTTAATTAAATATGCTATCGGTAGCATTACCTATTTTGTACATTTTTAAACCGTCTCATATTCTAGAAATACTGACTGATTTTGGATCTGTGTATTGAGTACATTTTTATAGTCTTTGTGAACATTATAAGACTTAAGAGCTAAGAATTCAACGATTATAACCAAAACTTATTCAATAAGATAAGTAGTAAGTAATTCGGATACGTAGGATAACAATGTAACGCTTGAAAATATGATACGCAACATGGTGTTATTTGGAGCGAAATGACTAAAACTCTGTTTTCTGATTCCTGACTAAAAAGTTATAGCAATTTTGCAGGATTACAGAATTTTTTTTTATTGCTATACAAATTTAGTCAGAATCATAGGTAGGACACAATATACTCAGGACTTTTCGATTTGTGCAGAAAATATCGTGTTGTGTACTGTATTATCAAGCAAAATCAGTCAACAAGGACATTAGAGTAACATTTTATGTAAATTACGTACAATACATGTATTAGAAACACTCTTGATTTTTCATTATACTTTCATTTTCCCTTTCAAATAATAAAGACATTCATTTCGGAAGTTCCACTCCACCTCTAGGTTCCAATAGTGGGTCCATTAGCTTTGCAGGATGATTCTAGCGGTCACTCTTGTAAATCGACCTCATTTTATTTACCTTTAGGTACGTACCTAGTTAGTTAGGTACCTATTTTTTTTAAAAAGGGATTGCAACCTTGTGGGTAAGTTTACATACAAGATGAGAAAATGTTTTGCTTCTTGTTGTTGGAACTATAGGTACTTAGATATCATATAAAATGGGTTTGTACATTTTAATTATATTGAAATGCTTATATCACAATCTATGGTTAGGTTATTTATTCATATTAATCTAGACAAATGGTCATTGACGCCTGCATACAATGTTCACATTTTTTCACTCACACAAACGATATTATAAAACTATAGGAAATTATCGCAAAATACCTAATTTGGCAATCTATAGTGAAAGGCGGGGTGACCTTGCCAAACATATTGGCGTTACATTTTTTAATAACTTTCAAGAAAAGAAAGAGGTCTCTGAGGAAGAGAGAGAGAGAGAGAGAGAAAGAAATAGACTTTGAACATTTTTTTATTCTGATTACTTCAAATCAATATTTCTTTAAAATGAACACCAATAAACATATTGTAGGTCTCCCTTCTTACGCGGAAAAAAACGTTTTTTTTTCTCCTTTTGTATAAAAACATACAATTTTACAATCTTTTTAAGACTAGTGAGTAGTGTTATTTCACATAAATTTACTATACTCTATATATGCATGGTTACTGCGATGTTAATCCTTATCGATTTTGGTCTTCCAAGAATCAGGAAATCGCGATTCAATATCTAGGCAAAATCAGTATTTTAGTGGATAACCCACATGATTTGAACAATGATAACAAAATGATATCAAACCTGACTTGAAAGTAATTTAATTGTAATCAATGATTGCAAGGTTCTATGAAGGTCAACAAAAATACTTAATTTAAAAAAGTTTTATAATTTTATTAGTTAAATTAGTTGATATTATAGTTACGAGTTAGTTTATTGTCCAAGGGGATTTCCAAGCCATGGGTACACCCTCGGGCAAACATTGCATATTTGCATCCAGTACCAAACCTGAAACGAAAATAATGATTCCGTTAAAATAAAATGTCATCATCATAATCTCAGCCGAAAGACGTCTACTGCTGGACAACGGCCTCCCCCACGGATCTCCACAATGATCGGTCCTGCTTGGCCCGCATGCAGCGGCTTCCCGCGACCCTCACCAGATCGTCGGTCCACCTCGTGGGGGGCCTGCCCACACTACGTCTTCCGGCGCGCGGTCGCCGTTCAAGAACCTTTCTGCCCAACGGCCGTCGCGTCGGTTCTACGTGCAATGTGCCCAGCCCATTGCCACTTAAGTTTAGCGATTCTTCAGGCTATGTCGGTGACTCTGGTTCGCCTGCGGTTCTCATCATTCCTGATTCGATCACGCAAGGAAACTCTAAGCATAGCCATCTCCATCGCTCTTTGGGTGACTTTGAGCCTTCTTATGAGGCCCATCGTTAGCGACCACGAAAAATGTGCAACTAACTAATTCTAAATCTTATTTTATGTATGATGTGTACGTATTATTTACCTCATTATGTTCGGCTTGCAGCGTGCAACTAAATGCTGGACAAGTTGTAGGAGTAAAAGTGCGACACAGTTTATTCCTGTACTCGTTTATTGGTGTTGGATCTTTGATCCAATCGATTACTTCACTTGAATTTACCTGAAAAGATAATGGTTTGGATTCATTTGTATAATACGCACCTACTTTTTATTTTATACTTAGATTATTATCAGTCCTGCAGTAGATCTACAAATATATTTTTTATGACGAACTTAGTAGAAGAAATTAGTGGTAAAATTGACATTAAATTTAGCACTTGCTTGTTTAAGTTCACCAAAAATATTGCGAGGACAAGCTATTTTAATGCCCATTTATTTCAGTATACAAAATTGACTCAAAAGGGCAAGCCACATCTGTTGGTGACCTATGGGGTCTAAATAAATCAAAAAGTTACTGTCGATTGAAAATATAAACTAATTTGATTTCACTAACCATGAAAGCATCTTCTAGATTGTTGATAAGATTCATAAATTTGACCAAAGCCCTCTGAACAGCAGGGTAAGCACTAAGGTACCACTCGTGAATATAAAAGCCGAAAGGCGCACGGTTATTCAAGTAATGCCTCTCAAAGTTTGTAAGGATGAAGGTGTACCATGCATCTTCATCTTCTCGGTCAGGACTGAAAGAAATAAAATAATGCTTAGGTACATTTTGAACATCCTCGAGCTACCAATAATGAAATGATAGCCTAGAACAATCAATCAACTACGAGTTTGGTCTAGCCATTAGGAAACCGAAATCTTCTTCTTCAGGTGGCACTCCATTACTGGAGGTCTGCCGTCAGCTTCCTGAATTTATCCCTGTCCCTTGCCAATCGGAACAGCTCTTCAACACTGGCAATCCCGGTCCACTCGCGAATGTTCCTAAGCCAAGATTTCTTCCGTCTTCCAACGCGCCTCTTCCCCTCCACTTTGCCCATCATAATAAGTTGAAGAAGTTGGTATTTATCATTTCTCAATTTCTCAAACCGAAATGAAATCAATAATACGTTTAATAGTAAAGGTACGATGAAATCTTTGACTGTAAAATTACTTTTATACGTACTTTCACTGCTTAAAAATTAAAATTGATTGCTTTTCATACGTGATATCATAAAAGCCCAAGACGCTCCTGTTAATATTAATGACTAAGAAAATACTTACAAAGCAAAACAGGCATCAACCATTGAACAAGGTAAACCTATCAAGTCTGACCAAGATATCATAGGTTGTACCCATACTCCTGGTATAGAAGCGGTTGGACAAGGTTGGATCGGGCAGTCTTGTGTCGAGGCGTAGTCGAGGGTGTACGGCCAGAGCGGAGGGTTGGTGTAAGTGATGGTAGGCCAGGTAGAATCGTAGACCAGACCATAGTCCTTCATCACATGGAAACTGTTGTTACCAGCCAGTTGGAGGAAAGGGATTCGTATTCCTAAAAATGTGATAGTACCTATTTAGTAAATATTCAAATGTAATAAATTCATTATCATTGAGTTATCCTGTTAGTATTGTTGATTTATTTCGTTGCATTTCTGCATAATTCACATTTTCAGTATTTCCGGTTTTTAAATTGAAACTATTCACTTACTTTTTATTTTCTTACTCAATTGGTCTTTGATAAAAATATGATGCGTTGCTACGTCTTCATAAACTGAATTGATTATATCCATGGGATACGTTTTACTTTATGCTTTAAACTTACCTTTAATTTCATCATAAGGAATATTAGCAAAGTGAGCCATTTGAATTCTTTGGTCAGCAAATTCTCGTTCCATGTCTTCGTACGTCCCTTCTTGCCAGTAAGTTTGAGGAGTTTGGTGGGAGATCGAATGCAGGGCAATTTCGAAACCATTGTTGTACAATTCGTTAACTAGTTGGTAGTTGGTGTATTCGTGGTTAACGTAGAATGTGGCTCCAGCTGGGCAGCCATTACTGTTCCTACGGCCGAACAAGATGTTGCGGTATGTTTCGGTGTTTAAGACGTTCACGCCATCGTCGAAAGTTACGGTGACGAACTGTGGACATTCAATTGAAATATATTTAGATATTATACCATAAACCGATTTAGTGTAAAGAGAATATTTATGTCTAAATATTTTAGTAAAATGTGCTGTGTAATGTGTATTCTGTTACAGTTTTATTATTGATGTATTCGTCAATCATATTACTATCGATAGATTGTGTTTTACACTGTTTGTTTATAAAAATATTACTGGTTTAATAATTTCAATACTATTACAGACAGTAAAAATTATGATAAGGTTACTTTGTATGTTTAGTTAGAAATCAATTACCAACTTCTAACTTTTAGCTAAAGCCTAAATGGCTTGTCGAATTTTTTTGCAAAAATCAATTATGTTTCCGAAACACAATACAACCTGTGGGGTATCCCGAGCTCGCAATCCTCCAGGGATACCAGTTGAGGAGCACCTACAATCAGGCAGCTGACACGACTCCTCATTACAGGGTTCTGCCAACTCCAGCTGACCAGACACCAACGACACTATCACCAAAACTAAAAGCACAAACCGCTTCATCACAGCTTCAATCTCAGCTGTTTCATTGAGACTATAGTCGAAACTGCAGCTGAATTCATTTATAAATGTGCAAATATCTTTAATCTTTTTAATCGCCATAATTTGTGATTGCACTTTGATTTATAATGCTCTTCTTTCCCCGAATTAATATTTATCTTATCAGATGTAATTCTTTTTACCCACGACGGAACGGCAAAAGTGTATGCGTTTATGTGTTAGGTACTATTGCACGTAATACTTTTTTAAATTTTATCAATCGAGATTCTTTTTTCGGTTGGGTAAACCGACGAGTATGCATGAGATTAATGGATGTGGATGAAGCGAAAGAACTGTCTGGATCGTAGCAAGTGGAAGGAAATGGTCTCTTCCTACCCCTCCGGGAAGGAAAGAGGCGTAACTGTATGTGCATGTAGATCCTTTTTAGTATTTGAATGAGGATATCTGGATAACAATTTTGTGTAAAGTAATTTATAAACGTAACAAAAGTTTATCGTTTTCTTATTTTTCTCTATCTATCTTGTCTACATTGTGGCTCTCTTTTACCTGAAAATCGATAAAGATCTTATCCAATGTATCTTTTTTAATATCTAGGTGAATTATGTATTTAAGTTAGGTACTGGATTTTTAATCATTTTGTATTTCCGTTTTTATATTTTGTTTCATTTTATTGGAACAGTTATTTGATGGGTTTACCAAGACTATTTTAGTTATCTGATTAATCCCGGTGTTTTGCCACTTTTACAAGCACATGTCATTTGAGGAAAGATGGAAACGCTCAGTGGTGGATTTACCAACAGGCTGAGTAGGCTGAAGTAATATTTTTTTTGTGTAGTTGGGTCGAGTATATTTTCAATCCAGCTGAGTGATAAGTTATCTGCGTACCTTACCCCCTTTTGCATTCTTTCCGCACTCAAATACAAATCTATAGGCATTTGAAAATCGTGATTAGGAAGAAGCTGGTCCCTCCCTACGCTGAAATTAATCCTAAGAACTGACATTGGTTAGAAGAGATCGGGTGGGGAGGTAAAATTGTAATAGCCTACTAGCGGCAAGTTTAAATCCGCCACTGGAAACGCGAAGCATAATCTGTACAATATTGTCTGTTTGTCTACTTTTAGCAGAATCGTAATATATTTTTATTTACGTAGGTACCCTTAAATTGTATTCACTGGCTTTGCTTTTATAACTGAACAACTTCCCCCTGGCCATAAACTGCCATGACCGATTTGGAAATTTAACAGACTCCAGAATTAGGGGGGATCCGACTAGGGATAAGTAGTACCGATGGGGATTTATAGGGAACTTCAACCTAAAATATAGATGTGGTATGGTTTCCGTGAAAATATAGACCATCTCATTAGCTGTCCTTCTTGTCCTGTCACCTGCACGCGAGAGGACTTGATGAAGGCTACTGACAACGATATTCTTGTAGCAGGTTTTTGGTCATTCGTCGTACTATAAAAGCGTAGCAAAAAGACAGATATTAAACAAACATAAGATAGTTACTTCCAAGTTTAAGCACAGAATAAATAATAGTACTAGGTAGTTTAAGGTTGGTAGAAACTGCTCAGCAATAAGACCACCTACCTACATGTACACTTTCTATACTTTTTGATAATTATTCTGTCCCGTTTTTTTTAGTGTGCAATAAAGTTATAAGTACCTATTCTATTCATAATTATTATATTAAAATACTTCGTACAGCAGATGGTAAAATGAGAAGGTTTATAGTATTATTATCTGTATTTTATTGAATAAGTTATTCTCCAAGAGGGTTTCCGACCCAAGGGAACACTCGGGGGCATTCGCCACAGACCTGCATGTAGTACAGCATATTCTGAAAACAAAAATAAATAAATATTAAAACCATGTATTTAATGAGTACTTTATATTCATCACATCATTGACACATTTCCTTTGAAGCCGATTCGATGGCGTCACATCAGGGTCCACTACAACGGCAACAACCCTACATAGAGCTTCTGGAGTCGCGGTCACCGCATACGATGTGGAGGACATAGGCCTTGGTCGACCACGCTGGCCTAGTGCGGGTTGGTCAACTTCACCCACACACTAGTGATTCCTGAGGCTCTCAGAAATTTACTGATGACTTAGACGCATTTAGTATTTAACAGTAGTAATATCTGACAAGGATTAAGATCTTACAATAAACAAAATTAAAAAATGGGGAGCAGTAACGCGGGGCGCCTGGCTAATGTGACACATTGAAAGTGAAGTTAAGTTGTATCTGCTAGTAAAATATTATGTATCATATGAATAGACACATGGCGACCGACGACAGTCGCTTGCCATGGTCACCATGCCAATAATCAGTTGGACCTCTCGCATACTACCTAGATGTTTCACGTCAAAAAAAATTGCACAAATGCATATACCTCATTATGTTCAGGGCTAACAACACAAGATGATGGAATGCAATTCGCTCGAGTGTAGGTCCTACACTCCTGTTGCTTGTACTGGTCTATTGCTACGGGATTCTGGACCCAATCGATCACTTCACTTGCATTCACCTGGAATTAATAATTGTATATTAAAACGGTAGAGGTCGAAAATCTGTACCTACATAATAAATGCTAAAAACCGAGTCAGGGGGATTAATTAGATGTACTTACTTACTTACTTATCGTGTGGTTTCGAGGCTATAACCTACCTCACAAACCCTGGTGTCAGAATCATTGAGCCGCCTATGACTTCTGATATGGCTATGTAAGACCTCATCCTTAAACGGTACCTAACCGGGACTAACGGCTTTACGTGCCTTCTGCAGCACGGAATCATCTTTCTTTTAGGACAATTAGGTGATTCAGTCTGCAATGTCCTAATCAAACTGGGGAAAATCTCTCAAAGTGATATTTGTTCGAATAGTCCCCACTGGGATTTTCGAATCGAATCTGGCTTCGCCCAGAACCTCCGTAAGTATTTGACCACTCGACCACAGAGGCTGTTACTCGACTACAGAGGCTGGAAGAAGTGATAATTTATAGAACATCTTTTGGGGAGGCCCGGGAGCCCTAGTCAAGCTGTAAACTAAAAAAAATAAAGATGACAGAACAACAAGGAAATTTGTTGAAATAACCTCACCAAAAATGCATCTTCCAAGTTGTTGACGAGATTCAAAAACCGGAATAAAGCGGTGTGGATTGCAGGGAATAAAGCAATGTAGCCCTCACGAATATTTAGACCAAAAGGAGCGCGGTTGTTCATGTAATGCCGCTCGAAGTTGGTTAAAATAAACTCAAACCACGCATTCGAGTCCGTGATATCGGGGCTGAAATAGAATAAATAAAATCATTTTTAAGATATAGAATATCGATACTATTCGGTACTAAATCGGAGCTTCTATTAATTATACTACTAGTTTATACTATTACTGTTACTAGATAGATAGATTGAACGTTAACACTAAATAAAAATCATAAATAATGTATTAAATAACACCCCGTTTTAAATCATAACAATTTACATCCTTGTTGTAGTTCATTATATAATAAATAATTACTGGAGGTTCCCATAGATAAAATGAAAAATAAAAAAGTTAAAAATAATAAAAATAATATGGTACTACATAATTCTTCCATCGCTAATCAGAATCACAATTTCGTTATAATAAAAGTTGATATAATAAAAGAAGTATAAGGAAGAAGAGATGAGGTTGTTGTTGTTGAATATGTTCTAAATTTTTTTTGTCTACTTACGGAGAAAAACAAGCATCCATCATAAGACAAGGTAAGCCTGCCAAGTCAACCCAAGAAACAAGAGGTTGAACCCAAACCCCAGGTAAAGACGCAGTAGGACAGGGCCCTATTTGACAGTCCTGGATAGAAGCATAGTCCAAGGTATAAGGCCAAAGAGGAGGGTCGATGAAAGTGTTGGTTCCCCACGTGTTATCATAAAGGAGACCGTAGTCTTTCATCACTTCGAAGCTGTTATTGCCGGCAAGTTGGAAGAATGGCAGGCGGACACCTGAAATGTTGTTTATTACAGATCTTGATAAGTGGATAGGAAAGACTGGTAAAAGAATAAGAAAAGTAACAGAGTAAGTAAAGTAAAAGTAAATGTGATATGGCCAGGCATAGGAATCATCATCAGCCGAAAGACGTCCAACCTACTGAAAAGATGGAAACAAATTGGTAAATAAAATATTTTATTATCTTTTTAAATTATTATACTTGACAGTGTTCACAAACGCATTCGGAGGCATACTAAAAACCCTTTATTTTGATACGTCAGTCGGTAGATTTCGAATAAAAAAATTTTTTGTAAACTTATTGTTTAGTGCCGAAAAATCTGCCATTTTTATTTCTAACTTTTTTGTCGTCCCAGCGTCGCTCGACTTATTAAGACAAATCTAACGATACCTCTTAGGTCAAAACCCATCAAGCCGTTTAGGCTACAGACAGACAGGTACATACAAACATACATACACTCGAAAAATATAACCCTCCTTCAGCAGTCGGGTAAATATACATTTTGATCTGTGCTTTGTTAAAAGCATTGCCCAGCAATTTCTATGACTATGTCTCATATCATTGTTTATGAATATGGATGATGTATTCCTTAGCTAGAAGGTAATTTAAATGAAATATGTACTGGTATAGGTAATTCAAAACGTACAGTCAAGTTCATAAGTGCAGTCATATCACGTGTTTTTATACTTTCAAATAACTTTTTTCCCAAATGCTTGTTATTCTTATTTTTTGTGTTACGTATACAGTGTGAGGGACTCTATAATACTCTATATTTTACTTCAAATGATATATCACAAATGCTTTTGGAAAATAAGTTAATTTAAAGTATAGGTGCACGTGACATGACTGTATTTATGAACGTGACCGTACCTTTGATATTAGATCCAGGAATATTTGTAAAATGCGTCAGTAGAACTCGTTGGTCAGCAATTTCTTGAACTATGGTCTCATATGTGGCATCTCGCCAGTAATCTTGAGGAGTTTGGTGGCTGATGGAGTGCAAACCGATTTCAAAGCCATTGTTGTAGAGTTCATTGACGAGTTCATAGTTGGTGTACTCGTGGTTGACGAAGAAATTGGCCCCAGCAAGGCAGCCATTGCTGTTGCGACGGCCGTAGAGGATGGAGCGGTAGGTTATGATGTTTTGAGTATTGATGCCAGCGTCGAAATTGAGAGTGACGAACTAGAAGCATAAACAATAATTAGTAAAGGTAGCCGTTCGAACCGAGCGTCAGTGACACTGACGCTGCGACACGACAAATAATAATGGACTTACGGTGATGGATTTAAGAATGAATAAAATTTACTCAAAAGTGAGTTGGCGCGACGACACATACAACGGTAACGCCGCTTCACTCGCGTCACTGTCGCATGCCTCCAAAGTCCACCTTAAATACATCACTTTAGAGTCCATTGTCCTTTTTCGTGTCGCAGCATCAGTGTCGCTGACGCTCGGTTCGAACGGTTACCTTTAGGTTCAAACTCAATAATATAAAATAAACAGTTTCATCTAAGATAAGAGACAGCATTAACATTTTTTATTACAAAGATGCTAAAGTTAATCAAGTTAAGTTTTGAAATCCAGTATGATTACGGTTAGATACCTATATTTTGTATTGTAAGTATTGAACATAATCATTAAAATTTCTTCTACGGATAGGGCTGACTAGATATTTTTGAAATATTTTATACCATCTTTCGATAGGTATATCTGTACCTGAATAAATACCAGTGATAGATAGCAATGCAAATTGCTCTTTAAATTTCCTCCGGCCACATTGGCAACTGATATTTTAAGAATTTATTCTTAACTAGCGACCCGCCCCGGCTCCGCACGGGAAAATGGTTATTGTGGGTTATCCTTCAGTATATTATGCATGTATTATACATATAAACCTTCCTCTTGAATCACTCTATCTATTAAAAAAAACCGCATCAAAATCCGTTGCGTAGTTTTAAAGATTTAAGCGTACAAAGGGAGGGACATAGGGACAGAGAAAGCGCCTTTATTTTATACTATGTAGTGATGATTCAGGGTGAGACGAGAGCCAGCCTTATATTGAGCAAAACTTAGTAGGTAACTTAATTAAAATTTGACGTCGAAAAAATATGATTTATAATATCCTACTTCGAATAATTTACCTTTACCTAATTTTTGATGCTTTTATTACTCATGAAACAATAGCAATCTTATACTCTTCAAAGCTTTCATGGTAAATATCCCGTTTTAAATAATAATAATAATAAGTTCATAGCAAAACTAACTTGTGGAGTGTCTCTGGATCGAAGTTTTCCAGGAATTTCAGTAGACGAGCATCTGCAGTCAGGAAGTTGGCACAATTCCTCATCACATGTTTCCGCTAGCTCCAATTCTGCTGCCACCAAAGACGATACCACAAGTAACGCGAAAATATACCGCTTCATGACGGCTTATGTATTTCGCTTATAAAGTAAAACTAGTTTTGACTGATGGACTTTATTCAAATTATTTTTCGCTATCTATCACATATTAATATCAGAATTAAATGATCTAGGTGTGCATGTGGGTGATAAAAAAATTAATCTAGATTGATTTTTAGAATTAATCTAAAATTAGTCAAATCCAGTACATTGACGGGTAATGAATTACCGTTTCGTGAAATAATTTGGTTTCGTTACCTAAAAGTTTTTCATGCTTGTTTATCGCGTGGTTTCAAGATTCAACTACCTCACAAACCTTGGTGTCAGAAAATACTTCTTTAATCTGTAATAATCTGTATACCTACTTATTTGACTGTTTCTGAATATTTTTTTTATTTAATGTACCTACTATACAAAAAAAGTAGGTACATTTTTCGGGTGCCTTGCCTTCCTACTAACCTGATTAAACAAACAGTAGACAGCTTTCAGCAAGGAATCTGAGTAAATTATAATTACAATGGTTAAATAAAGAAGGAAAGTTTGCTTTTAAATTATTGTTTTGAATGAATCATCTGTAGGTAGGTACATAATCAAAGGAATCATCTTTGATGCAAATAGGTGATAAAATTGTGAAATAAAAAATGCAATGGCTCTTTCCAGTAGTAAATTTCTCGTAAGCTTTGAAAATGTCCTGATAAAAAAATAGTTATTTATTTAAACATACGGATCCCTAAAGTAAAATTATTATTGTGATAAAACATATCAATATCATAATCACAAAGTTATCATTTAATATTTCTTTTAATATAGGTAACTAATGAAAAAATCGATAATAATTAATCTATGATAAGAATTAGTATGTACGTAGTTTTTTTTGCTCAACTTATTGTTTTCAATTAGGTATATAATTATTATTTGCATAATAACTCTGAAATCAGTTGTTATGCAAATACGTACATTTCTTGGACAAAATTCAGATTTCGTATCATAGGATCGATAAAAAAAATGTATGTTATTTTTTATTTTAAATCCTTACATGATATTTTAATGTCCGGCTTTAAATTATGTTTTTCTAGATTGTTTTCTAGGGGATTACAAAAAAAATCGTAGGTTGTCAAATTTTATTTACAATTTAAAATAATATGAATTACTAGAACTTTACTGTCCTAGAGGATTGCCAACCCAAGGGTACACTCGGGGGCACACGTTGCAGAAAGTAGTCCAGTAAGTGTTCTGAAAAAGAGATGGAAATTGTAAAACAATAAAAAAAATTAAAGACATTTTTTTAAAATTAGTTGAGAATTTCTAATCTCGAACAAGTTACGAAACTAAGAAGATTTGAAGAAATCGAATGCAAAAGAGCAAAAAAAGGAAGGAAGCAAAAGTATGTTGGGTTGAATAAAAGATCACTGCAAATGTTTAAGAAAAAAGTATATTTTCACAGTTAAAGAATGAGGTTTCAGTGAGTTCTGAAGTGGAGTCCAAGTAAAGGCATATAAAGTGAGGGGCGCCTCCCGGCTATATGGAGAAGATCCACGTAAAGTGATATAAAAGTGAGGGCCAAGTGGCGGCGAGAGGGAGAATTATGTCCAGCAGTGGACATATAAGCAACTAGTTATATGATGATGAAAATATCAAGTATCAAGTATTAGTATCAAATATAAATGTAGAATACTAACATTTCAGTAAACTCACAACCCATTCAAAATTGTAGCATAAGTACTTATAAAAATTGTTTATCTAAATGTAGAAAACGTTGGTATGTTGATTTGACACTCACCCCACTATGTTCAGCTGTAAGTGTGCAAGTGCTGACAGGACAGCTAGTGGGTGTATAAGTTCTGCATTGCTTGCTCCTGTATTCATCTACAGGCACTGGGTCCTTCACCCACTCGATGACGTCATCCGCACCAACCTGAAAATCAAAGATAAGGAAATAATTTCACACAGATGGCTGACGTATAATTTATAAAATATAACTTATTTATAAAATAAGAAGATAACAGTCCCTACAAAATTGAAGAAGCATTAATAAAAGAGGTATTATGGAAAAGTTCTTACCATAAAGACATCATTAAGATTGTTGATCAGATTCATGAAGCGAACCAAAGCGTTCCTGACGGCAGGATTGGGAGCGATAAACGCTTCGTGGACGTAAAAGCCAAAGGGAGCCCTATTGCCTGCATAGTGACGTTCGAAGTTCCTCAAGATGAACTCAAACCAACCCTGTTCATCATCCAAGTCCGGCCTGCAATGGAAAAAATGATTAAAATTACAAAAAACTTCGACGGCATGTTACAGTGGAAACAAAAGTTGAGGAAAATGTAAAATTGAAGTCGAATGACGGAACCGGTTTGCAATAAGGGCATTAAGTAGTACTTTTCATTGATATGAAATATTTAAACTCACGATGTGGGCGGGGCCGGCGCGCCAAAACTATGAGCAAAACGCTCATACTTCACGCAAAGAAACGATCGCGCTGTCTAACTCACACATAGCTATAAAAATCTACATCAGTGTGCGTGCATGCGTATGATTCGTTTCCATTTGAAATCGCGTGATTGAGCGGCGCTATGATTGGCTAGATTTGAAATTGCAAATATGTGCGTAAACTTCATCTTTATTGAAGTACAGATGTAGTGGAGGTGAAAGGTGGGGTGGAATCGGCGACACCGGATTTCATACGGACGGCGCATTATCGCCATTCTAACCTCTTTTAAATGTTCTGTGTTTAAACTAATCTAATTTCTTTAACAGATTTATACCTGTATAAAGCAAAGCAAGCGTCGGCAAATGAGCAGAAGCTGCCTTCGTTATCTATCCAGCTGATAATAGGGAGCACCCAGGGTCCAGGGATGGAGGCAGAGGGGCACGGAGGAATGATGCAGTCCTGAATGGAGGCGTAGTCCAAGGTGTAGGGCCAAAGGCCAGGGTCTATGAAGGCAGTGGTTGGCCAGCTAGCGTCATATTTGAGTCCAACATCAGCCATCACTTGGAAGCTGGAATTACCAGTCATTTGAAGGAAGGGAATGCGGACACCTGAGAACAAATTTATTAGTTATGATCATTATGTAGGTAAGAAAATATTATCAAATTATCTTTGGGTTGTTTGTTATTAAAAAAGGATAAAAAATTGAGAGTGTCACTATTGTGTCTAATTATATTTAATTAAAATGTCCAAGCTACAATTAACATAAACAGTTTTAAAAAATAAGGCTGTTTTCTAAACAAATAAGCTGTAATTTCATTATCTAAAATGTTGATTTATTAGATGGATGTATTACGAATTAGGTAAATAGTTCTATGTGAGTCTCGCAGTAAGTGCCTCAAAAATGTATGAATCTTGAAGATAAGACGAATAAGTTCAAAGAAAATTCTGTTTTAGCTCTTTGATATTAAGTAATCAACTGAACATTCGTGTAGCTTACCTTTAACTTCATCGTAAGGAATGTTAGCAAAGTGTGCCATCTGAAGTCTCTGATCTCCGAATTCCCTCATCATATCTTCATAAGTAGCAGCTCTCCAGTATTCCTGATCAGTGATGTGGGAAATGGAGTGAAGGGCGATCTCGAATCCATTGTTGTAGAGTTCGTTGACGAGTTGGTAGTTGGTGTATTCGTGGCTGACATAGAAGGTGGCACTGGCAGGACAGCCGTTGATGTTGCGACGTCCATACAAGATGTTACGATACGTCTCAATGTTTAAAACGTTGATGCCGTCGTCAAAAGTGACCATTACAAACTGTGGGATTTCAAAATTAGATGTTAAATTTTTAAGTTATTAAAGAACTTTAGACCCGCGGCCTTCTTTGTAAAATGTAGTGCAATTTTGATCATATTTAAAGTATATCTTAAGTGAAGACATACTTTTACATGATTATATACTTTACGGATGTCATTCTATGAATGTAAAATTATGAAATAAACTACTATGATTAAAAATATATAAAATCGTCAACAGCTAATATTCGAACTTTGACCGTATGGATCAATTGAATTTTATATTCGATTTATGGAAGGTTCTTATATTTCAGACAAAATGTATAGTTTTGTGGTTGATGTAATGATAAAAGTTTTTAATTTGCAACTTTAAAACCCACATAATATTTGAACGAAATCTGTCACTTCGATTAAATTATTTTTCTATCGTTTACGTACTAATGTTCACTGGACTTGCAAAAACTAACCTGTGGCGTATCCCTCGCAGCCAATCCACCAGGAATGTCGACAGACGAGCATCTGCAGTCTGGAAGCAGACAGGCTTCAGGGTCGCATGGTCCAGCTAACTCTAAGCCTCCTGTTTCGGTTTCCTCTGAAGATTCTTGAGCTATAACTGCGGCGAAAAGTAGAGTCATTAACACGTACCACTTCATGATGGCTATTTTGAACGGGCTCAGTAAACTATTCTAATTCGAAAGCATTGAAGTGATTTATAGGCAGTAGTATTTGTCCTTATCAAAGGATTATTGATACTAAAGTATTATCGAGTGCTGTGATTTATACAGGATACTATTTGGACGTACACATACTTAAATGTTAAAGTTTTTTAATGTTGTCATATTTAACCACAAAAGTGCGGTCCATATAAAATACGGCCAAAAGTGAGATTAAGTCTGGTGGAGCTTGTATGGTTGTACCTTTTCGACACAAGCATAAAAACAATTAAAAAAAAGCCCGAAATTGAATGCTTATGTCCAATAGAGGGATTTTTATTCACTGGCGGAAGGTGGAAAACAAATATTAAACTTAATTTATTACGGAAAAGTCACAGTTTATTATAATATATAACAACATACGTATACTAATTTGCTATTCATATTTAATTTTAACTTACTAATATCTTAATAATAATATTGAATTATGACTTTTTTGGTGATCCTTTTAAGATACAGACAGAGCATATTTTTCGGGAAAATTAAGTCCACCTGTGCGACCACCAACACCCTGTATTACTTACTTTATGACAAATAGTTAAAAGTCGGTGTTTCCATGTTCAGTTTCCGGAAAAATAAAGATAAAATCTTATCTTATCGAATCATTAAATTTTCCAAAATCGTAGTTTCATTCATAAACACAATTAGTTTTTACCTACTGCTTTTTTTGTTTGTTTTTGCTTTCTATATTAAAACAGATAAAAATATTTATTTAAATTACTTATTTGTGTCTCTGCGAAAAAAATAAGCTTTTGTACCTACCAAAGCCTATTTATAATAAAAAAAATCCATTCGCATTAAGTAATGCTTTATTTATTTACTCATTAGATTTATTGTTATTGTCGTTCATAACTAAACGTTTACATACGCTTATATTATATTTTTTATTACATATAACTATAATTTATAGTATAATCATTTTATTTATTCCGTTACAATTAATTTGAAATTGAATTGAAAATTGAATTATATAATCTATTTAATCTTTTAAATTTTTATTTTTATACATATTGACGATCATACTACGGATGTCCTTTTTATACCATAATTGTAAAAACGTGTATAATCTTGTAGTATGTGATAAATAAAACTAAACTAAACTAAACTATTAGAGTAGAAAAAAAAAATGAATAAAAAAAAAAAAAAAACAATAATAATTTTGTGTCGGAAATAAATGAAGCAAATTCCACTTACAGACATTTCTGATGTATCGGGTTACTAACAACTGCTAAAATGAAAGAATGTTCATTTTCAGTATTTTTCTGTAAATGTTAATAACAATAAAATTATTTGTTATTTACACATTTCATTGATCATTTTTATCTCCCTTAGTTCTACAAGGCTAGAATATAGTGGCCTGTTTTTTATTATATCTTTCCGAAATTGAAAATAAATAAAATATTATATAATGTTTATTATTTGATTATTGACGTCAATGCTTAGTATATAATAAGATGGTTATCCAATATTTATCTTCATCAAACATCGTAAAGTTTATCAATAGCATCCGCTGGGAATATATTTTGTAGGAATTACCCGAACTATATAGGTAAATAATCATTGTTTCAGTTACGGCTTAAAATCGAAGCAACGCCACTTTTTTTAAACGGTGGTGTCGGTTAAGTTTTGTGTTCAAGGCGTTTGTTATAATTTTATTCCATTTCATGAGTAAAGAAGAAGATTTTTATGTACGTAATATTATGGATTTAATTATATTAACCTTATTTCAGGTTTTAAATTTTAATATTTTGTTTTTAATAATTCCTATCGGACTATTTCTAAACTTATTAATGACCGAAGAAAAAGACCGACGTTTTAAAATATTTTTGTACAAAATATTTAATAAGGCCATCTATATGTATGATAGAGAACTATTAAGAGAGTTCTTGACTCTTCAGTCTGGGCTGCAGTTGTGGCTTGCAAGGGTCGTCGTGCTTGTATTCTTCACTTAGTTCCCTATATGTGGGCTAGATGGTGCGATGTCAAGAAATTATGACCTGTAATAAAATTAAATAGCTCTCCTGTGTGATAAAAAATGGAAGGCGAATAAAATGTGAATACAATTTTTTATTTTCATTCGATAATTTTAGCGCAATATTTTTAAATAGCGTACGCGTATGATCCCCACCGAATGTGCGACTTTATTGTTTTTAGTTAGTTCTAACGTAGCCAAATAACCCTCCTTTTTTTTCTTAGTGGAAACAATAATAAATTATTGTGATATTTGGCTAGGTGAGAATTGCTTTTTCTCACACTCTTTAATGGATTGCCTTTCATACTTTCGTACCTTAAGAGACGAACCAAAAATGTGAACTTAGGATAGGTACAAACATAATACAGTTAATATTATTTAGGTAAGTTTTACTTATTATAACCATTACCAGTTTATCTAGACTAGACTTACAAACTTCTAAAATAGTACATCAATAATTTCTCAAAATATTGGGTTGGACGTAAATTTAAAGGCTAACACCAGGATAGTTGGGCAAGGGTTTACACCTGGGACCACACTGCGGGCAAAAGTGCGGAGTCCGCACACCCGGCTAGGGTGACCATGCTATAAATTCACTAAGCCAACTTGCGAGACCAACATTTTATATTGTTTTCGGACAAAGAAAGGAGATTAATTTCTAATATAAGAGATAAAAAATAATGTAAATATGTAAGTAAACATATTATTGTGTTAAAAAATATATACTGCTCCTCACACCAGCGAGTTTTCGAGCGTTTTTTGAGCGTCGACGTCGTGTGTCGTGCATACAATCATAGGCAGCGAGGCGAATGAAACAAAAAATGGACGCTGTATCTAAGTAGACTTATAATAAGACTTTTTTGTGCTCTTGATGTTGGCGTCATACGAGGCAACTAAAGAAATATAAACCGGGAAATAACTATAGATAAGTTCATTCTCGCCTGTGTCTTACAACAGGTGCAATCATAAACTCAACCCACGCACTTTTTTGCTTGTTTCCAAAAGGTACTTCAATCGAGCTTCACCGGACTTGCCCACTCACTAAGCTTGGGAAATAAGTCAAATAAAGTTTTAGTCCATAAATTGAATGGAATAACTTGTAAGTAGAAATAGTTGTATTTACTGTATCTAACTAAAATTAAAAATCTGCCGAATCCCTCCAACAGTGTTGCAGAAAATGCATACTCGAAAAACCCAAATTACTCTGGTAGAATTTTCTAAAAAGCTTTATACGTTCCACATTTGAATTCTAAATTCTATTCTATTCTACCTAGAGTCAACAGCTTGATGTAAATTCCCAACATGTCCGCTATAAGCCTGGTCGTTTGGCCACCCTCTCCCCATGGGATCTCGAGGCTCGCGGTTTTCATACAAAACCCTGGGCTTAGCAAAGCAGTTTTTCTTCTCCCACGATATTATTATTAGTATAGTTTTGACTCTTGTATTATTTTATTTTGGACACAAAATATAATTATATTTTTATACAATTAGTTTCTAGCTTAACACTTTTTTAAACGACTTCAAAAAAAGGAGGAGTTTCTCAATTCGACCGTATATATCCCAATCCGTATGTTGTCAAGTGTACGGGCTATTTCCCGCACCCCACTACGCGGTTCCGCCGCCGTCCCAAACATATCCTTTCCGAACGTGACGACGAAATCACTGATGCAGTTAAAGCAGTCAAAGAATTTAGGTTACACCTTACAGAATGCCCTTCTGGTAGTGAATACCCTTCAGGTAACAATTACCCTTCAGGTAACAACGCCCGCACCCGCCGGCGGGGGCGCGGCCAGAACCAAAATCAAAATTGAAAATCAGAGACGGAGCCCCTCAGGCGTCGTCTCCTTCACGATATTTTTCAATATCAACGCGCTAGGCCGTGGTCCGAGGCTCCCTCGAGCCGCCCCTAGACGCGTTGGTATATGACTTTTTTTTGGGGTAGAGTCTTCCACTCCCCCGCCAGTCCGGTGAAGCTTGATTTGTCGTACCTTTTCGACACAAGCATAGGTCAATTCAAAAAAAAAATAAAAAAAAAAAATGACCGTATATGTTTTTTTACTTCCAGATTTTCAAGGTAGGCATACATAATGCCAGTTTATCTTTTTCTTTCGAAACATTATGTGAAGAAAAGTTTCCTCACAATATAACCTTTGAAGTTAAGGCTTTCGGTATCAGAAATTGCGTGCCGGATTAATTTTATCGGTTCCTGAACAAAATTCGAGACATCACACGACGCCTTAATATTATTAGCTCTTCTACATGTGAGGAAGAAGAGTGAAATTTGCCGAAGCGTAAAATTGATTTACACTTTGACGCGATTTTTCGCTTTCATTTTGAATCTAAATGTAGGTAAGTACTTGATAGACA
This sequence comes from Teleiodes luculella, assembly GCA_948473455.1. Taxonomy (NCBI): domain Eukaryota; kingdom Metazoa; phylum Arthropoda; class Insecta; order Lepidoptera; family Gelechiidae; genus Teleiodes; species Teleiodes luculella. The sequence continues at coordinate 3,402,102 of OX419606.1, forward strand.
GAGCTGTTGATTAAATTTCTACAATAAGAGAACTGTCGAATGAAACCATATTTTATGGTATTAGCGCTCTTTAGAATTAAATAGCTCTCCTTTTCTAAAAATTACTATCTGTCCTTTTCTTAAATAGAGGTATTTACTAAAACCAGACTAACTACCACGGATTGTGATTGTACCAGATGGTAATTTTGTTGGCTGCGTATAGGCCGAAGGTCGTGGGTTCAAGTCCCGCCGGAAGGTTTACGTTTTTGGTTGTTTTCTATGAATCTAAAAATATGTAATTTTGTTACTTTAATAGCTGTCCAAGGTAGGGATTTCTGTGTATTTCGGTTACCCTGGAATAAATCGCTCAATACGGCCCTCAATTGTTTTCATCGTTCTGTATTTGTATATTACTAGCTTTTTGTCGCAACTCCGCCCACGTTAACAGGTTTTTCCGTGGGAATGAGGCATTTTCCCGCGGTAAAAGGTAGCATTTGTTACTTAGGGTGAATGTAGCTCTCTAAAAATGAAAAAAAAAGAAATCGGTTCAGTAGTTTTTGAGTTTATTCATTACAAACATTCTCACACACAAAAATACAAATGTTTCCTCTTTATAATATTAGTATGAGTATGATGTGCAAAAAATATTTGAGAATTATGTTTCTCATCTCTAAGTTAAGGCATGCTATGTTCAAAGTAGCAAAAACATAATCGAGAAGTACCTGTATAAATAAAGTACCTACCTATATAATATAACTAATCAACTCATCCGGGACATTCGCGTAAAGACCCAAAACAACACGACTAAATTTGTCCAAATTGTCCTAATCCATCAAGCGTGAAACGAAATGAAAGAGGCAGCTAGCAAAGGGTATTGCTCGCAAAATGCCATGTCCCACGCATAAGTTCCCTAAAGGACGAACGATAAACAAAACATTGGCGTTCATAACGCTCAACAACTGGAAAGAGCAAAAACAGTGGAATAAAACAACGCGGCTCGTCCGTGAAAAAGCATAAGCCAGAGACAAACGTGCCCGGTCTATTCCTATTTCGACCTAACCTATCTGACCAAAAGTTGCGCCGCCATAAGTAAAAAAAAAATGAAAATCCCTAATATCATTTTGAAGATTTTGTGTTATAAGATTAATATTATAAGAAGAAGCAATATTTTTAAGTTAAGAGAGATAATAATATAAGAAACTATCAACTCTATTAAATTATAGTTTGACGTAGTTAATTATAAATACTCACGAAGGCCCTCTGTACCACTGGGGTACCATACGACAACAACAATTATAGATAGAAAAATTACAATGTTGACAGGATAAAAAGTTAAAGAGCCCCATTAAGAAAGGAGATTTTAAAAATCAGTGTTCACGATATTGATGATGAACTTTATGAATTTATGCATAAAGGAAGTAAAAAGCTTTCTTAATCTCAGCAAACATTTTGTTTAATTTTGTAGCATTTTAAGAACCCACAGTATTTAAACCAATTAATTATATTCTATATTTAGGTCTAAATATAATGTGTATTGGAAGTGCTTTTCCTAAATAAATTCAAAATGTTTGAGAATCTTTTGTTATTTCAGGCCCTATGTCTCTTATACTCATTTATTCTAAAAATTATACCTTGTAGTTTGAGGAGACACTAAAGTCTTATTAAAATTTCTGCCAATGCTTGAATGACACCCACGTTTCAATCTTTGAAGCTCCTGTAGACTTTGTCTTTCTATTTGGAATTATTATCGACATCTGGAAAGAATGGTGGTGACCTTTGGTAGGTACGCAGCTTCCTTCATAATTATCTTCAGCTGTTGGTACTTAGCCGTTTTACAATAATTATCACTGTTGATATTTCAGTGTATTTAGTGCTATTTAGATATCAGAAATACATGCAAAAGATTTCTGGTTTTGAGTTCAGGAAATGCTCTCTAAGAACTAACTAAACTATAGGTTTCCTTGTTTGTTTGTTATTAACATTCGTGATCCGCTATATATACGACCCAATTGAGTAGATAGAGCCTACCCGAGTTTTATGATAAGCAGGTCATGTTCACATTTATAAGGTATCCAAAACAACAGAATGAAGTTTTGTGAAAGTGGGAATGAACCAAATAAAGCTAAAGGCGCGCACCAAATAGAGGGACAACAAAAATGTCCCCAAACAAGCGTATTCGGGACGGGACGAGACGGGACCAAAGGGTGGGATGACAAAAAGACGTGTTCACACGAAGCGCTGTTTTTGTCTCGTCAGTCAGCCTGACAGGGGTATGGGATAAGCTGTGTGCACACCCCTTTAATCTTGCTGTGCTCACTTCAGTGCAAAGGGAAAAGAATGGAACTGAAAAAGTATCGTAATGGTGACTAGTCTTTACATGTTAAACGTAAGAACACGCAATTTATCCACGGATAAATTTATCCATCGCGAGGGTTATGAATAATTGTGATCAACAAAGAGTATCCGATCCTGTCAACACATATGTGATTTCGTGCTGATATATTTTTGTTTTTCGTCAGTTCCGACCAATAGAAAATCAGCAATAGAAAGCTGCATGATATAGATATAGATATAGACAACACCCCGCACCTCAGTTAGTTGACAGAATTTGATTTGCATGTATTACGCCTCTATACTACCCAAAATAAAATCTTCCTTACTCTATTTATGGTGATCAATTACATTGCGTCGTCGTCGTGTCGTTCCCTGATTAGTTATAAGTATAACATCAGGAGTAACCAAATTCTTCCTGAGGTTATGTTACTTACAGGAATCAAACAAATTCTGCTTTTGTATGAAAATTTACAGGTCTACAACCTTCTTTACAGTTCATGGCATAACACCAGGAGCAACCCAATTCTTCCTGTGGTTACTTACAGGGAGCAAAACATTCTGCTTTTGTATCAAAATTTACAGGTTTACAACCTTCTTTACAGGTCATGGCTGTAGGAAAACGATAGTTATTGTAACAGAACGCAGGTAAATTTAAGTAAACGTACGTTACTTTCTAGGTGTGACCTGTTCAAACTTCTGTTGTGCCTATTCCTTGAACAACCTCAAGTGTAAATCCTCATTTAAGCCGAGGCAACAGTGCTAAATTGTGTCATGCGAAGTCTTGTGGTAGGTATGCTGCAAATAAAAAATATTTGCGCCATTTGCGGCATGCGGCAGCCTATTTTACGCCTGGGCAACATCGTGTCTTACCTCTTTCTTGCACTACTTAGATCCCGTCTAGTTTGAGGTCAGATAGTCATGTTTGAGATGTCTCTCACGTATTGGTTTTTTCTCTCTCCCTCTCTCTTCCGACCGTTTTTCGGCCATGGCGACCACTTTGACTCCTAATCAGTTGGGCGCTTTTGCACATGAAGATGGCTTTATGTAGCCGATCAGAGCAGCAAACTCGCACGCACAGTGAAGACACTCGAGCACGCCGTTGACATAATTATAGTTAACTCCGCTCGCTCCACCTGCGTTAACAGTTTTTCCCTTGGGAACGAGGCATTTTTCCGCGGTAAAAGGTAGCCTGTGTTACTCAAGGTGAATGTAGCTTTCTAATGATGAAATAATTTTTGAAATCGTTCAGTAATTTTTGAGTTTATTCATACACACACAGACACAAACACACACACAAAAATACAAATTTTTCCTCTTTATAATCTTTATATTTATAATATTATTAGTATTAGTATATTAGTAGTATGATGACGGCGGTTGGGGTGAGTAGGTATAGATGTGCTGTTGCCGGGAACATTTGCACCATTTCCTGGAAATTTCACGTTCCCAGGAAAAATTCCCAACAAAATTTGCTGATCAAGTGGCTTGATGTGGTAATTGGTGTTTTCCGGTTATGTAAGTACCTAACAATCCGACCGAACCTACAGATATCACTGACTCGTCCTAATTGACCTCAAACGGAAAGTAGCATTCTTAGTGTGGAAACATTCCCGGGAATGGCACATAACGTGGGTGATATTAGTTATTTATTTAGTAATTAAACAAATTGAGGAACCTATGAAGAACCGTTAGGGTAGATTGCGTATCCGTTAGTTGAACGGCTCAGGAATGCAGCAAATGACTAGAAAGATAGTTCTTCAGCAACCCGACCCGACTGACCACAGACTAGTAAACGAATGATGCCTCCTTTAAGAAAATTATAATATGCAATCAATAAGATAATTTTCTTTCTTAGTTCATTTAAACCCTATGCTATATGGGTATACCTGGCCTATAGGCCTCTTCTCTACAGCGTGATTTTTATCTAGTTATTTATTATCCGTACCGCATAGGTATACAACTGAATAACTTACCCTAGGGAACATAGGTTGAAATCTCAAGATCAAAATTCAACTTGTCATACAAAGTGGCCGGTCACGTGGCTGAAGTTTATATAAAAAGATGAATATTATTTTTGAAATTTCAACCTTTGGTCCTTGGTAGTTGTGCAGTTTCATGAGTACTACCACTATGTTGCGGATAACAACCATCTAAATTTTCGCGGTTGCCAATTATACTAACAAAGATTTTCGGAAGGATATAATAACATCATCATAGCTTTTTTTAAAACTTATATCCACTTTAGTGTAACTTTCAAGTTAGTGTTTATTCAAAAGCATCTAATTTTACTGAAGAGTCTTCAGTTTTGATGTCTGTGGTCATAGCGTACATTAGTGTAACGACTGAAGGTCACGAGAAGGGCAGAGGTGATTAATATCCCTTAATGAAGCGAAACAGGACCGCTGCTAGTGTGCGAGGGAGACAACAGAAGGAAAAACCAAGAATAGAACTGGAAACTACTGGATCTTTGGTGACCAAATTAATTTTGACTAATTATATGCCCCTTAACACAATATTACAGTTGTATTAAGAGGCAGATAATTGTTAGTTGACCAAGCTGGCCCAGTACGGGTTGGTCAACTTCATACACACCCTTTGAATTACTTCGCAGATGTGTGCAGGTTTTCTCATGATGTTTTCCTTCAGCGTAACAGCGTCGAATAAAAGTACGTTTTAAATTCATACAGTTGTATTAAAAACACAGAATTCAGACTGTAAAGGTCAATGAAATGAAGTCAAAGGGTTCTTTATTTAAAATTGGTGTGCCGCAAGGATCTATATTAGGACCTTTCCTCTTTTTAGTTTATATAAATGATCTGCCATAATATGTAGTTAAATATTTGTCAAATATTGTTTTATTTGCAACGAAACTTCTCTTCTTTTTTAATTGAACCGAGTGCCACCTTGGTACAATGACCTCAATAATACTCTTGAAAAGTTTACTTTATCTATACACAAAAAAACTACCTAATTACTTACCCTACCAAACGTAAATACAGCTATGGGTGATATTGTGTTAAATAATGAACTGCTTGATCTGGTAGACAGCACAGTTTTCTTAGGTATAACTATTGACGACTAATTGCAATGGAGCCCTCGTATATCTTCTCTGTCGGTCAGGAAGGCTAAGTACATAATGAAGAAATCGAAAACACTTTTGTACGTGCCAAGGCTTCAACCCTTGGACTTTAGAATGAAATTTAACGGCCCTAGTCACTTGGTCACTGACACGCTCTGCACTGCTCGAAGAGGTAAGTATAAGTGATAGGATAACCTATGATCAAGGCATTTTTATTTTCTTACTGTTTCTATGCCATTCCTGCCTAGAGCGGAAAGAGCATGATTTGGCGAAAAACTTCTGCCGTTAGACTGGTTCTTTCTCAATAGTTTGCACTGTTCCTTTTATATAGCGCAATTATAGATTTCTCTCTTGTGAACTTGATGGATTTTGTTGAAAGTTTTTTTAAGTGAGTAGAGTAGCCTATCCTATTTGGCAACACCTTTTCTTCTCTCTTCTCTTATTTTTCTTCACTGAAAATATTGAGATTTTATAGGTGAGTTTTAGCTTTTATTGTACAGTAGTCATGAGGCTGAACATTTTAATCTTACGAGCGCACTACTCGTAAGAGCGCCCGTATTCCATAGCGGTATTGGCGAATTTATAGCTACAATGTGCTGGCTTTTGTACAAAAGTACTTTGACTTTAAACAATATAATACAATGCAATAAACTTTATTGCACGCAAAATAGTACAGTGAAAAATTTACAAATAAGCGGCCAAGTGCGAGTCGGACTCGCCCATGAAGGGATCCGTATGTTTTTTATATGTGTGTTGATTGAATGGTAGGTAAATTGCGGTTTACGATTTAACACATATTTAAAATATAACTACTTACTAAACCTCGTTCAAACCAAGTTTCGGTGGAAGTTTGCATGGTTATATGCATGCATAATATATTTTTTTTATTGCAGATTTCATTTTATTTCTAAAAACTACGAGTATAAAACTGCATTCATAATTTTTTTAATAATTACATGGTTGAACCGGGAATTAAAAAATGTATGAATGCAGTTTTAATAGTTTTTATAAATAAAATAAAGTCTTCTTTCAGTAAAATGTTCTATCTACAATATTTAAGGTACTTTCCCTCCATGTGGCATAGCCGTGGGACGCCCTGTATAGTTTACTAGTTATCCGCCCCGCGGCTCCGCCTGCGTTAATATTTTCCCCGTGGAAATGAGGGATTTTCCGCGGTAAAAGGTAGCCTATTATGTTATTCTGATGAATAACCTATATGATTGTAAAGTTTTATTAAATTCCATTCATTAGTTTTTGTATAAAAGAGTAACGAGCATCCATACATCCATCCATCCTCACAAATTTCCGCATTTATAATATTAGTAGGATTTTTTCTATTTTGTTTGACTGGTTGCCTTCCTCTGACTCTAATTGTATATTTCGTTTGCACTCTGTTATATTATTTATATTGTAAAGAATACTGGTATTATAATTAAAAAAATAATAATTTCTAAGCACCTATATTTAAAAAAATTACAGGAATATGTTGTTCACTCTGATTTCAGGGTAGGCTCAAGCCACTCGAACTAAAATCGCAACTAGTCACTGAAATTTACAGCTTTTTTTTTTTGGATTGACCTATGCTTGTGTATAAAAGGTACGACCAATCAAGCTTCACCGGACTTGAAGAAATTTACAGCGTACATTACATACATTTTCGGTATTTCAACATTCCATATCTAATAACTATCTCTTACTGACTTTCCAAGAATAGAATAGAATAGAATATACTTTATTGCACACAAGAGAATACAACAAACATAATTAAAACAACACAGGTGTACAAAAGGCGGCCTTATTGCTAAGGTAGCAATTTCTACCAGGCAACCCAAGAAGCGTTTGTTTGAGATATCAATTCCTAAAAATTCGCAAACTATAATTATAACAAAGTAAACACGTCTATAAAGTAATACGACGTCAATTCATAGATAACCCTTGACCGTGTGCCCCTAATGCCCCTATTCACGAACACCGAAAACGAATGACTGGTGAAAAATATGTTACTTATTATAACAAAGCGGTTCAAGATACGTCTGCAAACAGAATCGTTCGGATTCGGGGTTTCCAAATAGGAGTTCGCATCTCTTGTATATAATCCCATACAAATCGGTGTTCATCTAGTGTTCAGTCTGTGCTGAGAGAAGCATGATCGTGCTGTATTTCTTCGCCTGCCTGGCTCTTGCCAGTTCTGCGCCATTGGTGCCTATCCGCTTCCCGACTATTAGGCTGAGCCCACCTTCAATACCCAGAATTCCTGAGATGCCAAGAATGCCAGAGTTGCCAAGAATTCCAGAGATGCCAAGAATTCCAGAGATGCCAAGAATTCCAGAGTTGCCAAGAATGCCAGATATACCAAGAAATCCAGAGATACCTAGAATTCCTAGATTTATATTTGTCTGTATTCATTATAATATAGCATCGGTACGTAATATATATTATTTTCAATATATATGGTATTTATATTTAGCAATGTAATATTTTGCTTTTTTTATTGACTCAGTGGCAGAATTGGTAGTGCGTTTGCGTTGCCCATACAGCCAAACAGATGCAGGTTCAAGGCCTCCCCTATCCAAGAGCAATGTTTTTAATTTTTCGCTTAGAATTAAAATAGTGAAAATACGTTACCAGCATAATTTTTATTATTATTAGTTATGGCATCTGTGAAAAAAGGCGGCCAAGTACGAGTCGGACTCGCCCATGAAGGGTTCCGTAGCATTATATAAAAATTCTTGTACTTCGTAGTAACTTTGATCGATGATTTAATAACAGTGACAGGTAAATTGCGGTTTACTATTTATGACGTATTAAAAATCCCAAAATTTATTGTTTCTTTTTATTATTTTTGTATGCAAATCTTAATGCGGTTCATAGAATACTTCTACTTAACAAGTTTCAACAGTATAGCTGTTATAGTTTCGGAAAAAAGTGGCTGTGACATACGGACAGACAGACAGACATGACGAATCTATAAGGGTTCCGTTTTTTGCCATTTGGCTACGGAACCCTAAAAAGTGTAGAAAGTGTACATGTAGGCGGCCTTATTGCCAATTAGCAATTTCTTCCAGACAACCATAACGTTAACTTTCTACTTTTTCAAGAGGTCGGACAGTGGACTGTATAAGCAGTAGGTACTATTTGAAAACGTCGAACCGAGATTCAACTCCGCAATCTCCGAAATGAAAGGAAATCTAAATACAACTCAACTGAGGAGGTGGTATTATGTAGGTAATATGATAGTACTTCATTATTTCGTAGCTTAAATTAAACTGCGTAACCATGACTACGGTGCTACGTCAAACGTTGTTACGAACTCCTTAATTGGTTTGAATGCTACGAGAATGCTACGAGATGTAGTACATGGACTTAGTAACATAGTTATACTATGGTAATTCGTCCAAGATGTAGTATGATTATGGCATCTTTGAGTGAGTGTTGAAAAAACGAAAATAAAAGTAATGGGTGACTAGCGGTTAGGGTGCTTCTAGACGGTGCAAGTAGCTTGCGCATGTTGAGTCAAATTTGACTTCGTTTGGACACGTGAAGTATATTACACTAGCTGCATCTAATCAAATGTATATCCGAGCGACCCATACTTAATTATTTAAGGACTGCCATGAAATATTTTACGATTTTAGTGCTTTCAAACGAAGTCAAATGACTCGACAAGCGCAACCTTGTAGAAACTGTCACGCTAGGATTCAGAACACATCCGTCAGATTCCGCTTTCGTGCTAGTAATTGACAAAGCTAGTGCCATAAAAAAGGGCATTCCTTTTGCGGAAGTCCTTTGTTAATTTCTGGTTGTAAAAGACGATTTTTCTGTTCGAAAACTATTGAAATGCGATACAGTAGATATAGCTAACGCTACTTAAATAATGTCAAAAATAAACACCTATTATAGTACCTACACACAGTATAATAAATTTCAGTATTACTTTCATGTTAAAGGGCCTATATTGAATACTGACGTAGCAGTTTCACCATCGTATTTTTATAGTAATATACCTACTATTCCTCGCGCCATTTTTAAACTGAGAAAATGTCTTAGTAATAAAATAAATAAAACCTATAACTATGACATTTTATCAGTTTAAAAATGGCGCGAGGAGAAATCCGAAGAAAAATGCTATCATAGACTTCGTTTAAATAATCCCTCTGCATTCCAACTTTGCGATAGCAAAAACGATTCGTAAATAAATTAAGTATTTATACATACAGGGTGTAAATGGCGGAAAAGCAAATACTGAATAAGACTGAATAGCTTCCTAAGCGTATGGGTTTCGAGATTAACCTACCTCGCAAACTCTGGTGTTAAAATTGTTGAGCAGGCCAAGGCTTCTGACATGACTCGTGTAACGGATAACCGCTATAGTTAAAAAATAAGTACATAGATCAGAACCCCTACTATGTAAGTAGCGACAGGCTCGAGAAGCTGTCAAACGCGACATATTGAATTGACAGAACTACTATGGCTCTAATGTCACTATGTCGCGATTAACAGCTTCTCGAGCCTGTCGCTACTTACATAGTAGGGGGGCTGATCATATTGCACATATTTTTGTTTCGCTTTTGTTGGTGATAGTAGGAGCAACGACACGTACCATCCGAAGCAAGAAATGATCTTTCTTTTCGAACAAACAGGTGATTCAGCCTGCAATAAACTGGATAAATTCTATCAAAGTGTAATTTTTTCGACGAGTGTCCGACCAAGATTCGAATCCAGTACTTCCGTGATGTAAGGCGAAGGACATACTCGAAACGTATTAAAAAATTGACTTCTCCGTACAATCCGTCCAATTAAAATGTGTATTTGTATGGAAGTGTATTTTTTTCTCGTGCCCTATAAAAGAGTCTTTGGTAAAGTAGCTCAAAACTATGACTGAGAATGTCTTTTCAGTATTTGCTAAGATGCTATTGCTACTAACACCCTGTATAAACCCCCCACCTAGACTGTTGCTAAATAAATTCTAGTTAAGTTAAACTTATACCAGCTTAGTGCAAATTCCGTCCCTGTAGGATCGTAAGTTGCAGACTTATTGATCGAATAGGAATTTATTCTTGGATATAGTGATGTCTCCGTTCAGTGAAGGATGTTAGAGTCGACATTGGAGTGTAATAAATTTAAAATGATAATGCGATTATGTGAGTACATATTTGGTCTTTAGTTTTGTATAAAATGGCACTTATTTTTGAAATCACGCTTATCCTTAATCACGCCAATCATTAATCGAAAATAATCCTTTTCTGTTTCATAGAAATATAACAATAATGTCTGACTATGTATGCAATAAATAATAAAGAAATAATTATGTATAGTCATTTGAAAAAATTAAAGCGTCTAAAACCTATATTTGCCTTTCTAAAAAAACAAAAGGTTTTACATACCGCAAACCATTTTTTGTATTTACGGATTTTGCATCTTGACAATTCCGCCAAAGTCACGTGCCAGAGAGGATATATTATATATATGAATAGATAGGAAAGAAAGGGCCTGAATGGAAAAGGAACACTTTAGTATAATACATTGAGGCTGAAAATCTATGGATAATTTTTTGAAACGATAAATAAATAGCCAAAACAATATAAACACAAAAATAAGCTAAAACGAAAAAATAATAATATTTATTTACACGAAGAAGACAAGCAAAAATGTTTAAAACTTTTCTAGGCATGACGCATGTTTAGTTTTTTTGTAATAGTACGGGGCCATTATAATTTTTGTGGGTTATTCTTAAAATTTCACCGAGTAAGCCGGATAAATAGGCAATGCGCGTCACTAGACTGAATATCTGTGGGATATAGGTGTTTTGCATACGTTTCCAATTCCGCCGTCTGCCCGCTCGTTCGTGGTTTTGTTTCATGCGGTATTGCGAACGGAGTATGAGATAATGTGCAGTCAAATGTGTCTGGAAAACTTATTATATTTGATTTTTGATGTAGCAAGAGACGTATTATGGTGCTAGCTGTCCGCCCACGGCTACGCCCGCGTTGTTCTTTTTTTATTTCTCGTGGTAAAACGGGGACGTTGACCGGGGATATAAGGTACCACCTTGCAAATTATCATTTAAATCGGTCCAACGGTTCCAGAGATTACCGTGTACAAACAGACAGACAGACAGGCTCAATTTTTTTTTCAAAACTTATATTTTTTTATTCAGTTACACTCTATTTATCACCTACAATCAGTTTTTTGAAAAACAAATCAATGTACGGACACGCCGATTCTTCAGTTTTATTAATAGTAGGAAGATAGTAGGTATAGATTAGTTAAGTATTAGTGTCGCAAATATCACACTATTTTTTTGTCAATAATCGTCATAATCATCTTTATTATTATGCTCAGAATAATGAATCTAGAGCAAAGAGTAGATTTCACACTGCTCTGATATTATACGCAGGTATAAGTGTCTAAACACTACCGAATTTACGCGACCTAAATTTGGCATCATTACGCATTTGTCCCCCGCGGGGGACGACTCCGAGGGGGACAACGGGAATAACCGGAATTACTTACGTACGACACATAGTACCGAATTTACGTTACTAGTTACGTAGCATTGAGGGCGCAATTACGCCATACTTCGGTCGCGTAAATTTGGCATAGCATGTTTAGACACTTAGTCAATATGCATGTACAAAATTTGTCACTATGCCACAGATTATGCTTAAAAATAATTTCAAAAATTTGGCAGTTTTAACTGAAACCCGAATCTAACTAAATCCTCAATTTTGCTGAATTCCACACGATAAGCTATCAAGCATTTAGTTGAAAAACGTACCTATACCTATAGCCATATTGCTGGTTTTTCACACTGCTACAGAAGTTGTACAGCTTGGTAACTGTTATAATAAGCTCTCGTGATATATAGTCATCCTTTTCCAATGACAGCCGTTCCTATTTAATTACATTCTAAGAGCAAACGCTCTCCTAGTTAAAACAGGTCACGACCCGACTGTATTTAAAACCAACATTATTTTTGCAAATAGACTGAAACGTCCCGGGGTGAGTGCGAACTATTTGTACTGTCTAGGTGGAGTAGTAATGCAGGATATAGTCCGAAGTGGGGTGATATGGACAGGAAAAATAGAAAACCATATCTGAATAAAATTTATAATTTGCTATTTTGATCACGTGCTGTCCATTGGTAATAATAACTGCTCTTGTGTGTAATAAAAATGTTTTTACTCACAGGTAGTATTTATCAGCTTGTTTGTTTGTTGTCTTATTTGATAAGTTTTGGTTGTTTCAAGGGGTCTGGCCGTTAGTCCCCTATTCCAGTACACTCCTGGCCAGAATTCCTCCATTATGAAAAATAGTTTGTCCGGCATGACCCCGGCTGGGACGTTATGAAGCCACGTAAGTACCGCGCTACCTTGACACTTGGAGCTGCTACAAAACTTTTTGACACCTCGCCTTCTCTCACACTTTCTTTCGCTCACTTGACCTTAGCCGCCAATCCACTTTTATGTGGTACTAATGAAATATATCGGTAGGTAATATAGATTTTGACAGCAGAAGAATTTATATATTAAAGAATCGGTAACATTATTGAACTACTTTTGTACTAGCGTGCATAGAATTGACACCCGTGAACGCACGCACATCTATATTATGTCTTATGATCGTAACGTAATCTCCAATTTCTATGTCTTTTGCACTAACACACATTTTCAGGGGTTTTCTCCACGATTTAGTTTTAAATTGAGCTTACCGATATTTCGACCGGGTTCACCAATCATGGTCACAGTAGAACCAATAAAAACCCAAAAACTAAATCCTGGAGAAAACCCGTGAAAATGTGTGTTAGTGCAATTAACAACCGCGAAAATCTAAGAATGTTCTATGTATTTTGTCTTTTGTTTATCTTTCCCCGCGAATTCCGCTCGCCTCCCGCTGCCGCCATGTTGGGTATTCGATTCTTGTGAGGAAATTAGTAGAACGAATGGCTAAAATTTAAAAATGTTGGCAAGCCGATCGGGTTATGTGTATCCGTCCCAGCTCACCCCAGGAATGTGTCGCTGACAGCTGCTTGAGAGGAGCGCTCTCTACGATGATAGAATTCATTTATGAGTAAGTGCACAAGTTTTTACCGAGAGCCGAACGAGTGGGTTAAGATTTATCTGGTAATCAATTTTATAGGTAAAAGTTTAAGTGTAAGCAAGGTTGAATGTTTTTTTTTTTAGATGTTTACTGTGGTACCTAGTCTATACGTAGATTTTATAATAATAGAAAAAATATTTAGAGACATCTCACTAATATGAACTGAAGTTTTATGAAATATGAAATCTTATGGTTGGTAAAAACCGATTATTATAGCCGATCCAATCTAACTCTATAGATCATTCCAAGAGAAGAAGAAGAAGAAGAAGATTCCATGGTCTAAGAAAACAAGGTCTTGCATTCGGACCACGTGACTTGACACAAGCCTACGTCATCATGCTGTTCATCCTTGTCGAATGCGTGTTAATAGACAAGGATGAACAGCATGATGACGTAGGCTTGTGTCAAGGCACGTGGTCCGAATGCAAGACCATGTTTTCTTAGACCCTTCAATGAACTGATTTATTATAACAGCGACAGCCCCAGTGGTCGATTGGTCAAGGGGTCAAGGGGTCAAAACCTCGCCTGACGTTACGGGAGGTTCCAGGTTTAATAATAATAATAATAATAATAATAATAATAATAATAATAATAATAAAACAGAAAAAATTACTTACCTGATTGATATTGCCGTCCCCAACACTCACAATCTGCAGAAAACTATAACAGAGAAAATTAGCAAATACACTGACCTTAAAGACGAAGTCATCAGAATCTGGAAACAGGATAAAGTGTACATTGTCCCCATAGTAATTTCTAGTACCGGTGTAGTCCCAAAACAAATACATACCAGTTTAAGGCTCATTGATCTGAAACCCAATACTTACATACAAATTCAGAAAGCAGCGATTCTTAATACTTGCCGGATAGTTCGCAAATTCCTCCAAATAGATGAAGACGTGACAGACTGACAGACCCAATATTTCCGTTTACTTGGTCAAGGCCCGTAAACGGAAATATTAAAAATTACCGGTGAAAGCCGAGAAAAAAAAAAGTACAAAGAAAATAATAATAATAATAATAATAATAATAATAATAATAATAATAATAAATTGTATTTATTTCTCTCCACAAACAATGTTTATAATATACTGTACATAACATAAATTACTATAACGTTTGTGGGGTAGCTAGAGCCTAAACTAAGTCAGGGCCTGTATTTTAGGACTCCAGGTCCCCTCTCTCTGTCACCGATACAGTATTAGAACAAAGATGGTTAGAGAGTCTAAAAAAAACTATGCTAATATACATGGTTGGTTTGAATTCCGGTAGAGCACTCGTCCAGGCTGAATCACCTGATTGACTGAAAAAAAAAAGAGTCCCGGCTACTATTTATTGATGTATTTGGTACACAAGTCACTTCAGAAGCCTTAGGCGACTCAATAACTATTTTGTGAGGTACCTAGGTCCCACAATAAGCAAGCAAGCATTATTTTAATGTCCTTAACAAAGGCCAAAGACATAACTTGAGGCTGATTTTCGGTGAGTGGTTTGCTTACTGAATATACTGTACAGTCAGCTGCAGAGATCACTACCCAGCTGCGCCACACTATAACAATAATATGTATATTTTCACTGTTTTTAACGACATACGTGTATTATGTATGTCTGACGTACACTTTTGTAGAGTATTACATAGATTTTTGCCAGGGTAGATACCTAATTCTTAATCAGGCTGTACTATGCTAGGCTTAGATATGAACGCTTCAAATAAATATTGTTATTACTAAAAGTAATGTTAAAGGTTAACAAAGTAACTGACAGGAGCCGATATCAATCACGATGAAATATCAGCGGCGCTTTCTTCCGGCAGCCCGAGAGAGCGCGAAACGGAACGTCTCCCGGCGAACGGACACAAATGATGTACTACCCGCATTTGTTATTAGGGTGGGGCGAGTTCGGACACTAATGTCGATACAGAAAGACATTATATGAGTGGAATGGAAATTATTCGATTTTCGCTGTTGTTAACTATACTAACGGACCAGGTTAACAAACAATAGTATATTTCATTACAAGTGCGGAAAGGCTGTCATTGCAAAGAGTTCCGACAAATGTCTACCCGAGCCGAGGCGCAGCCGAAGGTAGGTTGAGGGTTGACAGTCGGAACAAGTTGCAATGACGGTTCCGCACGTGTACTGAACGACTATTTTTAATACAGTTGCGAAAAAATGAAGCAATTTAATAAAATAATAAAAACACAATAAAAAAAGGCACCAACATTTTTTTGTTTATTTTATGGCCTGGTTTCAAGACCTTTAGGCCAAATGGCACCAACCGTAGAATATAGGTAGAGATTTTTTTTCTACACCCATTCTGGTAGGCAAAGGGAACTATGTCCATACAGCCCAGTCTTCACTAGAATTTTTTTATTGATATGAAATGAAATGAAACCTAACCTAACTAATTCAATCAAATCATTAAATCTGATATTGTAACAAATTTGTAGTAGCTTCTTTTTAGAAATATACGTATTTGCATGAATCATAGAAACTTCAAAATTTTTTTTAGTAAAAGCTTCATGGTTGGTTTTTCTTTTTATTATACATTATTTTGACAGTTGGGAAAGAAAACGCACGAGTGCGGGAAAGGTAAAAAAAAAGCACAAGTGTGTAATAGCCCACTTTCCGAACGCTATACGTCCCTGCAATACGCCACTTTTTGAGCAACTGTATTAAAAAATGTATTTCAATAGTTTATTCAACAGATGACGCCGTTACTATATACTATGCGGGTGCGGTGCGGGTTCAAGTCCCTGCCCAAGCTCAATGATCTTAATTTTTTGCTTCGATTATAACTTAAAATGTATTTCAATCAAAAGGTCCTGGTCCAATTAATTGGTAGCTTACTTCCTTACTTTACTACTTACTTCACTACATGGTCTAAGAAAATAAGGTCTTACAATTAGACCACGTGAATGACACAAGGCTACGTGTTTCTACATCATTTTGCCTGTTCATCCTTGTCGAATGCGTGTAATAGACAAGGATTAATAGCACAAAATGACGTAGGCTTGTGTCAGCCACGTGGTCTAATTGTTAGGTAGACCTTGTTTTCTTAAACCATGCTTACTAGGTACTTACTTTGCTAGCTAAGCCTGAAATATGGGTAAGCTCAATTCAAAATTATAACGAGGAGATAACCCATGAAAAAGACAGGAATTAATTTAAATACGACTATTAGGTAAATAAGTATTTCTAATGATTAAAAAAATTTAGTTTTTATAAAACTTAGAAAAACGACGTTTATATTTTGTTGAAGTAGGTAACGATATTTTAAACTACATTTAGGTATCACAAAAAGCGCACAGTTAGATAGTTTTAGGCATTGATAAAATCTAGTTTGTATTTTATTCAAACCTGTTTAGCCGACACCAGTAACTTGAGCCCTCATTTGTGAAGATTTCGTTGTTTTTGGGGACGAAAAAGTTCCCGATATTGTGATGGAAAAACTATTTGGGTAGTTTTCCTATTTGTTCTATTCTTGTTATAAAAGTTTATAAAAACTGAATGGAACTAACATTGTGGAGGATAGAAAAAGCTTAGTAAAAACGAAGGTCAAACTAGGGTGGGGTAATCCTGTTTGTCCTTCAATTGTAGGTATAATATAAAAGACGCCAGTGTGGGGTCTCTGCGACAGGGATCGGAACCGGTTTTTCATACACTTGTTAAATCACGCTAGTTCAAACCCTATCCGACTATAGCTCTAACTAAGATCACTAAGGGTAGGTTTAGTCCTGGGGGAACAGCAACCGGCAGCCCTGGCCTTCGCCTGCCGCAAAAACAATTACTTTAAAAATTACAAAACCGATTGAAACCGCTTTCATTCCGTTCTTTATCAAAAACCGGGTAACCAGAATATTTTTGGTTTGTTTCATTAATTCCATCTATTGCCGGTTAATAGGGGAACGGAATTATATCTGTTTTTCGAACGATATTAACAGGGATTTCAAAACCGGTTTCGATCCCTGCTCTGCGAAAACTTAAGTATCATTCATTTAAAACTCAATTGGTGCATTTCTCGTCTTTTTAGGTTCCCACAAAAACGATAAGATGAACGAATTTTGAGGTTTAGATTGTGACTTATTGTTATTGAGAATACTAGCTTTCCGTCCCGTGGCTCCGCGCCCGCGTTAACAACAGTTTTCCCCGTGGGAATAAATCGTTTTCCCACTGTAAAAGATTACGTATGTATTAGGTCCTTACATATGAAATTGCCGTTCAGTATCAAAAAAGTGAAACAAGTTTTTTTTAATGAAATTATTATTTAATCAATCGAAGTATGCGCTGTTGTTATCGATAATACACTTCCGCCATTTTATAGGCAGATCATTGATACCTTTGGAAAAAAAATCCTGGGAGCGAGAGTCTATTAACTGTTTGAAGGCGGTTTTGACTGCCTCATCAGATTTGAATTTTTTTCCAGAACGGAAACGTTGAAACCAAAAACGCACCGTTCGTTCTTTAGCGGTGCTTGGTCCATACACGTCGTTAATTCTTCGAGTCGTTTCTGCAGCACTGGTGCCACGGTGGAACTCGTATTCGTAAATACCGCGAATTTTCAATTTGTCCATAGTTGTTGTTGTGAAACTCAAACAAATGATGTTAAAACAAATGAAATACGAATTTTAAAATAATATTTTTCTGGCTTTATTTCGAAATAAATTTGAATTTGGAATTCCTAAGGAAACGCAAGATATTTGATTTTAAAGTTGCCAGTATTGAAAATCGGCAATTTCATACGTAAGGACCTAATATTATTCTGATATATGTATAAGCATTCAGTAGATCCATACATCCTGACAAACATTCGCGTTCGTAAATTAGTAAGATTTACCATTGTCAGCGAGCCATGCAGCGTCCAAGTATTACCGAGAATAATCAAGATCAGAATCTAAAGTATTAAAACTCTAAAGAAAGTCTCAAGATTAATTTTCCTCTCAAAAGTCAAACAATTACGTTTATTCAATTTTGAACTCCGTCTTAATTTTGCTTATAATAATCATGAATGAGTAGGCCTCACTAATGGCTTCCCCCAATAAAGGGTATACCGGGGTAGGATTTGCTTTTGAATTAGTTTTGTTAAATTTTAGATTGCGATACGTGATTCCTTCCTTTGTGTTTGTAATTTCAGACGTAATGTAACATTGATAAGGTTTAAATTATAATTGATCTGATGATTTCGGTTTGGTTTGCGGTAAACTTAGATTAATCACCATATTGAGGGATTAGATCACCTAAATCGCATTGCACGATCCAATGCGATTTAGGTGATCTTATGGAATCTTGTTGTACTGTATAACACAAAATGTAGGTTGGTAGAGATTAAGGTTGCCTGGTAGAGATTGCTACCTCAGCAATAAGGCCGCCTTTTGACGCCTGTATTGTATTGTATTGAATTGCATTGCATTGCATTGTATAGCACTTACATTGCATTGTATAGCACTTACATTGCGGTACTGAACCGAATTTAATGAAAGGCTAGGCTACCTTTTATTGCGGTAAAATGTTTCATTCCCACGGGAAAATTTGTGAACGCGGGCGGAGCCGCGCCGGAAACCCAGTATTAAATAATTCTAATTTTTTTTATTCACCGTTGTTGTCACGTTAAAGAAGTCTATGATTGAACCTAAAAACCATCACCACAGAAGTATAATATTATATATTAAAGTGCCTATAGCACTATTATCCAGTTTTATTACAGCCAACTTCATTACTATGCTAGTACGTTTCCTATTGATCAAAATTAATAGCCAATATATTTCTTCCAACTAATCCTACAAAGGTTATTCTGCTATTGTGAGCCGAGATGAAAATAAGCCCATATTATTAGTACCTAGAGATATATTAATGGTAATAATAACTGAGTTTCCTGGAAAAAATGGCTAATCTGGTAGTAAGGCCGCTTTTTAGAACAAAAAACATTTATTACTTACTAGCTCTCTGACGCGGCTCCGCCCGCGTTAACCGTTTTTCCCGTGGAAGCGAGGCATTTTCCCGCGGTAAAAGGTAGCTATGTTACGCAGGGTGAATGCAGCTTCCTAATGGTGAAATAATTTTTGAAATCGGTTCAGTAGTTTTTGAGTTTCTTCATTACAATTCAACATACACACACACACACACACACACACACACACACACACACACAAAAACAAATCTTTCCTCTTTATAATATTAGTGTGATATATGACACCAGTGATATGTGATATATGAAAAAGATTCAAATTTCAAACGAACATGCGGCCAGTCCCAAAAGCAAAGGAGATGGCATAACCGATGCCACACCATCCTATGAAACTGGCCGCATGCCACAGTAGCTTTTATTATAGCTTGTTTGCTTTTTTACACGCTTTATATTAGCTTCACTTGTAAGTAACTATGTATGTAAGAAAATCTTGGAATCTTAATTTGATCCACTTCCCGGTCTTCGATTAGGATGAAATTTTGCACACGCTCTGAGTTCTGATGACAATACATGACTAGCTAAGAAACGTCATTACAAATCCAATATGGCGGCCTCCCCATTATTGTATCTAAAAAAATCTTGGAATCTTAATTTGACCCACTTCCCGGTCTTAGATTAGGATGAAATTTTGCACACGCTCTGAGTTATGATGACAATACATAACTAGCTAAGAAACGTCATTACAAATCCAATATGGCGGCCTCCCCATTATTGTATCTAAAAAAATCTTGGAATCTTAATTTGACCCACTTCCCGGTCTTCGATTAGGATGAAATTTTGCACACGCTCTGAGTTATGATGACAATACATGACTAGCTAAGAAACGTCATTACAGATCCAATATGGCGGCCTTCCCATTATTGTATCTAAAAAAATCTTGGAATCTTAATTTAACCCACTTCCCGGTCTTCGATTACGATGAAATTTTGCACACGCTCTGAGTTCTGATGGCAATACATGACTAGTTAAGAAACGTCATTACAAATCTAATATGGCGGCCACCCTAAGATGGCGAACTGGCTGTTTGAAATCCACCCCCATGATATGGGTATCAAATGAAAGGGTTTGCTGTCAGGAATACGAAAAAAAGTCACGTGACTTAAATCCAATATGGCGGACGTCCAAGGTAGCGGACAGGAAGCATGTTTTTTAGTTTTTTAAACTATGTATTTTTTATTTAATCAATAATGGAAGAAAATATAAAAGTCAGGAGAAAACGTGGAAGACCAACACGTACATTTTTAGACCAAGTGAAGGAAAAGGTTTAGGTCATGTCGTACCAGCCCCTTTATCATGCAGTGCTTTGACCAAAGTGTGTCGCACATTTAACGGTCAAAAAACCCGCCATATTGAAATATCCTCCAATAGGATAAGAGAATACGCACGACAAAATTATGTCTGTCACGCGTGGACCGGGCATGTTAGAGGAGCTGGAAGCCAAGGAGCTGGTTTATGGACAGGGAGTTTTTTTTTTTTAGTTGATGTATGCATGTGTCGAAAAGGTACGACCAATCAAGCTTCACCGGACTTGCGGGGAAGCGGAAGACTCTACCCCAAACAAAGTCATATACCAACGCGTTTAGGGGCGGCTCAAGGGAGCCTCGGACCACGGCCTAGGGCGTTGATATTGAAAAACATCATGAAGGAGGACAGGGAGAGGCGGCGGTTATTCCCCGGACAAGAACCTCGCTCTTAAATTTTTATATGAACTAATAAGCTCATTAGGTGTTATACAAAACACATTAAAAACTATCATGAAAGATTAGTCCTCATTCTGTACGTAAGATGAAATCCATGTTAAGTCAGGCGGCACAATAATTCAGGGTTAGTGAGGTAAGTTAACCTCGAAACCTACATGAAAAGCAAACAAGCATAAGAGAAGATTTATTATGGTTCCATCTCTAATAATAATGATTAACTCCCGAAACAATATATCTGAAGTTTTGACCTAGTATCCGACTTATTATGGAAGCTAGTGTAGTATACTTTCTTGCAAGAGCTAGCGAGCTCCACAAACAGTAGCCCGTTTATTCGACTATTGACCTCTCTAGACTGGCTGGCGACGAGTCAAGGCGATCACAGACGTGGCAGATACTATAATATTACCTGTTGGTGATAATTTCTTGTATATTTACGAGTCTTTACGCGATAATTTTAAATAGGTATGTTTTACGATACCTTGTTTCGATGAATTATGGCGTAAAGACCCGTAAATATAGTAAATAATGTGAACTAAACGCGAAAGCCTCAAGCAAACGATACATTTTTGTTTGTTTCTACACTTAATATGATGCTTTTGTGTGCGATATGCGCAACGCAACATAGTGGTAGTACCTACCCATGAAACTAAACAACTTGCCCTAAAGGCCGATTTACACGTTATTAGTCTTTAGTAGAGTTCTTTAGTACAACTTGAAAGGCAACCGTAGAATCGTAGGACCGTACTAAAGTGGTACTAAAGCAAGTGACGTTTACACGTTTCTACTAAAGGACTATTCTAAAGCACTTCGCTAAAAATTAAGAACGTGTAAATCGGCCTTAAGGAACATAGGTTGAAATACCAGAATTAAAATTCTACTTTTCAAACAAAGTGTCTGAAGTTATACGAAAATATAAACATTATTTTTATAATTTCAACGTTGGTTCCTTAGGGAAAGTTGTTCAGTTTTATGAGTAGGTACTACCACGTTGTTGTATGTTAAGTAAATCATGGTGTATCATACACCATGTTCCATGAAAAAGCTTCCTAAGCGTGGAAGTAACTAATGATTCACGGAAACAGGGTGTGAGCTTAAATTGCTTTTATGCTAGCTGGGAGCGTATATCATTAGGTATTTTGTTTATATTTCAACTAATATTGTGGATATAATACAGAAACTGTCAGAAACCATAGGAAAACTGTCAATTGACTAACTATTCCCCCTGAAGAAGGAGAGAATGAAATTAAGTATATAAATTAACACACTATGCCGAAATTACGCAACCGAAGTCCGGCGGCTGAATTTACGTTCCGACGTATTCGGCTGACTTACACACCATAGGCGCCGAATTTACGCGGCAAAATAAGGTGTACAATGCGCGCAGCCAAAGATGAGACCTGTCAGATGCTAAAGAGGGGACTTTGCGCTGGTAGATACAGTCGCGCGTGCTCAAAATAGTTAAACTAAAATATGAGATCGGATTAATAAGATATTTATTGAATTTCAAAATCGCTTTTATCGCTGTATCTACTGCGCAGATATAACCGTGGTCCGTCACGTGATCAACCACGTGATCCGTCAAGTCTCATCTTTGGTTGCGCGCATTGTACTCTATAGAATGAGTTGCCGCAGAACTTACGTCCGACCGAAGTTCGGATGTACGCTATACTCAACGTAATTTCGGCACTGTGTGTCGACAGTACTATGCGTGCCAAATAAGAATAGGACTGTCAAGACGCCATTTTGACAGTCCCTCCTTTTCAAATTTACCAAATAAGAAAAAGATGGACTGTCAAAATGGCGTCTTGACGGTCCTATTCTTATTTGGCACGCATAGTAATTCAAATAGCATTGCGGGCGTAATCACGGCGAACTTAAATCGCGTAAATTCGCCATAGTGTGTTTAGACACTAAAATTTATTATCTAGATGACGCCAAAACAAAGTAATAATAAAAAAATATGTACAAAAGCCAATACTAAATGCACTCCTACTGCTACGGAATGCGGACGTAGCTCAAATAATATAAAATAAAAAATCACTAGGGGAGTGCCAACGATGCGTCATGAATGAAGTCACAATAAAAGGACCACCACAGTCGATTTATGCCGCTATAGTAATCAGCGACCTAGTTTAATGGACCCTGGTATTCTAGCAACATCATAGTGTCTTAACCCTTTAACTGTGCGATGCCCTTACATTTCCGTATACTGACCTTGTTACAACTACCCACAGACTATAAATAAGTAGGGCGAATAAAAATGTCGGTGGCAGCGCGATTTATAATGATGCGATCCTGAAATGTGACGTCATTGGTTCTGTTCCTTCATAAGCTTTGTTTGTTCTCAATGGGACGTGTTATCACGTGTTATGGAAAAAAATTTCGCAAGTTATACTTCGATAATATAAAATCAGACGGCATGTACCGGAATCCAGGACATGCAGTGGACAATCGCACTACGAACGTCGCCCCTACTACTACGGAATAAAGGTGATCTCAAGGTCTATAAGTCCTCACCTTTAATGAGTCATTTTATGACCGCTACACAAAAAAGAACACAGCGGAAACAATCTTTCGTTACACAAGTTACACAAAAGAATGTCTAAAGGTTAGTTGATATTAACGTTTTTAAGTAAGGAAAAGCGTTTTATTTAGTAACAAAATTAACTTTATTAAAGAACTATTCTTCATTTTATCTAGGTCAGGTAAACAAATAATGCAAATTAAAAATATATTCTGAAATACACTGAAAAAATACTGGTTTTTGCAGTCAAATACAGCTTTATTTTCTGTGTAACGTTACACAAAGGACTGTGTCACGCAAAGTAACGTTACACAAAGGATTGTGTCACGCAAATGTGTTACAAAGAAGAACAATAAAACCTTGCGACATCAACATAACTTCAAAAAAGTTGCAGTAAAATCTTATTAGATTGGCTTAATTACATTATATTCTGTTACTATTAGACGAAACACAATATTCAACAAAGATTTTCTATTATAGTATAGTAACTTACCTTTGAAATTCGCGCTATACAAAGGAATATTTTTTGCGATAAAACTCGAGCAGCACACATTTAACTACACCACAGTGGAAAAAAAAAACATAGCCGCGCTGTCATATGTTAGATTGGTAGACGTATAGTGCGCCACTTCAAAATAAATTAAGAATGCGTTCCAATAAACTAAACTTTCGTGATATTGACGTTACACACTGGAGTAACAAAAAGTGATATAAAAGGGGACATGTGATTAAATTCGATTATTACCTTTATTTATTTGCTATTCTTATTTTCATATTCTTTTTATAATATTACAGTAAGTCAGATTATATACCCAGTACATAATTATAACGATATTCGAACGGTTTAGTCATCAAAGGGAACCTAGTAGAGTATCAGTAAGACATTTGTTGTATGGAAGAGATAAATAGTTTTTTTTTGTAATATTGTTTTATCTGTTATTTTAATACATAAAAACTACAAAGTCATTGAAACACCTAACTGAAACATTAATAAGGCATCTTCTAATCCCACAAGCTATAAATTCGTCGTTATCAACCTGATATTGAGTGAGGACAAAACATTTTCAGAAAATGTACAACTATTTTGAAAATGACTCTAATACATTTTATTATAGGTGCTTACCTATTATTTGGTAATCATAAGTAACCTGGTAAGTAAAGTCTTGTGGAGGTCACCTTATTAGATTTTTTTACTATGCACACTAAAATATCATATTTGCTCAATTATAATAGCAATACAACTACCAAAAATATGTTTTTAGTTTTTAACTAGATCTCATTTTGCCAGACAGGATATTTTAAGTTCGCAACGACGAAATTCTATTTTCAACAACAACGCTCTTTCGCTGTATTGTTCGCGCTACATTGTCAGCAGTTAGGCAACAAGGCAACAATGTATGTATTTGTTTTGCATGGACCTCACTATTATGTACCTCCCATACTCTTTGACGGTGATGGATGAATTAAAGTTTATGGACGCGATTCCAATAAAATTTGTGAAGACTCACACACGGCCATCTGACCCCAAACTAGGCAGCCTGTACTGTGGGTGTCAGATGGATATATACATATATAAATATACGAAATCCAGACACAAGGCAAACACAAGTGCTCACCACACGAATTTTTATTGAGTTAAAAGTTTTATTTTCTTGTTGAATCAATAGTGCAATTTCTCACAATAAACTTTGAATTATTTCTCTGATGTGTGCAGGTTCTCTCACGAATGTTTTCCTTCACTATAAGAGCGTCGAATAAACTAACTTCATGATTATCATCATCATCATCTCAGCCGAAAGACGTCCACTGCTGAACAAAGGCCTCCCCCAAGGATCTCCACAATGATCGGTCCTGCGCTGCCCGCATCCAGCGGCTTCCCGCGACCCTCACCAGATCGTCGGTCCACCTCGTGGGGGGCTTGCCCACTTGCCATTCAAGAACCTTCCTGCCCCAACGGCCGTCGGTTCTACGCGCAATATGCCCAGCCCATTGCCACTTAAGTTTAGCAATTCTTCGGGTCATGTCGGTGGCTTTGGTTCGCCTGCGGATCTCATAATTCCTGGCTAGACTAACCTAATAAACTAACTTATAAATTTTTAAATTCGAATTACGCTTGAACCCGTGAACTTTCAAATGAAAGTCTACAGCGCTAGCCACTAGGCTACCGACGCTCTCATGCTATGTAGAAGTTAATACTACGCAGTGTAGATATAGATTTTTACATCACTAAAACTAGTTCGGTTTGTGTACCAATTCATCGGCTCAGTGTTTGGACATTATTGATGTTTAGTGTAGCAACATTATCCGGCGAGGGAGAGAGACAGAGATCGATGGACTGCCACCAGCACGCCTCCAATCACCGCTGGCGTTAATTAGAAAATTGGGCTTGTTGTCGCTGGCTCGACGAAACTATAGATATCTGAAACTACTACTTAATGATATAAGTATACGATGAAAGCGGGCAAAGATTTCGGTGGCAGCCTGGCAGCAGCGGCAGCGCCTGAGTGAGTGTATGTGTGAGCGATGGTTAAACTAAGATCATCGCCTTAGCATTGTAATAGAAAATAACAAAAATCTAATAGGTAGTACTTTGAGGAAGCTTCCTGGAGGCCACAGCCTAACAATCTATTGCTATATTTTATTGCTTTAAACTTGACACATACAATGAGCTGAAATTATATTTAATTGTGCTAGTACGACTGAGCAGATACAGTTGCTATTGTTTATAATAATAGAGTCTGATTTCACGTCTTGTATCCGGGCGGTCACGCGGATACACATTCAAGCCTTTATCCTAACATAAGGGGAAATATTCTAGGCCATTTCTCATATGACACAATTTTTTTATTAGAAACCTTAGTGAAGGAAATGTTGAAGAAAAGAGAAAGATAGGAAGACCAAGAAGAACACACATGAACCAAATGAAGAAAGGTCATATAAAGAGGTCAAAAAGAAGACGGAGAATAGAATGCAATGGCGTAGACTCCACCGAAAAGAGCACGGCTCATAAATTCGATTATAATGATGATGAATGTAAGTGAAGCTTTACCTATAAGCAACGGCTTGGCAAACTACGAAGAAGATGGTGTATGGGATAAATAAAATATTTACAAGAGTCATAAATTGTCTATTATATTACCTATAATTTTCATAAGCATACGGTGCCAAAGTCGCGATTTCTAAAATTGTATCTCAATATTTAATCATTAAAACAATTCAAAGGTCTATCACACATCTATAATATGTTGATTGAATCCATTAACCATTTCGGTGCTCAGACGAATCAAGTCACAAGAAATCAATATGACCGACGACTGTTTGATTTTCATAGCTCGAGAGGTTGCCAAAAAGAGGCTGTAGACCTTAGAGAATAAATATACATAGAGCACGCGCATCGCTCCGCTGCCTTTATGTCAAGCGTAAGCAAATTTTTGCAGATTTTGTATGGGCGGTGAAATCAATAACATTTTTCTTTTTGGATTTGTTTCTCGAGTCATGTTTGCAACTTATCACTGCACGTTTCAAAATGTTCTCCTATTAAATTTCTTATTTTCACCGGAAAAAATAATCAGCTCAGATAACCATTTGATACTAAACGAACGCGCTGAAGATATTCGGACTGTTCATATCCGTGCTTACGGTTCATACTCGATTAGGCGTACTCTATCCCTCCCAGAAATTTTTCTATTTATACTCTAAGCTGTAGACATCATGATTACTTTGGCAAAAAAAACAAAAACTAACCAACTAAAATGAATTTGAAGAAAAATAACCCCCGACGAAAAAGAGGGGTGGTATAAGTTTGACGTGTGTCTGTCTGTCTGAGACATCGTAGCTCCTAAATGGATGCGCCGATTTTGATCTAGTTTTTTTTTGTTTGCTTGCAGGGTGTCACAATCGAGAGTGAGTGTTCTTAGCTATGATCCAAGAAAATATCTCCATCCATATGAAGATTATCAGCTCTTTTGTAGTCGTTGAAAGGATCAAGTAACGGTTTTGTATCGGCGGTTATTAAAATTTTTAATTTAATGTTATATGATTGTATTGTACTGCTAGTAAAATAATAAATTATGTGACTGTTCATTTTAAAATTAAATTTACTTAGGATCTAGTTACTATTTAATAACTATCTCCAAAAAAAATTTTTTTTTGAGAATATAGTAATGATGTATATTTTTTACGCGCAACCCTAATTTTTCTAGAACATTTAAGGTGGAAAAGCAGTCTAAAACGATAAATCTTGCATTGCGAGAATAGGTCATTGATTTGTGGTTTAAATAGCTTTTTGCATTTTTTAATCACTTGCGTCAAAAAAGGAGAGCTATTTTCACATTTATTATTAGTGTTATTTGTATTGTATTGTACTTTTACTTAAATCTTTGCACAATCGACCTCGCGATGGCAAATTCCACGAGTATGACATAAACTAATGGACGAAGATTTGGGATACGTAAAACTAGTAAACCCTTGTCAAATCCAAGTCTAAGCCACCTACCCCGGATAGAAATTATCTAAGTTCATGTAAACACTATTCCCGTAACCTGATCTGTTTAGTTAGCACCTTATTTTCATGCCTAAAACATCTTCGTCGTTTTCCAATTAAGACTAGGAGAGAGAAATTTAGCTCCAGTATGAAATTGTACACGGTTAAGGCTCTAACACTACACTAAAATGTGAGATAGAACTGATATGGCTTGATTCGATTGTTTCAAAATAACATTATTTACCTACATCACCGAGGGGCTCGAGCCTAACTTAGAATCAAGGTGTATATACCTTATTCGCCGGTGTATGCCGGTTTCTTCACGATATTTACCTTGACCATAATAGCGTTGAAAAACCGTACATTAAATTTAAAAACCGATAAAAAGGCAACTGGAATTTTCGATTTAGTTTTAGAGATTGAGAACATTGATGTAACCAGTTTCTAGTACTATAAGGTGTATGCGAAAAAATTCTACTTAAAATTACGTCTAATATCTGTGGGTCCTGTGAAAAACGATCCAACTTAAAAACGCTACTTTTCAGGAGAGCGAAAAAACTAATTTTGGGAAGGTTTTTTGGCCATAATTTTTAAGGGTCTTGGTCTTTTTTTATTAAAAATATATTTTTAAGATCAGCTTTGAGAGCTCTATTTTATGGTAAAGCACTTTTTTTTCTAAACTGCATATTTAAAAAGAAAAAAAAGTTAGAACCCTACCCTTTTTTAATAATGGTTCGGTGAAAAATGGTTCACATACAGTTAGCCCTTTTAGTATTCTGTAATATTTTGTGTTAAGAGATCTAAATTAACTTGAGACTTAAGATTTTTGTTTTAAAAGATCTAAATTAATTTGAGATTTTGGGATGTTTTTGTGAAAAATGGTTTAACTCAAATTAGAGCTATTTTTAACAATATACGTCAAATAGTTGAATCCTATGGTAACCTTTATGATATAAGAGGAAATACATCAATAACCGTATAGTTCTAGCAAATACGTACATAATATGCAAAGAATTTAAGAGTTTTTGTACTTCTATTCTTCTCTTCTAATTTGTTAAGGACCATGGAAAATAGAAGGGGAAAAATGTTGGGACATCTGATACGACTTGACAACTTCTTCAGAACAATAATGGAAGGAAAGATAGAGGGCAGTAGAGGACGTGGAAGACCAAGACGCACAATTTTAGACCAAGTGAAGGAAAAAGTTGAAGTCGTGTCGTACCAGGAAGTCAAGGAGCTGGTTTTGGATAGAGAGAAGTGGCGATTACTCCACGGACAAGAGCCCTGCTCTTAAATTTTGAATGAATGTACTTCTATAACTTCTAAGTAGAAAAAAGACACCTAGTATCTTATTGTTTGTTGTGTTGTATTGTGTTCTGTCAAATAAATAATGTCTAGGTATGTCTGTCTACAGGAAGTCATAGTCATATCTGCAAGAAGTGCTACTTTCGGGACTTGAAATCTTTATCAAAATACAAAAAGAGTCGGCAAGTTGTAGGTTTCTGAAAGCCATAAAACTATGTTTGATCTGGAATATAGCGGAAATTCTTTAAAAATCTAACAATTTTGTATGGAATAGAGTTGAATTAATCCTGCAGCAAAAAAACTATCTAATCATTACCACAGATTAATAAATAGTTACTAACGTACTGTCATTACTCAAAATAAACACCAAACTAGACCTGTGAAACACACATTAACCCAGAAGAATATCTCTTACACGCAATGATGAACTAGGATGATGATGATTCAGAACTGAGATGATGGACTATGCGTAATGACCTTAGACCATGTGAAAGTGGATATTTACAGGTAAAAATAGATAAAAAATATAAAGCCATTCTCAATAAGAAAAATATTGTTACCACATTCAAGATGGTGCTATTTGGATTTCGTTTACGCAACATATCGGTCACATTTGAAGACCTGATAGATATTGTTGGTGGTATACTTGGAAAACCTTTTCTTAATTATCTTTATGACATCGTATTAAGGAACGAGAGAAGATCTTAGTCCGATTATCGATCATAAAGTTAAACTTAAATTTACTGTTATTTCCGTTAATCATTTAGAGAGTTGTTAAACTTTAGAAATCTTCAGCACAGATAAAATATATTAAGCATCGTAACGTAATGTTTTTCACGGAGACCATGTTTAGTTCAAAGGTTTGTAAGTACTACGCCAAGCGAGAAGCTAAGGATTTGATATAAGTAAACACAACAAATGAGTGGTAGTTAAAGTGATGAGTAATTCGGCATCAAACCTAAGAGCGTATAGTGTAGAAATTTGCAGGTCAGATCAGATCTACATCAGTTTATATTCAATAGAAAAGATTTCATTTTGTCTTTTCTTAACAAGTATTTATTGTCCTGTCATGTTTTGGTATCAAAAAAGATATAATTGTTTAGTATTTTAAATGTAAAAAGATCTGATTCGGCATAATTACCTCGACAGACGGTTTTAAGTACAGTTGGATCTTTTTTCACAAGCTTTAGTTTTGAATTTTTCAAGGTTTCAAATGATTTAGAACTATTTATTTAAAAAAATAAGTGGTTTAATACGTATTAAACCCAAATTCACCAAGTAAATGAAATCTTCAGATTGTTTAAGAGAAGTTAAATTCATTTTCACAATATTTTATGCTATTTAAACCACTATGCACAAGTTGTAACTCCGTTATCTTTTGACTTAGAAGAGCGTGGATTAGACCCATCGATCGGTAATTTTCAGGAGAGTCCAAATCACAAATAAACGCAAAAGGGTCTAATTCAACTTGGATCGTTTTTCACCGGACCCACAGATATGATACCTGTGCTCCTATTTTGAATATTATTAATTCAAAATTAGAATTATTCACCTCTCGTCTCTTTCGGTTCCCATATGAACGAAAAAGACTGCGACTTGAATTAAAGATTAGAACGTGATCAGTGCCAACGTTTAGGTATTTACTTATTAGTCTTATTTTTACGTACTATTATTTATTCTGGGCTTTTACTGACAGTAGTGTGGCAGTTCCACCATCTTCTGATTCTGGTTTCTGTGCATTTGTCTTTCGGTAACTTAACCTTGTTTTATGTTTCACAAAACTTGTTTTAGTTGTATAACTAACGACTTTGTTTCTACTAGCGAAGGAAAATTTGTGCTCTTTGACGAAGTAATCTGATATTTGATTGAATTTGCTTCGGTTTTGGAGCCCTGTGAGCCTATAAATTAGAGTCCTAATGTTTTCTTTGTAGAACTTTCGAGAAAAGTAACTGTTTATTGTTCATTACATTTTTAAGAGCCATGTAAAAAATGATTTTCTTCTTTCTCTTTTTTGTAGTGGGTAAACAAAAATCTATGATTAGTAGGCAGGTTAGGTTAGGAATTACAGTCGTAATTGATTACACAGGTGAACGCTGCTGCCCATAGCTTTTAACCTTCAGTTTTTTGACCTGAAGGAA
Source organism: Teleiodes luculella (assembly GCA_948473455.1). Lineage (NCBI taxonomy): Eukaryota > Metazoa > Arthropoda > Insecta > Lepidoptera > Gelechiidae > Teleiodes > Teleiodes luculella. The sequence continues at coordinate 3,433,708 of OX419606.1, forward strand.
GAGTTGGAAAAGTTTAACAATGGACAACTTTGATCCTTAGTGTCTAAACACACTATACCGAATTTACGCGACCGAAATTCGGCATGTTACGCCCACAATTCTATTTAAATTACCGACGACACATAGTACCGAAATTACGTTGCGTATAGCGTCCAGCCGCCAAATTTCGGTTGCTTAATTTCAGCATAGTGTTTTTAGATATTGTCTTCGTCGAATTGTCGTTGTAAAATTACTTCAAACAAAACACAGCTTTTAATTTCGATAATACTTAATAAAAAAAATCTTTTGATCTTAGGGTTTTCTACGGAAAGGACAGTGTCTTCTTTGTATAGTATGTATCACGCTATCAGCTATCAATATCAACCCACATTTATTGTAAAACAACCCATAACATTTAATTTTTCGACACAAATACTTTAACAGTTCAGAAGGGTGTACCGTTAACACTAAAAGGGTAACCAGGTGTAGTTCCATAGTTTTTGGGTACGGAAGCGGCAATGGTTCCTGGAAACCAAATTCTACTAATGTATGGTAGTAATTTGCCTAAGAAAGCGAACGTTAGGATCGATGACTGAAAACTACTGGGAAACTTCGGAATATACAGAGAAACTTGTTTATAAAACGTACCACAGATAATACTTTTAGTATTTATTTTGAAATGTAAATAAAATGTAATCAATAAAAAATCGTAAAGCTATATAGTACAAATTACAAGTAAAAAATGTATAGTTCACCTTTGATACTAACTGGCTAAGTGTGTAATAATGAACATCAAAATGTGCTTGACACTTGTAAAAATTTACTGGCTGCTGCAGCTGTCAATAATAATGATGATAATAATAGGCGAGAGCTAATAAAATAAGAGCATTTTTCGAATGGAATACTCACCAACTTGACTACTGAAATACAATATTTTGCATGAAAAAAAAAATAGGAATAAACTGACGTCAAACTTAACATTAATCGTTTTTGTGTGATTTCTACTATTCTTTGCCATTTGAAAATATTAAAAATGGGATAAGACTAGGTTAGTTGTTTACAAGTAGGTAATTTCAGACGGTTCATTTCGTACATAAAGTGAAATAATTTATTTTGAACACAATCATCTACTCAAAAAGCCTAAATGACAAAACGCGTTTTTTCACCTTTTATTGTGCGCTAATGGAGATTTTTCTGCTATTAATGAAATTGTAGCAGAAAATTTTCTATTAGCTATACAGTTTTAGTTGAATAAGAACCCTGTAGATATTCGGATACATTTCGAGTCGTAAACAAGAGGAAAGTAACTGTCATTATCTCAGCAGTTAGTAGTTTAACAAATGACCATCCTTTCCTCTTCCAATAGCGATAAAAAGTTAGGGGATCTCGGACCACTTTTGAACAGTTTTGGGAAGCAATTCTGAATAAAGGTGTTTCATTTAGGTCAATAAAAATAAACGTGTAAGCCTAAAGACTATTTTAATATTATGACAATAATAATAATAATAATTATATTATGTTGTTAGCAATCATTATGACAATATTTTATTTTTTTATACTAATATTTTAAGGGGGAAAGATTTGATTGTTTGTTTGATTTGAAAAGGCTGCGAAACTACTGAAACAATTTTAATGAAGTTTCGTACAAAGATAGATTAGACCTTTACCGCGGGAAAATTCCTCTTTCCCACGGGAAAAAACTGTTGAAGCCGGCGGAGTCGCGAACCGGAAAGCTAGGTTTTTATCTATAAACGTAAGCTTTTGTCTCAAAAAAGCTTTACTGAACTTGCGAGAGAGTGACATTTTCTGAAAAAAATTAAATTCTTGCCGTCCTGGGCGGGCACTTGCCCTGACTGCTCCTAGTGTAAATCCAGGGCTGGTAGTTAAAAATTACTACGAAAAAGTCGAAAAACAAAGCGGACGTAGCCGCGGACAGACAGATAGTTATCAGTAAATGTTCTTAACTTATTCATAGTAATCGACCTTTTCTTTGAGAAAAACCGTTATTAATTAAATGAAATAACCTATAGATGATAGGAGGGAAAAGGAAGAGAGGACGACCTAGAAGGACATATGGACCAAATTAAGGAAGGAATAGATGTCGTGTCGTACCAGGAGATCAAACAGAGGACGGAAGACAGAACAGAGTGGCGTAGAGTCCACCGACAAGAGCGCGGCTCTTAAGTATGAAGAAGAAGAAGAACTTAATTATTCAGTTTCGAAAATACGCTATTCCAAAACTTTTACAAATAAAATATTCAATAATTATTTCAGTACGTTTCTCATAAAACATTTGCAAATAGCTCCTTACTTATTCACCGGGTATTCCCCATTTCGACATTAATTTGGCACCCGGGAATGTATCCGTCTGTTTTACACCGGGGCATTACGTTGTCATTAGAGGCAATCACGGCCCAAGTCACGTGCGAAAGCTTGTATATTGGTGTTTTTTTACGCCTTCAGTCCTAATGGTAGGACTGTGGGAGAGGCGGGGCCAGTACAAAGGCGGTGAGCGAGGCGGAAAGCGGTGAGATAAGAGCTTGAAAATTATACTCTAGAGTTTGGCTATTAAAGTAGACAATGAAAAAACGCGGCAAGTTTGAAACAAATCATCATGGCAACCCTGATTCTAAGGATGTTATAAGCCTAATTTGATACTGATGATTTTTTTTTCTATATAACTTTATTGCCAGTACAATGTTTCCAATTTTATCGATTGTCTACTTTCAGTAGCTAAACTCCATACTTGCTTATTGTGGTTTCAAGGTTTAACTACCTCACAAACCCAGCAACTGTAGCATGAGCGTTCATGCGTAACGTTACACATAATTTTGTAGTACGTACTCGTAGCTATACTTAAATGACTAGCTTTCCTCCGCAGCTCCGCCCGCGTTAACAGTTTTTCCCGCGGTAATAGGTAGCCTATGTTACTCAGGGAGAATGTAGCTTTCTAATGGTGAAAGAATTTTTGAAACCGGTTGAGTAGTTTTTGACTGGTTGTTCATCCGCAACATAGTGATAGGATAGTACTCATAAAACTGAACAGCTTTCCCTTAGAAACATTTGAGCTGTCTATAACCACAGTAGACTCAGAACAGTAAGTTATCTCCATACCAACTGGCCGCATCGGTTTGAATGTGAGCGCGCCGTGTAGGCACGCGCCGTCACGCACACGCTTGCATTTAGCCCATACTGCCGCCCCCTTATTCCCCCTTATTTTGTGCTAGTTTGTGCGTGACAGCGCGTGCCGACACGGCGGCGCGCGGAGCGGACGCACACATTCAAACCGATGCGGCCAGTTGGTATGGAGATAACTTACTGTTCTGAGTCTAAGATAACTTACTGGTTTTACTGTGCTATAACTTTGTAATCCGTAAATATAAAGCTGAGACCAAATATTATTGACAGATGCCTAAATAAAAAAAAAAAACAACAATTAATGCCTCATAATTGGTTAAGTTTCGTAGCCACCCCTCAACAAAGGCAGACGAACGCGCGGATCGAATGAAAAACACGATCATTACCGTTCTTGGACGAGCGCGCTTGATTTCCTTGACCCCTCCCCCCCCCCCAAGAAAACTGAAGGTGAAGGGGGTGAAGGGGGTGTGACACTTATTGACTGATATTTGTTACAAGATCTTAGCGAGCCCTTCCTCGCGACGACGTTTTATTACGCGTTGTTGACGCGTGTTTTTGGTATGGGCGTCTCCTGCGAGTTTTATCGCATTTAAATAATTAAAAAGTAAAATATGTTTATTTCAGACAATTCAGTCCATACAATTACATGTTAGTAGAGTTTAATTAGTAACAATTTTACTTAAGAATACGTTAGTTTGGTTGGTAAAAGCAAGATGACGTATAACTTATTTAACTAAACCTAAAGCGAGTGCCACGCAGTGCCTATGTATGGGGCAATCGGGTCCATCAGCAATCGCTTTTAGGATGCTGTTTTTTAAACAGATTTAATGCGGTTTTTTGTCGCAAATGTAACGCGCTGTAAACGCCCGTTTGTATCGATACAAACGCAAGTTGAATGCTGTTGAAACGCGCTTTGATATGATATCGTGGTCAATAGCAAGCTATAAGCGCTATACGAACGCAATACGAAGCGCGAAATATTTGTGATACAATTACTTTTTTAGGGAATAATTTAACCTACCTATCTAAAATTTGTCTTTTAATTTTTAACCAAGACAAAAAAGGGAAAATGTTGTATGAAACATGAACTTCATAAAAACATTTCGGCATCACCGCCTTTGGTGTACCAAAAAGCTTCCTTTTTGCTTCGCGCTGTTGGTTAAATATAAAAACTACACCGCAGATACACTCGCCCTGATTCTGTTTGTTACGCTCTAACTTTAATTTCCAATTAATTAGATAGATAGATAAAAACGTTTATTCAGGGGTAATAGTAACAAAATAGTATAAATACAACGAAACAATAATATAATATATTTTTTACAATGATAACAACAAGTTTTCTGAAATGATGATGAGGATGTACAACAAGTTACGACATGTACCCCACACACCACACACCAATAGGTCCTCCTAACTCAGCATTAATTCTGCGGCGCTGCGCTGCTAGTCGCATCACTGCATTGATAAATGTCAAAATAATGTATTCAATGCAAAGTCTTGCATTCGGACCACGTGAGTTGACACAAGCCTACGCATCATGCTGTTCATCTTTGTCTATTAACACGCATTCGACAAGGATGAACAGCATGATGACGTAGGTGTGTGTCAAGTCACATGGTCCGAATGCAAGACCTTGTTTTCTTAGACCATGTATTCAATGCAAGGTTGTATAAGTACACGGTAGTACTTGTAACATCCTTGTAATTTATAAATCAAGACGTCTGAAGTTAAAATGCTTTGCTAAATCCAAGGTTGGCCGTCTTATACTAAAGAACAAGTCGAATCAATATCTTAAAGAGGCGATGCGATATTACTTTGAACAGAAAATTTTAAGACTGTACGTCCTTTACACGATTAAACAAAAAGGGACAGGACATTGTCAATTCAGTTTTACTAGTTTAGGTTGCCAGTAGAAACATCCGATTTTAATTGCGCCCAATTTGACAGCTACGCTCTTATTTAAATATCATTTGCCTATTCAAAAGTAGATTCATTTAGCTCCCGTCCCTTTCTGTTTCCATATGAACAAAAAGAGCGTGACATTTATGTTTAGAGTGTAACGTGGGAGAATTACCACCACTGTGCTGGTCTCATTTTAACTGTCCGTGAAGGAATATAAATTTTAATTTTAACATCTGTGCATGTTCCCATTACGTCGCGTCGGTTAGAGGGAAAATACTATTTAAAAATATCAAAGTTATAAAATAGTCGGTATAAAATGTGTTATAAGTATAAGCATTTAATTTAATTTAATTTTGAGCGATAAGAATAAGGGAATAGTTTAATTTAATTATCAGGAATTTCTGTTCTATATACTGATGTGTATTCTATAAAAACTTTTTTTTACTATCCTACCAGCGACGCCAATTTTATACGTTGTGCAATAAATACTAACATGTAATGCGAGGTGGTTATCAGCAAGGGGAGATCTTTTCCCAGCAGTGGATATTAAATAATTGGGTATTTAAAAATAAAACAGTCATATGAATAACAGAAAAAAAAGTTATAAATGTAAGGCGGCGCTGGATCATTGCCAACGGGCAGAAAAAGCCTTTAAAAAAGAAAAAAATATTTACAACACTTTTTTTGCCATTTGGATCTCAAATAGTATGGGACGCCGCACGCGACGCGCGAAGCCACGCGTCTCCGTGAACGAGGCCTTAGCCTAACTCTAAATTTGTTATGTTATTTAAACTGAGAAGAGGGTCCTTGGTTGTATGAAACTATAACTAAAACTCATGTTTGTTAACAAAATAAGTATCTACCCAGAACTGTTAAATCCATACTAATATTATAAATGTGAAATGTTTGTTTGTTTGTCCCTCCTTCTCGCCCTGACTAAGCAACCAATCGACTTTATTTTCGGCACAGAGTTAGTTGAAAGGATAGAGAGTGACATAGGCTACTTTTTACCGCGGGAAAATACCTCATTCCCACGGGAAAAAACGGGAAAAGCCGCGGTACGGAAAGCTAGTAATATCATGAAAAAAAAGAAAATAAAAACTACCTACATCCCAACACTTCAGTACATTAACGGCATCATACGTTTTGTTTTAACAAGTTTACTTATTGCCCGACAGCGGAGAGCAAAAATGGGTGCAATGTTGTTTCAACAGCGTCGAGCTGGCTGTAACTTATAATGCAATTATAAGTGTTGTTTGAAAAATTTCACGTAATTCATACGTTTGTTTGCACCTTCGTGAAAAGATCTGTTGCTTGTTAAAATTTTATTTCTGTTTTATTCACAAGTTGATAAAAAGAAGGTACCTAATTTGTATTTTGAATATAAATTTTGAGGTGGTGAGCTTAAAATTTGTCTTTTAATTTTCTAGGCCCTGTAATATGACTGGCTGATAGGCGATATTGAAATTAGTAAGTTTAAACTTACGTAATTAATTAAACAGAATTTACAGGTGCAACAATTTACAATGATGTGTCGGTAAGTTTTTTACATTTGTAGGTTTAATTGAACAGCATTGGTCTGTTTTATATAAATCCGGACAAAAGTTAACTGCATGTTTCTTTTCTTGAAAGTTATTGAAATATTGTAACGGCTATGTCATATGGTAGTACCTACTCATAAAATTGCACAACTTTTACTAAGGAATATAAGTTACGGCTTTGTGTGTCAACATATCGCGTCGCTTGTCGCGTCGCAGTTCGCGCCGCGTGTCGCCTGACGCTGTGACAAGGCCCTTACGTTGGAGACCTAAATAATTTCTCAAGAGGAAACCAAATATTTTACTTAACATTCTAGTCATATTAATTCTGAGTGGAATTGCTTTCACTTCAGATTACTTTTCTGGGAATGTCAAAATTAAATATTGAGCGAATCTGCTCAATATGTACGCAGTCTTCTCTCTCGTAGTAATAAATTATAACAACTCAGATCACTAACATATTCCATAGGATTTCTGATTTAAGCTATCACGTATGTATCCATCATAGTGTGTTTTTTTTATTGTCCTTCTTTCACAATAAGACCCCCCACACTAGCGTTTTTCGAGCGTCGTCTATGTGCGTCGCGCATTCAATCATCCGCGTCCGTCTTTTGTTTCACTCGCCTTGCTGCCTATGATTGTATGCGCGTCGTCTATGTGCGTCGCGCATTCAATCATCCGCGTCCGTCTTTTGTTTCACTCGCCTTGCTGCCTATGATTGTATGCGCGTCGTCTATGTGCGTCGCGCATTCAATCATCCGCGTCCGTCTTTTGTTTCACTCGCCTTGCTGTCTATGATTGTATGCGCGTCGTCTATGTGCGTCGCGCATTCAATCATCCGCGTCCGTCTTTTGTTTCACTCGCCTTGCTGCCTATGATTGTATGCGCGTCGTCTATGTGCGTCGCGCATTCAATCATCCGCGTCCGTCTTTTGTTTCACTCGCCTTGCTGCCTATGATTGTATGCGCGTCGTCTATGTGCGTCGCGCATACAATCATCCGCGTCCGTCTTTTGTTTCACTCGCCTTGCTGCCTATGATTGTATGCGCGTCGTCTATGTGCGTCGCGCATACAATCATCCGCGTCCGTCTTTTGTTTCACTCGCCTTGCTGCCTATGATTGTATGCGCGTCGTCTATGTGCGTCGCGCATACAATCATCCGCGTCCGTCTTTTGTTTCACTCGCCTTGCTGCCTATGATTGTATGCGCGTCGTCTATGTGCGTCGCGCATACAATCATCCGCGTCCGTCTTTTGTTTCACTCGCCTTGCTGCCTATGATTGTATGCGCGTCGTCTATGTGCGTCGCGCATACAATCATCCGCGTCCGTCTTTTGTTTCACTCGCCTTGCTGCCTATGATTGTATGCGCGACGCACGAAGTTGAAGCTCAAAAGACGCTCGAAAGACGCTAGTGTGGGGGTTCTCTAAAACTCGGAAACGGATCGACCAATTCTTTTAAACAGACATGGATTAAAGGAGTAACTTAAGCTACATTTTACCAAAGGAACAGGCATCTCATCCCTACGGGAAAAGTGAATAACAAATACCAATTTTTTTACTAATAACTTAAAATTTGTTCACGAAATTTCTGACACTGAAGTATCATAACCTCCTAAATTACATTAATTTGTTCCCAGAGAAAGCGGACGATTCATTTGTATTCATTAAACTGCGTCAAATACATTTATTTGTATTTGCGCGAATAAGCTGGAACAATGGAAATCATATTTAGAAATGGCGACGTCATCGATGTAATAATCTAAATTTAGAGAGCGCTGAGAGTAAACTGACAGTATCTTAGAGTATAAATAGAAAAAAAATTGGGAGTTCTCTAAGGACAGTATACTATCCAAGAAGCATTATTATCATTTACACGTCCACTGCTGGGCAAAGGTCTTCCTAAAGATCTCCACGACGATCGGTCCTGCTTGGCCCGCATCCAGCGGCTACTATAATTGTCGATCGTCGGTTACTATAAAACATCAAATAGGTTAAATTCTTCGGATCTTGTCAGTTTTAAGAGAAATCTGCTTATATAAAATTTATTTTTGCTGTGGCTAAAACCGATTTAAATAGGTTTCTGAGAGCGTGAAGCTTGATCCGTCGTACCTTTTCGACTCAAGCATAGGTCAATTCAAAAAAAAAAAAACCGGATAGTATGCACGCAGGTGTGTAATGGCCGCATGCTGCCCGCATAACAGGAAATCCGCCTGCGGGCGTAAATTTGCATGACAGGAAAAAGGCCCTTAATATATGCGCTCACGCATACAGAAATAGGTTGAGACTTATCGGTACAGACTACCTAGGAGTGGCCTGTACCGGCTCATACGGGCTTGAACCTAAACTTGATGGTCAATAAAGACAAATTTACCGGTTTCTTTATATTGGGTAACTTGCACCGATCCGTACCAATCCGCACCGACCAGTCCGTACCGGAAAAGCTGTTTCTTTATATCACCCTAAAACTAAATGTTATAAAAAGTGTTATAAACTTAATACCAACTCCACACATTTTCCTGGAGTCGGCTCCTCCTAAATGGCATTCATCACGATATTACTCATCATTATTGTGAATTTTGAAACAAAAAGGGAATCAGTCAACGTCAGAGGAAACGTGTGGCGGCTAAAAGGTTTTTGTTTGGGATTTAGAAAGAAATTCCAGAAAATTCTGTTGTTTTTATTGCTCGACAGGTGGAAATGGTTGATTGTTGTGTTATTTTTATACTACATAAGAAGTATCCATGCAAAACGTACATATTCTTATATATAAAATTCTCGTGTCACAGTGTTCGTATCCATACTCCTCCGAAACGGCTAGACCGATTCTCATGAAATTTTGTGAGCGTATTCAGTAGGTCTGAGAATCGGCCAACATCTACTTTTCATACAAGTCAAAGTCGAAGTCAAAGTCAAAGTCGAAGTCAAGAGCGTATTCAGTAGGTCTGAGAATCGGCCAACATCTTAGACTTTTCATACAAGTCAAAGTCGAACGAAGTCAAAGTCAAAGTCAAAGTCAAAGTCAACTTATATATAAAATTTTCGTGTCACAGTTTTCGTTCCCAAAAGTCAAAGTCAAAGTCAAAGTCAAAACAACAACAAAAATAAACTCAAAATAAAAAGATATAGGTACAATCAAATAAAATCTATATAATGAAACTGTAGAGGTCAAATGTTTGTACATAGAAAAAAAAAGTCGAAATCCGAGTCAGGAGGATGTAAGAAGTGAATTAGAACATATCCAGACAATTTTATTTTTATTTGTTTCTCTGTCTGTTTGTCTGTTTGTACGGGCTAATCTCCGAAACTACTAGACCAAATGAAATTTCGCATGGTGGTATCTTATATCTCCAGTCAACATATTAGATACTTTTTACCACGGGAAAATATCAAATCCTACGGGAAACGGTGCACGGAAAAGTCGAAAAACAAACCGCCGCGTTTAGAAATTTTTGCCGTGGGAATGAGGTATTTTTTTTTATTTCTCTTCGTAAGAACTATCTTTGGACTTCAAAGAACATTTTAAAAAAAGAATTGATAAAATTGGTCCAGGCGTTGTTGAGTTATGCGCTTACCAACACATTTTGCAATTAATTTTTATATTTTAAATATAAACCAGCAAGCAAACGCGCAACGGACGGATGGCTGTTAGGTTGTTTATTACCACAACCTGTGCGCTAGGCGGGTTGGGGCTTGGGGATCGCAGTTGTTTTGCTTCTTCATACCATATTACCGAGATAGTCAATAGCAACAACTGCGATCCCTGATCCATCGGCTAAGCTGTGAACTATCATCAGTTGCCTACCATAATACCTAATGCCCATCTTTAACGTTAGATGCATAAAAATTGAATTCAGCTGATAAATTAACAAAACATTAGGTAATTTATTATTCTGTGGCGGCACGAAGTTCGCCTTGTCCGGTAGTGACACAATAAAAAAATGATTGAATGAAATAAATGAATTCTTTTTCTACTCTAAATGTTTTAGCTTTATGACCCGAAAGTTGGCAATATTGATAGGAATGAGTCTAGCTCGAACTAGTTTTAGATTTAGAGTAACAAAAAGAAATTAACCATAGCCCAATGCAAATGATCTATACTAATATTATAAAGAGAAAAGATTTGATTGTTTGTTTGTTTGCATCGAATAGGCTCCGAAACAACAAAACCGATTTTAATGAAACTTCCATTTTATTTATTTATTTGCAATTTTGGTAAATACACTATATTGTATTGTAAGAAGAAGATAATAATAAGGTAAAAAGGGCAATCAATCACACATTCTTCACTCATTTAATAATTCGTATTAAAAATGGCAAACGATTCAATGTACAAAATATATTTAAAACGACTCTCAAATTGTTTAATTTATATCGTTTCAGATTTTTTAGTTACTGTTCCAATCGTTATGCAAATTGTCAATCAATCCGCGGCTATTTTACGAGATTCATTGTGATTTCGGTTCAGTTCGATTCAAATTATAGCATTGTTATACAGATTTGACTTTTTGTGCAGCTGGGGTTAAATTAAAATAGTTTTTTTTGGGCGTTTGTACAAATAAATAGGTTATTTTTATTTCATGGCTACCTGTGTATATGAAATTTGACGTGGCTGTTGTAATTAGAAATACGTAGGTTTCTGAGAATAAATAAAAACCAAAAAGGTCTATATAATGATATGTGTCTAAAAATACTATGCCGAAATTACGCAACCGAAGTTCGGCGGCTGAATTTACGTTCCGACGTATTCGGCTGATATGACACACCATAAGCGCCGAATTTTCGCGGTAAAATAATGTGTGCTGTACGAGTATAGAATAAGTTGCCGCCGAATTTAAGCCGCGATTAGACTACACAATTTGTAGGACACTTTTTCAGTTAGGTTCCTTAGTTAGGTCCCGACCGGAGTTCAGCTGTTCGCTATACGAAACGTACTTTCGGCTTTTTGAATTGACCTATGCCTGTGTCGAAAAAATACGACGAATCCGGACTTGACGTAATTTCGGCACTGTGTGTTGTCGTCGTCAGTAATTCAAATCATATTACGGGCGTAATTACGCCAAACTTCGGTTGCGTAAATCTTTGCGTTTTGGCACTAAGACGCAATAAAAAAATTTTTGGCTTAATGTAAAACCAATAGAAAATAAAAATCTGCGATGAAAAATGAACCTTGTGCAGCTTAAGACTAGGTAGACTAGGTTGAACTTTAAGAAAATGTCAAATATTGCTTCAAATAACTCAGGTAGCCTCACGTGACCAGAAATTGTATTTTTTTTGTCAAGTTATATTCATATTCATAGATCTAGTACAAAAATGTCTTTCTCTATGTTCATATCCTACAGGAAGAAGTTTCATAATAATATAGCGAATTTAAAATAGCTATTTGTTTTAAAAAATGTGAAATAATTGGCTGTCATAAATTTTGTACTACCAAAAGATGTGTCTATTGTTATTTTTCTTGTAAATTATTGCTATGTGCTTTTGCTCGGTCATATCAAAATTATGATTTTAGTACAGTCTACGTTGACTTCTAATACACACTCCCACTAAAAGCTGACACGCGATTAGACCAGTACTCTTAAAACAGCGAGGTCTCAATAAACGGGTCGTGTACGTACCTTGTCTCTTACTGTACGTACGTACACACATTAATTTGAATGAGTTTAGAGGACAAAAGCTTTCCCCTGTCGGGAGCAGGTACGATGTTCCTTTTGGAACTTTAATATTACGAATCCTGGATTTTTTGCACAATTTGCCAGTTAGCCTCTGGAACGCAATGGGTATGACTCTTCCCGCCGGTGGCGATACCTTATAACGCACTGGGTACGGCTGTTCCCGGCACTTCATCTGTGTATAAAAGTGGCCATCTGTGTATTAAGTACCGAACTTTTTGTAACGAAACTCTATGGAGAGCTTCTCAAGTAGTTTACGAAGCAAATGATAGGTGGCCGGTGTAATTTTTTTTTCGATGAGTATTTTTTCTTCGAAGTCAAAACTGACGTCATCTGTTTACAATCGGGGCAATCGGGACTCTGTCGTATTTTGTGGAAATATTAATGAGTTTTTTGTATTTCTGTGAGTGTTTTATATCAAAATGATCGTGAAGTGTTAAGTAATGAGTGTTTTGGAGGATTCCAACATGATTCAAGTGAGTACGCGAAAAAATCCGTTCTAAAAATAGGCCTTTTTTTTTTAGGTTAGGTTTGGTTTTGCCGTGATTATTTTATTAAAAGTGTTTAATAACAGTTTAAATCTATAATACTGCGCATATATGTTGCCTATTTCGATAGCTATCGGCTGTATTTTTTTTAAGAAGAATAGCCTTGTAGTTTTAAAACTATGATGATTTTTCTGCGCCGGGCCGCCGCTCGATTTCGCAAAAACTTGCGCTTGCGCCGGCCGTGACGCTCAAAAGCGTTGCGCGAATTTCGGTTGGACGTTTGGGGCGGGTGAGTGGAATTATAAAAATAGGGTTATATTATATACATCGTGTAATTTAACTGGTTGTTTATCCGCAATATAGTGGTTGGTAATACTAATGAAACTAAATAAATTTCCCTAACGAACATAGGTTGAAATTTCAAAAATATCTTTTCATATAAACTTCAGTCATGTGACCGGCCTTTTGTTAAAAGTTGAATTTTGAGATTTTGATTGACCTATGTTCCTTAGAGAAATTACCACTATGATGCGAATAATCAACCACTTAAAATTCATGTGTAGGTGTATCTGGCTGGTGAAAGAAAATTCTAATAAAAAAAACAATTTAAATTTTCAAAAATCATGTTCTTTCAATGAAAAGTTTGGATAAGTTTAGTCAATTTAACTAACATTAAGGTATTAACTATTCCAGTTATAATCCCAAAAGACTTTTCTAAAACACTGTTTTGTTTAATAATTTATTTCCCAAGAGAGGTATTAGATTTGCGTTCAAAATATAATTTCTTTTTCGAACTCGACTAATGAAATAACTAATATCGGTAAGCTCAATTTAAAACGAAATCGTGGAGAAAACCCGTGAAAATGTGTGTTAGTCGACTAATGAAATATTCAGCCGTGTAAACATTCTTTTTACAAAAAACGTTTTATTTCGCGAACAAAATGAAAAATCAGCTAGCTGCCTGGATATAAAACCTCGACGCGGGGTTTTTTCAATTGGAAGGATTATATCACTGGATCGAGTTTCGCTTTAAGCTCAGATTACATGTAATCTGGCTGTGTCAAGTGGTTTACGGCATCGAAATTTGACCTCGAAAACTAGTTGATAGGTTGATATCATGGTCTAAGAAAACAAGGTCTAACCATAAGACCACGTGACTGACACAAGCCTACGCCATTTTGCTCTGTTCATCTTTGTCTATTACACTCATTCGACAAGGATGATAAGGCAAAATGACGTAGAAATGACGTAGGCTCGTGTCAGTCACGTGGTCTAATGGTTAGACCTTATTTTCTTAGACCATGGTTGATAATGCTATCAGAATTTCTAGTCTATTCAGAAATGTGGGTTTTCAAAATTTATCGAATTATAATTACCACGATTATTCATTTTTATATTTACTATCTTTTCGTCGCGGCTCCGCCCGCGTTAACAGTTTTTCCTGTGGAAAAGAGGCTATTTCCCGCGGTAAAAGGTAGCCAATGTTATTCAGGGTGAATGTTGCTTTCTAATGGTAAAAGAATTTTTGAAATCGGTTTACTAGTTTTTGAGTTTATTCATTACAAACATACACACAGACACACACATACAAATATACAAATCTTTCTTCTTTATTAGTATGATTATGATAATTATTATCTTGTGTTCCAAAATTTAAAAAATGAGGTTCTCTGAATACATAAAAAAAGTTCTTTTTACGAAAAATGTGTGCGGACTTCATTCATCACCGTCCAGATGTGTGTCGTCAAACCTTTATAATAAAATCCAGTTTTTTGTATGGGATTTAGTGAGCACTTGTACTCGTGTCTGGATTAGTGGCTCGCGCTACACTTTATTTGATGAATGGCTCGTTCGGATAAAGCGAAAAAATGTTACTGAGAATGTAAGTTTTACTGTAAATCTATACTAATATGATACCCCGTAGCCTAGTTGGTAGTACGTCTGCCTTCGAAGTAGAGGGTCGCGGGTTCGAATCCCGCCCAGGGCAAACATTCGTGTGATGAGCACCTGTGTTTGACTTGTATCTGGATATTGTATTTTTATATATTATGTATGTATGTATGTCAGCTGTCTGACACCCATAGTACAGGCTCTGCCTAGTTTGGGGTCAGATGGTCGTGTGTGAATTTTCTCTACGTTTATTATTACTAAAAAGAGGAAAGATTTAATATTAGTATAGACAACATACAAAAACACAATATTATATTACAATATTAAATTTAGCTTAATAATAATTATGGTACAAATTTAACCATTTCAAACGATAAATCCAGCTGCTCCCAACAAAATGGCCTTTATTATCCTGTAGGAATATACTGCGCCAATTATGATTGCGTTGCAAGCCTAATGCAACATGCATGAGATGTTGCAATAACCCAAATTGGTTTCAATATTGTACACAGTGACGTCACCCGTTAAGTTAAATTAATTTGACGTTTAATTTGCGTTTCGTTTCACTGTTAATTTTAACGTTACATGAATCACAATTTCTTTTAGTAGATGGCGCGAACTCAAATGTCTCACTGTGTATGAAATTAGGCATCATTATTTTATACTAGGTTTCCGCCGCGGCTCCGCCCTCTTTATAGTTTTTCCCGTGGAAATGAGGGATGATCCCGCGGTAAAAGGTAGCCTATGTTACTCAGGGTGAATGTAGCTTTCTAATGGTGAAATAATTTTTGAAATCGGTTCAGTAGTTTTTGAGTTTATTCATTACAAACTTACACACACACACACACACACACAAAAATACAAATCTTTCCTCTTTATAATATTATTAGTAATAGTAATTTACTGTACTAAATTTTACTGTTAGTGGAAGCTGAATTTTAAATAACATAATAATATTAATATTTTATCAAGCTGGTTCGTAATGATAAATTCAAGGAAGAGTAATGGGGGGTCGTATTTTTAAATATTTATTATTTACCTATTTGTGTCGTCAATAGATGTCTTCAAATCGCGTGTATCCGAATATTTCTTACAAAAGCAGTGTGAATGACTGATTGTATTTTATTATGTACGTATTACTATGTATTATATTATTTGTATTTATTATATTATATTTATGAGTAGGTATATGTATGTGTGTATATATATATATATTTTAGGTATTTTTCTTATCTAATTTTTCTGTTTCTTTTTTTTTTAATCTGCTATGTTCATAAATATTGTTCAACGCTGTTATAGCGGCACTACCCATAGCCTGCTCTCAACCACCAAAGGTTAGCTGGTAGAAAATGCTCTGTAGCATTAAGTTCGCCTTTGTACAGATTTTTTGTGCAATAAAGTATTTTCATTCATTCATTCATTCATATTTTATAAGCTCATCACACTAATGTTTGCCCTAGGTAGGTTTCAAACCCACATCTATTTGCTTCAAAGGCAGGCTAGGCGTACCACCGATTCGGCAACAAGGCCGGCAAAATATACAAGTTGAAAGAAAACTAAAAAATATCTATAAACAAACACGTCAAATTTCAGTACAACTTTTACTATTAAACCAATAACGAGAGTTTGCAACATGATAAGGCCATAACTGTAAAATTTAACTGAAATCTAGCGAGCAACAAAGTGCATGTGCAACTTTTAATAAGTTGACGCTTAATTAAGCGTAGCACCAACTTGTTGCAACCAAATGACTACTAAAAATACAATTTGTTGCACATCAAACTGTCGTGCAATTTTGTTATAAAACAAGCGAATTGCATGAAAGGGTCCCAGGTCCCAGGTGATACGAACTTTGTTATGTATGTTTGGACAATGATTTGGTGATATTGAATAATATATGGACGAAGTAAGACTTTTAGAGGTTAATCTTGATGACTCCTAGAATGCATCTATTTCTTCTATTGGTCGTTATTTTCTACAGACAATTGCCACTTTTGAATGGCTAATCATGGACCGCTCTGGTCGACTGACTTCGAAAAATTATATTATAAATCCTATCCTATCTTCTATATTATAATAAAAACTGTAGAGGTCAAATGTCTGTACATAGAAAAAAAAGATGAAATCCGAGTCAGGAGGATGTAAAAAGTGAAATAGAAAATAATGCAGACAATGTTTTTTTGTTTCTCTGTCTGTTTGTCTGTATGTGTGGGCTAATCTCCGAAACTATTGGACCGATTTGAATTAAATTTTTCATGGTGGTTCTTTACATCCCTGGTCAACATCTTGGATACTTTTACTCTCGGAAAATTAAAGTTCCCGTAGGTTAGTTAAAAATTACTACGGAAAAGTCAGAAAACAACGCGGGTGTAGCCGCGGGCAGATAGATAAAGTTTAAACGTGTTTCCTACGTCCTCGTAGACAACCTAAAAATATTATCTTCAGAATGTTACTAAGCTCATTCGGTAACATCGTTATGCAAAAATACCTTCATAAAGAAAGGCCTTTTATTTATGAGGTTCTGAATCCCTGAAATTCTACCAAATAAATTTTAGGACATTTTCAGGCAAGATGGGCTTATTTAAGGTTTTTATTAGTTTAAAAATTCCACGAGGTGGACCGACGATCTGGTGAGGGGCGCGGAAAGCCGTTGGATGCGGGCAGCGCAGGACCGATCATTGTGGAGATCCTTTGGGGGGGCCTTTGTCCAGCAGTGGACGTCGACAGGCTGAGATGATGATGATGATGAGCTTAAAATAATAACAAATCATAAAATCTCTACATAACTACTACAGAATATATCAGTCCACTGGTGGACTATAAGGCCTTTTCCTTTTAACGAGGTCCTTTTCAACCTCATTTTCCATTTATTTCTCGTCTAAATTCAAACATTCAATTTCGGAATTCCTTCGTCGTTCATACGTCATCCTCGTCCATTTTTCTTCAGTTTTCCCTTTGACCTCCGGCCTTGACGGGCGTATTTCTTAAAATGTGTGTAACTTAGAGAATAAATATACATAGAGCACGCGCATCGCTCCGCTGCCTTTATATCAAGCGTAAGCAAATTTTGGCAGATTTTGTATGGGCGGTGAAATCAATAACATTTTTCTTTTTGGATTTGTTCCTCGAGTCATGTTTGCAACTTATCACTGCACATTTCAAAATGTTTTCCTATTAAATTTCTTATTTTTACCGGGAAAAATAATCAGCTCCGATAACCATTTGATAATAAACGAAGGCGCTGAAGATATTCGGACTGTTCATATCCGTGCTTACAGTTCATACTCGATAGGCGTACTCTATCCCTCCCAGAAATTTTTCTATTTATACTCTAAGGTGTGTAATTTTGTAAAGTATAACTATAAATATAATTTAAACCGCCGAGTTTATACCTGTTTTGTTATAAATGCTAATAAACCAGTGCCAGTCAGTTAAGCGTTTTTTTTTTACTGCTAGTGCGTGAACTTCAATCTTCAGCCGCTCCTGACAAGGGCCTGACACACTTTGACAGAAAAAGATAGTCTTATTGCGATTCCTAAAAGAGGAAATAGAAAAGATGCATCATGTTTTGTCTCTATCACCGACCGAGCATTTTTTCATTGTCGGGTTATAGGCACACTTCATATCATATAGTATACTAGTTAATTTATTGTCGGGTTATAGGCACACTTCATAGATAGACTCAATGTATGTCTTTCTCTTACGCCCAGTCGCACGGTGGCGAATCTATAACTACTATACTATATCTATGGCTCCTGACGGCTCGACAAGGTCCTTAATGGCAGGTGTTGCCATTATCTCCACGATTGCCAGGCGGGTTGGGGATCGCAAACCCACACTAGGGACTACTATTTGGTATTCTGTGCCCACACCCAATTTTTTTTCTTTTTAATTAACTGAGGAGTTTATTCTATTGTACCAAGAAGCAAAATACGAGTATTTTGACTTACCTGCTGGAAAGCATAATACAGTTTAAATCAATTTTGTATATCGACATAAGCCGTGTACGTACAATGAACTACTTACACCTACAATGATATGGCGTTTTTATGCATCCTGTCCCATAGAAAGCGAGCGCACTCTGTGTTATAGACTGCATATAAACTCGGATATAGTCCCGCAGCTTGTGCTTTCGTAATGTTCTTTTCTACCATAAAATATTACAATGGAATAAAATATAATTTAGTACCTATACTTACCATTTGGCTTAATTAGGAAAGATACAAGAGTAGTCATGTCAGGCCATGTAAAAACAACTTTTGTTCTCTTTCACTCGACCCTATTGGGGTCTACAATTTAGTCTTTGGTGCGAAAACACCCTTCCTTTGACCCTCACCCTGCCTTCTGAGAATCACCCAACTGGACACACATGAGCTATCATAATAACATCAAAAACTTTCTAATTTGTTACCCAGAACTACTCAAATACAGCATTTATTTATCCCGGGAAATTCGAATTCCTCGAAATTATTACTTTCCAAAAAGACCTTTTTTTCGATTGACTTACTTTCGAAAAGGTACGACTAATCAAGCTTCATCGGACTTGCGGAGGAGCGGAAGACTCTATCCCCGAGTAGTCATGTACGCGTCTAGGGGCGGCTCGAGGGAGCCTGGAACCTAGGCCTAGCGCGTTGATACGGAAGAACATCGTGAAGGAGACGACGCTTGAGGGGCTCCATCCCTTGTTTACTAGTTTTGATTTTGATTCACAATGATGACACGATGCTGTCAACACGGTCATGTTTATTGTAATTTTTTGTATGATTTCTCCTTTTGTGTGCTAATTATGTTATTCTTCTGCGCTGTCCTATGTCTGTAAGTTAATAAAGTTTTTGTTTTATCTTTCTCGAATTAATTTTTTGCACACCTTACAGCTCTCGTGAATACGCGACTTATGAGCTTTGTTTGAATATCATCTATCATCTATCTTCGCAACTCGCCGAGATATGAGGGGATCTCACTTTTTTGTCAAATTTACCGGAGCGTACGAAAAGAAATTTCCAATGTCAAAAGTGCTCGCTGAAGATCGTACAATAACTACACCTGGAAAATTATGAAGAACCGTAAGAAAACTTTAAAATAAAATGTTCAATCACCCCACGCCAAAGTTTCGGAAATTATTCAAACTTAATAAAATGCAAATGAACAAAAGGGAGACTTTTTCTCGCCTTCAAGGGTTCCGATTTAACACTCTCATAATGGAAATGTTGGGAACCTCTGACATAGAATATTTATAGCAATATTATACAGAAGTCAATTAATATAGAAAACCTTTAGGAGAGATTGTTACTGCAATTTTGATGGGATATATTACTGGCGCAGAATTTATCGATATAATATAATAATAATAATAAATATGTGGGACATCTCACACACGGCCATCGAACCCAAAACTAGGCAGAGCCTGTACTATGGGTGTCAGACAGCTGATATACATATATAAATATACAACATCCAGACACAAGGCAAACACATACAGTGCTCATCACACGAATGTTTGCCCTGGGCGGGATTCGAACCCTAGGCTAAGAGGCCGACAAACAATATTATAAACCCTCACTCATTTATGAATTTTGAGCCTTTCTTTTGTTCGTATACTGTTTTGTTATTATTGAGTTATAAAACTCTAATTCCGCAGACAAACTGTGCGCAGTAATATAAATAACAATAAATACGAACCAAGTATTTGTAGGTTATAATAGATTTTTTTAAATTTGCCTTTATACTGCCAAATTAACAAATCATACTTTTACGGACTTGAATATGTTGTAATAAACGCGCTTTTTTTAACTTTTACCTGGGTTTGGTTAGGTCCTGAACCTAATTATTTTGATCCATATCTAAAAAATCTGTTATGTAAAAAAAGTAAAACAAGTGAAAAATATTTTCAAAAATTATTTTTACCCACATGAATTGTGTAGTGATAGTATGACAACATTATTTTTCCCTCAATGGAAATTTTCACTGTAGGTATATTTATCAAACATTTATACCTAGTGTAGTCTTTGTCAATATCTGTCTTAAATGTTACAAACTTTGAGAGCTTCTGCCAAAGGGCTTATTGTGATTTTTACGCTTAATGGAAAGCGATTAAGGTAAAAGTTTCCTTGGCACTGAATTAAATTATTATAAAGGGTTTTGTTTTAAAGAAAGGGATGAAAATAAACCGATTACTTTGGGGCTCTTTAAAATTGACCTTGATTATGAAGATGAAGTTGGAAAGGGTCTCAAAAAAGGTGCTACATTTCAATGTTTTTTTGAACCATACAATATGAGAATCTTCCTTAAGTTGGTTGAGTTGATTTTAAAGCCGAGAACTACAAGACGTCAGATATATTGATTGCTTATGGTAAGGGTTTCGAGGTTAACCTACCTTACAAAACCTGGTGTCAGAATTATTGGGCATGGCTCCTATAACTAACGACTACATACATAGTATCCGGGATTAACGGCTTTACATGCCTTCCGAAGCACGAAATAAGTAGTTTTTCTTTCATATAACAACACTAGCTTTCAGCTCCAAAGCTCCGCCCGCGCTAATAAACTTTCCCGTGGGAATGTGGTAAGTATTTTCCCGCGGTAAAACGTAGCCTATGTGTTAATCCAGGGTGACAGCGAACTCAATACAAATTTTAAAATTTTATTAAAATCGCTCTAGCCGCTTAGACGTGAAGAAGAAGAAGTAATTCAGCCTGCATGTCCTAACTAAACTGGGGA
The DNA here is from genome assembly GCA_948473455.1 of Teleiodes luculella. Classification (NCBI taxonomy): domain Eukaryota; kingdom Metazoa; phylum Arthropoda; class Insecta; order Lepidoptera; family Gelechiidae; genus Teleiodes; species Teleiodes luculella. Next base: position 3,455,031 of record OX419606.1, read on the forward strand.
AAATAATTGTAAAATGTGGTAAGTCTTAAAAAGTGATATTTTTTCGACAAGTACCCAAGGATCTTTTTAATATAAAGTGAGCGTTACCATTCAGCCAAGGAGGATTTCATCAGATATATTACCCAAATTAATTCAAATGGTCGGCCTTGTCTTCTATGACGTCATGCGTCACGACATCGCAACTTGGTCAGGCTATGCCGGTAAACCGTCTCATTAGATCTAAATCTGAGTTATTTACAAAGAACAACAACTTCTAGAAGAGACAGTGCTATTAAATAATACCTACGTGTTTGGAATATAAGCATCTGTGGTGTAATGGCTAAAGCGTAGATTTTTATCCAGGAGCGATATAGTTCAAGCCCCGTTATAGTCGATTTCAATTTTTATTTATGATTAGCTGCATTATAAATTAAAACTATTGGAATTGGAATATAATATGATCTTAAGAAATCCATAAGTACACGAATAATAAAAAAAAATAAAAACAATGTCAAAGATCAAGTAGTTGTCAAACAACTTTATTAAAAAATGTAATAAAAAAAACATGCATGCATGTAGTAAATACATCTAGACATCTAATACAAACATAAAGATTTCCTGTAATAAATCGCTTTAAGTCGCCAATAGCCCTTTTTAACGTTCCTTGTGTACATTTTTTGTGAGCAAAAAACATTTCTTAATTTCAATTTGAACTTATTCTTAATTTTGGGTGTTTCCATCTCAATAATTATATTATACATCTCCGAGCATTCTAGATAGAATGTTATTACTGAACATCCTGTATCATATCGCTTAATCCTTATATATACAGTATGATTAATTGGTGTTTCAACAGCCTCGGTCGGACACCTGTCTCTACTTAACCTATTGTACATCTGTTAGAGATTGTGTTGTGATTAACTCTACAATGACATATATAGACAGACCTTAGATTAATTGATTACAGTTTTAGTGCTGGCGCAAAATATTAATATTGCTCCCTACAGAAGGTTCACTTAGCGATATAATTCAAATAAATAGCAAACCTAACTCCGTTACAATAAATTTCAATTCATAGTTGTGTAATTACTACAACACAGATTTTAGAAGAAAATAAAAATACAGCGACAAAATTTTTTAGCGGGGGCGCGGCGCCACTTACATTTATTTGTAATTTTTAAACGTGGAGACGATGCAAGATTGAATCTAAATCGTTTGAGTTCATTTAAGGCTACATACGCATTAAGCGGTTGGCCGCAAGGCGGTCTACCGCGCGGTTATCCGCAGGAGGCGGTTGCAGTGGCGGTAAGCCGTGCGGCGGCGCTTAGCCGGTAGGGCCTGGCCACAGCTTCGCGCGACGCGCGGCGCGACCTGCGACCAGCGGAATGTTGCCAGTGACCCATAGTCAAAATTAACATGAGAGAACTAAAATTTTATTTCATTTCTAAAAACCTGCTAGAAAAATGTCCACCAATGTCCACCGAAATTAAGAAATTGATTTAAATGCGTGAAATTACCTAACTTAAGTTCAATTTTCATGCAAAAAGTAACGCTTATCTTAGATTACTTAGAAAACGACTTCAACACTGTAATGTAGCACAACTATGATTAAAATACGTAAAAGTAATGTTTTGAGACATCTAACGCGGAAAGTGCTCGAAAATAACGCAAAATGTTACAAAACTAACTTTCTGATAAGTTTCGCGCCGCAGGTCGCGCCGCCCCGCCGCGCCGCCGCGCGAAGCTGTGGCCAGGGGTTCAGTCGGACGGAGCAATCGCAGCGGTTGGGCGGTAGCCGCATTACAGTGCGTATGGGAACTAGTTTTTCATACATACATATTTTCATAGTAGAGAGCCTTAGGTTTGTAAATTAAAGAGATTGTATGTTAGAATGTTAAACATTAAACTATAGTAATAAAGGTCACTACAATACATTATTCAAAATAGCAATTCACACAAATTAATTGCCTATAACGGAATTCGATCCCGAAACATTTTGGAGTAAGCAGAGTTCGTGAAAATTATTTTAGGTTCAAAATTTCATGTAAACTTGTGTTTTACACAGACAGAACTACACAATTTTGCTTTTATCGACGCCGTTCGCGGACCTCTGTAAACATTTTACTGGGAATCCGGCAAGAAACTTTCAATAGCTACCGATTGTTGAAACAAATTTCGGAAATTTTACGCCACAACTTTCAGTTTGCTGTTTAGATAACGTCACACTGAAGTTGTGTGATGAAAAATCTATACTAATATTATAAATGCGAAAGTGTGTCTGTTTGTTTGTCCTTGTTTCACGCCATAACTAAGCAACCAATCGATTTGATTTTTGGCATAGAGTTATTTGAAAGGATGGAGAGTAATATAGGCTACTTTTTACCGCGGGAAAATACCTCATTCCCACGAGAAAAAAACGGTTAACGCGATCGGAGCCGCGTGGCGGAAAGCTAGTCATCATAATATGTGAAAATAAATGAATTATGCTCTCTACGCACTAAGCGGTTAGCCGTAATCGAAAATATATGTATGAAAAACTAGTTTTCTATACGCACTGTGATGCGGCTACCACCCAACCTCTGCGGTTGCTCCGGCGGTCCGTACTAACCCCCTGGCCACAGTTTCGCGCGTCGGCGGCGGCGGCGGACGCTTGCGGCGCAAAACTTGCCAGAACGTTAGTATTGTAACATTTTACGATATTTTGGAGCACTTTGCGTCACATGACTTAGAACGTTACTTTTACGTATTTTTAATCTTATTTGTGCTACATTACAGTGTTGAAGTCGTTTTCTAAATAAAATAAGATAACCGTTACTTTTTGCATGAAAATTGAACATTTTTTTGTAAAAGTTGGGTAATTTCACGCCTTTAAAACAATTTCTTGATTTCGGTGGTTCATTTTTTTAGCGGGTTTTAGAAATGAACATTTTTTTTAGTTCTCTCATGTTAATTTTGACTATGGGTTACTGGCAACATTCCGCTGGTCGCCGCCGCCTGCGCCGCGGCCGCCGCCGACGCGCGAAGCTGTGGCCAGGCCCTAACGGTTAGGTTCCGCGCGGCTAACCGCCACTGCAACCGCCTCCTGCGGCCAGCCGCGCGGTCAGCCGCTAACCGCTAACAGCTTAATGCGTACAAAGCCTAAGTATTCGGGAATATTGTGAAAGAATTCGTTTCTCAAATCTAATAAACGACATTTGTGGGAAATTATATGGCTTGGTAACGCAATTTTTTGAGCTCTCTGAATATTTTTAATACGGTAAATTAATTTGAAAACCATTTTTAATATCTAAGTTTTTGCATTATGTGATATACAATATACAAAACAAATTCAAACTATATTATTTGATTCTAAATGTTCTGAAAAAAGTAACTTATAATTTCCTCTTCAGTGTTTTATAATGATGAGCAATGTCATTGCGATAGTATTACGTAGAAATTTATAAAATACGTACCTAACTGGGTTTTTAATTTTTGACATTTATTGTATTGTAATCAATTACTATTCAGTGCATTATACGAGTGTCACACATCTTTACTTATTTATTAATTACATCATGTTATTTTAATTAAAATTTTGCGTTAACAGAATTTGGTCACAAGTATTTGGTCATTTCGAAATAATTAACTGTCATTCTATACTATACATAATAATACTCGTAACATAAGTTACATAAATTGCCAATGAATGTTTATGTTTTGGCCAATGAATTCACAAAGAGTTAAAAATATTGGATATAGAACACAAAATAATCATTTGATGATCATCTCACTTATATCATAAATATTTAAGTATGAATTTTGTTTTTACGCGTCTGTGGATGGACGGATATTGTTTTTTTAATGATAAATATAAAATCTAAACTATAGGCTATCTTTTATTCGGGAAAATATTTCTCAGGGTACTGAAGGCCGTTGAAGCGTGGGCAGGACCCCCATAAGGTGGACCGATGATCTGGTGAGGGTCGCGGGAAGCCGCTGGATGCGAGCCAAGCAGGACCGATCGTTGAGGAATCACAGGGGCTAGAGCTTTGCCTTTGACTTGAACTATTTTAACACGCTTTTATTAGCTTCATTCACTTGTAACTAGCTATGTATGTAAGAAAATCTTGAAATCTTAATTTGACCCACTTCCCGGTCTTCGATTAGAATGAAATTTTGCACATGACAATACATGACTAGCTAAAAACGTCATTACAAATCCAGTATGGCGGTCTCCCCAAGATGATGGCGTACTGGCTGTTTGAAATCCAACCCCATGATATGGGTATCAAATAAAGTCTTTGCTGTCAGGAATACGAAAAAAATAATCACGTGACTTAAATCCAATATGGCAAATTGTATCTTTTTTAAATTATATTTTTTATTATTATTTAAAGCTCGCCTCATGTCACAGAGGTTCTGGGTTCGAAACCTGGTGGGCACTTGTGAAACTAAATATGAGTAGGTAGACCGAACCACCTGAATTTTTTTAAAATTTCGTGATTTGGAAGGCACATAAAGTCTGTGATGATGACTTTAAATTGAATAATCAGAATTGTTTCCATTTCAATCATGAAGGAAGAAAAAATTTTACGCGCCCAGATGGAGTAGTACGAGTAATCATGCCTATTTTGTATCGAAACCAATGCGAAATTTTTTTCCTTCATGATTTCAATGTTTCCATTTCAATAAATGTTAACTATACGATTACATGTATGACGTCATTATTGTGTTATCAGTGGACGCCATTACACGGCAATCTCTCAGTCCATTTGACATGCTAATTGTAGATTGATACAGGTTATTAAACATGTAATCGGGTACATAATTATATAAAATTCAGCTCGGGAAACATAATAAACTGACCTTTTGAAATTTGTTCTTTCTCGCTGTAAAACGTGAGCATGAGAATTAATAACAGGCGTCTCGTACATACAATATTGATGCCTTTATTTTCGGCAAGTAATCTGAAAGACTTGTCAATTTTGGTTGGGTAACGACAACCCTAGCCGTAGTGGCCACGGACACGGACTTTTAATATTATTTCTATCCTTTTTTCGTCTTCATCGACCAGCTTTATAACCCTAGTGTCAGAATTATTGAGATGCCTAGTTCTTCTGACATATTCCCACTTATTTTATGCTAGTGTGTGCCTGACAGCGTGTACACATTCGAATCAAACCGACAGCAGCGGTACGTTTGTATGAAGATAACCTACTGTTCTTAGTCTACTATGGTTACAATCCGTAACGTTAGGTAAATTCCTTTCGAAAGCAAGTCCGGTGAAGCTTGATCCGTCGTATTTTTTCGCCTCAAGCATAGGCCAATTAAAAAAAAGCCCTTCGAAAAACGGAAACATCTTTCGGGCAATCAGGTGATTCGGCCAATAAAGTGCTACAGGGGAAAGTATCAAAAAGTTATATTATAGTTTTTGATAAATGCCCCACCGAATCGAACTTGCAATAAATTAAACTGTTAATATTGAGTCATGTTTTAGGAAATCTAATATTTATCATACATTTTAGCAAAATAATGTTATCTGTATATTGTATTGTACGCAAACTGAACGTTCCAATCAAACAGCAAACAGTATCCACTAACCGCTCACGTGCCCAAGGCCGCCATCCCAATACCCAGTTGAACGGCCAGGCCCGCCGCCTCAACCTACCGTAACTCGCCCGCGATCCATTTGTTTATTTTAACCCGAGCGCGCGCCGCGTCAAGTGGCACAAAAACGCTCATTGTGCCTTGGTTTCTTACAAAAACACTATCAAGTGTTGATTTATGGGTTGCTGAATGAATGAGTCATGCTACTATAGCTTATTTTATTTGAAAAGCGATCCAGTTTTTATATATAGAGTCGTGAAAATGGAGATTATGAATTTTTAGCGCGACTTTTGCAAAATTGTTCAAAACTCAAAAATTAAAGCGATGACATATCGTTTTTTCATTAGAAATATCTTAAAATATTAATAATTAATAAGAAAGCAAAAAAACAATACTAATGTTAGTACAATAACTTGCGTTTATAAAGGTTTGAATTTTCGGAAAATATCGGCGGCGCGCGTTGTGAAACTCTTAAGACTTTTTTAAAGAAATAATTGGTCAACTATTCCCAAAGTATTGCTTCAATACAATGTTTATTTCATATTCAACCAAACTGATAACAATTGTAGCATAATCTTTTATCATTATTGAGAAATATGAGAATCAATAATTATACACCCTTGTTTAGAAAAATGAACAGCCGTTAGAAAGGGGTTTGGTAAAGTACTGAAATCGAGGTGAATTTAGTAAAAACCTGTGACAACTTGTAATAAAATAGATTAAAGTGTCTACTTACCGAAAAACAAATGTATTTCCTTTATATTATCATTAAAAAACCCACAAAACTTTTCAATAACACGCGACGTGACGTACTCCGTGCGGTCAACTGACAGACTGCACTTTGACATTGTTTTTTTTTTAAATTTTGCTAGTGGTGGGCTTGTGTTGCCGGTTTTTTAGACGTCAAATTAAATAGAGAATACGAAGCAAGTACGATAACAATATTAGACTTAGTTATTTAGAAGAAAAGGATCATTTTTCAACAGCTGTGAGCAAAAATGGCCTTGTTAACCAGGAGTTTGCAAGGTCAATCAACGAGTGTTTTATATTGTTAATCGTTAGTTTACATTGTCGATTAACGGATGATTTCATTTGTTAATCCCTGGTTAACTGGGTCACGTGAGCGGCTAATTGCAAATGGTAGCTGAAACGAAATTAAATAAACACAACATTTGGATCGAAGTCCCGTAATTTGTATTCATTTTATATGCGATTCGGAGGACTTTGCGAATTTAATGCCATTGTGGAAATGTTTGCAAATCCACGCTATGCTTTTAATGAAATATTTGGGAAGCGGTAATTAAAAAAGTTGTCACAACGCTATTTACACGAATAGAATAAAAAAATACCTACTTACATTTTAATTCAAAGTCCTACTCTATTAAAACGATATTTTTGTGCCCATTATACGCCATATAGAATAGAAATAGGTATGTATCTATGTATTGATAGTTTTATTCAAAATTCCTGAATTGAAGTGATGCGACGGCCTTGTAGCCTAGTTGGTAGTACGTCTGCCTACAAAGCACAAGGTCACGGGTTCGAATCCCGTCCAGGGCAAACATTCGTGTGATGAGCACTTGTGTTTGCCTTGTGTTTGTGTTTTATATTTATATATGTATGTATATCAGCTGTCTGACACCCATAGTACAGGCTCTGCCTAGTTTGGGGTCAGACGGCCGTGTGTGAGGTGTCCCCACATATTAATTTTTATTTTTTATTTTTTAAATGTAGTACCTATCAGATTTTATGTTTTATGTCTCTTCTTTCATCCCCCTGGCACGGTTTTTAGCATTTTTTTCTATGTACAGATTTTTGACATCTACAGTTTTATCTGTGGTTTTATTATAATAGATCTACCAACGTTCATGGGAAGGTACACGCCACCGCACAGCTATTGGCCCAATTAATTCTATGGGTACGAGTACGACCGGCCTATTTCAATTCTGCTACAAAATTGCCTAATTATTTCACGCTATTTTCCTCTGCTTTCTATTAAATACAGGATGTGACAAAAAATTTAAATGCGAAATTTTGATAAATGATTAATTTTAAAAGTGTGATGGATTATGTCAGTTGTGGATATTTCAATTTCTATTCATATATTTTTAAACTAAATTTGCGCCTAATTTAAACGGATTTGGTAAAGTTTTTATGAAGAACAAAATAATAAATTGTGAATTAAAATTAAAAAGTATATTTATAGTATGTAGTAATATTTGTCTTATTTTCATTCAAATCTGTTCAGTTATCTAGAACGTGAAAGTAAAACGAGCCCCGGATAAATATTTTTTAATTACAATATTATTATTGACTGACATAACAAAAAGACTTGGTTCTGTCACTAATTTAAAAATATCAGACATATTTTCGCTTTAAAAACAATGAATCAGAATTTTTCCGTGGGGATATGTTATAATAGGCTACCTATAAAAAATATACGCACAAAAAGATATACCTATTTATTAATACCTAATTAACAGCTTCCGTGGTCGAGTGGTCAAAAGCTCGCCTGACGTTACGGAGGTTCCGGGTTCGAATCCCGGTGGGGAACTTGTCGAACAAATATCACTTTGTGAGACTTTCCCCAGTTAAGTTAGGACATTGCAGGCTGAATCACCTTATTGTCCGAAAAGAAAGACGATTCCGTGCTACGGAAGGCACGTAAAGTCGTTGGTCCCGGCTATGATCTACGGAAATAGTCATTACATGAGCCATGTCAGGAGCCTTAGGCGGATCAATAATTCTGACACCAGGGTTTGTGAGGTAGGTTAACCTCGAAACCCACACGAAAAGCAAGCAAGCAAAGCAAGCAAAGCAAGCAAAGCAAGCAAAGCAAGCAATACCTAATTTAATTACTCACCCAGAAATTGTGAAAACAACATTTGCATCCTGCATTTTGAAACAATTGAAGGCAATGCGGTTTAATGCAATTGATAATTTGAAAGCCCATAACTGTATCATTGATTTGATAACAATTCTAGCTGGGCATGGTTATTGCGGGGTGGGAATTAGAAAGCTTTATGCATGATATTTATAAGTATTATTTGGCTGTTAAATTTAATTTGAATGTGATGTGTCAAAATCTGTTTGTAGCTAGGGCATTTTTTTAAAGCGCGGAGAATATTTAAACAACATATTTGCGTATCAGAGATGACATTCTTAAACGAATATGAACCAATCATAATTCATGAATTTATTATTGTTTTTTTTTTAATAAATAAATAGAGGGATTTTCGTTCGTCCATTTTGAATGTAGAGACTGAACGAAAGCTCATTATAAAGATAATTACTTTTCACTAGAAAGGAAGACGAAATAAACAATATATTATTTCATTAAAAAGGCAAAAAACAAAGCGAGTGTGGCCTTGGATAGTCCAAAAATTATATTTTAAGACTTTTAAAGACAAAACGTCAAAAAAATCTTTTGAAGTTTATTAATACAAAGTAGCCATTGCAGCCAAGGTAAGTTAGGTCGTTTAATATGCCTAAAGATTCCTAATACGTCCGCAATAGTTTTATGTTAGTATTTCTACCATGTATCCCTCGCTTTCAAACCCCAAAGTATTCCCATAGGACCAACAACGGGCTGAACTAAAACGCCCATGAATAAAACAGCCTCAATTTATCATTCCTAAGACGGTTTCCTTCTTATTATGTAGATTATGTGCAAGTCCGTTTCCGCGCGCCTATTGTGTTCTTTTGAGAATATATTTTTGACCTATTTAAAGCAGTTTGTGTGTATGCGTACAGTGCAGTGTACATGTGTGTGTGTGTTTGTTTGTATGTGTGTGTGCGTGTGTGTTATTCTTCTTCTTTTCGAGTCGACACTAAAACTCAGACAGTCTCGGCCCAAAAACCAGCCACACGAATAGCGTCGTCAGTAGCCTTCATCAAGTCCTCTCGTGTGCAGGCGACAGGACAAGATAAGCAGCTAATGAGATGGTCCATTTCGTGTGTTATTTATTGCACAATTTAACGAAATGGTGATTTCTAAAATTAGTTTACAACGGCAAGCTTATCTCTATAGGAGAAATCTCAAAGAGAGTCAATGGTGTATACCATGGTCCAAGAAAACAAGGTCTTGCAATTAAACCACGTGACTGACACAAGCCTACGTCATTTCTACGTCATTTTGCCTATTCATCCTTGTCAAATGCGTGTAATAGACAAGGATGAACAGCGCAAAATGACGTAGTCTTGTGTCAGTCGCGTGGTCCAAATGCAAGACCTTGTTTTCTTGGACCATGGTGTATACCGTCTTACCAAGACTGTAGTGTGTGGCTTACCTTGCCCATATAGTATAGTATAGATTTAAGGTAGTATGTAAGTTAGTCAATATACGTTCGTCTTTAGCGCAACACCACAGAATACCAAATTAATAGCAGTACAAACAAGACACAGTTGAGTTTTTTCCACATTATCTTGTACCTAAGAAAAACCTTATTATAATAAGGTTTTTCTCGACTACGGCAAAGCAAAAAAATTTATTCGAAGTAAGATTTTAAAAATGACTTTTCGACGTCGAGGCGAGTTCACAATTTGGCTGTCTTCTATGGAGAAGAACTCGCCGGAAGAAACTCCATAGGCGTTGCATCTTTTCAAAGTATTTTTACAAAAATATATATTATTATTTTAAACAAATTTTATTACAAAATCTGAGATACAACGTTATTCGATAGGGGTGTCAAGATAATTTCTTTCGCATTTATAACAGAGATAAAACAAAATAGTTTGGAACTTTTATGAATGGAATTCCTAACCCGTCCAGAATAAGACCTCATCCCTCGCTTTTCGCGCCAAAGTAAAACACATGGTAAAACCAGCCTCTCGGGTCGACGGAATCCCTACAAGGGCCGACAGCCCTTCCCTTTGCCTTCGGAAATATTTCACACAGACGTTAGTAGTTAGGCATTCCGTATCGGTGTTTTGAAGGGAAATCCAAGATATTTCCCTAAAGTGGTCAGTTTCAAAGAGTTCAAAGAATTTTTTTTTGATACCTATTACATCACTCAGTTAAGTCAAATTTACATTATTTTTTCATACATACTTTCAGTACGGATGTACGGTAGTTTATTGTTTTTTAACTTACTGATGTCGCTAGTTGCTTATCTATCTACTTTACCTGTTAAGGAAATTTGCCTTGTTTTGCTCTTTTTATAAGGTTCTAAAGCTTTTTTTGTGGCTCCATCTGTAATACATCTGCGGCTCCATCCGCGTTTACAGGTTTTCCCGTGGCAAAGAAGTATTTTCCCGCGGTAAAATGTAGCCTATGTGTTATTCTGATGTATAAGCTATATTATTGTTAAGTTACATTAAAATCCGTATAGTAGTCCCAGAGATTAGCGTGTACAAACAGACAGACGGACATTTTTTTTCTAAACTTGTATTTTTATGTTCAGCTACTCGCCCTTTAACACCTGAAAACACATCAATGTACAGATACGCCGATTCTTCAGTTTTATTATAGTGGGTATAGATTTTCCGTCAACGGCCTTTAAAATTCAATAATTTGTAAAAACTTTACAGGACGGATAATTATAGTAATGTTAAGTACTTACACTATGAATTGAATTTATTCTTGGTCATAAAACTTTTTACAAACAACCAAACAAACAAACATGTTTATATCGTCTGCAAGTTGCCCAGATTGGTTATCTGCTTAACAACAATTTATTTTACTTCTAATCGTAGGATTAGGGTAGCCTAATACCGTAACAATTGACAGAGAATTATAAAGACTTATTTATTTCATCAAAATCTGTTCAACCAGAAAAATCTAAACGACTACGCAAAGTTTATTACAGAAAATGCACTGATAGTTAACATACATATACCTACACCTAGTTATCTGCCAATTGTTATAGAAAAATAAATTTTCATTATTCAGTAAGACTGTTTAATCGTTCATCGTTTTTAGGGTTCCGTAGCCAAATGGCAAAAAACGGAACCCTTATAGATTCGTCATGTCTGTCTGTCTGTCCGTCCGTCCGTCCGTATGTCACAGCCACTTTATTCCGAAACTATAATACCTATACTGTTGAAACTTGGTAAGTAGATGTATTCTGTGAACTGCATTAAGATTTTGTTACAAAACAAGAAAAAAGAACAATAAATATAGGGGGTCCCCATAGAACTGAAACTCAAAAAAATTTTTTTCATCAAACCCATACGTGTGTGTTATTTTATTTTATTTTATTTTATTGTATTAGGGAAGCTTACGGCTAAAATTTACAATATATAAACTGTATAATAAAACACGAGCCAATTACAAGCCTCCACATATAGGACTTAAAATAGAAAAAAGAAACAACACTATTCTCAGTGAATCAAAAGCAGTACCAACGTACAACCAAAAACTGCTTAATCTAAAGTACTACAACACTGTGAATCATTTGCCACCGCTGACTGACGCGCAACGTTTACATTATATTTATTGAAATAATCATTTGACAAAAAACCTTTGATAACATTATTACTGCTACAAAATAGATCAATATGACTGCTGCTACTGACACTATTAAACAATTTACATGACCTTACGATAAAGCTATTACTTCTGTAGTTAACTCTAGATAAGGGAATATCAAGCAATACTTTCCGGCGAATACTCCTAGACGGGATTTTCAATTTAATCATACTAAGGAGTTCAGGACTGTCAATCTTGCTTTGAGCCACACTGGAGAGAAAACATAAGTCGGCCACATCTCTACGCAACTGTAACGGCAGAAGATGCATCTTAGCACACCGTTGCTCATAATTTAGATAGGGTAGATTGAATTTGTATGTTAGGAATCTGGTAAACCGCCGCTGTATATTTTCAATTTTTGTAATATAATTATTATACATGGGATTCCAGATTTGGGATGCGTACCTACTCTAAATGACTTCTCACATAAGCACAGTATAAAATTTTTATAGTTTTCATTTTCTTGAAAAACTGCGAAGTCCTCATAATAAACCCTAAAGCTTTATACGCTTTATTGTAAATATAGTTAATATGAGAGTCAAATGAGAGTTTATGGTCATGTATGACTCCAAGATCTTTACTTTCATGGTTTTGAGAGAGTTGACAATTAGAAATTAAATAAGAATATATGATAGGCTGTCTTTTTCTGGTAAAAGTAATAGAGAAGCATTTAGAAGCGTTTAAATCTAATTTATTAAGTATACAATAGGAAGCAAGTCTATCCAGGTCATCTTGCAATAGCTTGGCGTCATGAATGTTGTTAACATTTCTGAAGACTTTCATATCGTCTGCAAACAGAAGATAATTAGAGTTATGGAAGCAACTGCCTTATTATCTATGGATAGGTATTCAAAAATGATATTTAGCTTGCTAATATCATTTTTTTCTAAACTAAAAAGTTTGCGCGAGAGACGCTTCCAAAGTGGAAAAATGTGTGTGTCCCCCCCCTCTAACTTCTAAAATAAGAGAATGATAGAACTAAAAAAAAATATATGATGTGCATTATCATGAAAACTTCCAACGAAAATTGGTTTGAACGAGATCTAGTAAGTAGTTTTTTTAATACGTCATAAATCGTAAACCGCAATTTACCTTTCACTATTATTAAAACATCGATCAAAGTCACTTTTATGTTACTGGCTGCTACGGAACCCTTCATGGGCGATTCTGACTCGCACTTGGCCGCTTTTTTTAATGAAGTTACAGCTGTCTAGACTTTGAGAGCTTTTCTATTAGAGAACAATTTAGTTTCGCAGGCTTGCGAAATGACCTTCTGTAGGCCTACTATATAAGTAGCGACAGGCTCGAGAAGCTGTCAAACGCGACATAGTGACATTAGAGCCATAGCAGTTCTGTCAATATGTCGCGTTTGACAGCTTCTCGAGCCTGTCGCTACTTACATAGTAGGCCTACAGAACCCCACGTGTAAATCTGGTGGTTGTTGACAATACACTACCTCATTCCCACAGGATAAACTGTAAGCGCAAAGCTAGTATTTTATATTGGCAACCTTGTGACTGTCACTTTATTTTGTTGCGTTAAGGGGCTCCCCTATGCTAAGTGGCGCCGCCATCCGTTAAAAAATAATAACTCGCGAAGTATAAATTTTTTATAAAATCCGGACGGTCATTTTAAAGATTTGGTGTTTTAGGATATATAGAAGCCATCAACTCTGTTAGTTTGAGTTCGATGAAGTTACAGATAGAAAATTTGCCAAAAGTGGCCGTTTTTAGCAAATTTTCTATCTGTAACTACAGCGGACTATAATAAATACAGTTTATGGCCGCTATATATACTATAGCACCAAATCTTTAAAATGACCGTCCGGATTTTATAAAAAATTTATACTTCGCGAGTTATTATTTTTTAACGGATGGCGGCGCCACTTAGCATAGGGGAGCCCCTTAAAACAAAACTATATTTTCTCTCATTGCGTTTGCTTATATTTCAGCCAAATAAATACAGTCCGCTTACAACAAATCTTTCAGTAGTTGCTATTCTTAGTAGCCGATTGGTATCATTAAAAAACAAAATGATATTCCAACATCGTGCCCCAAGAAATAATCTTTGAGCAATTATGCCCCCGGAGTCTTGGCGGAATAAACGAAGTGCCGTAAAAACTTAACTCCTTCAGTTTAGAGATGGGAACGAGAAATAGACGTTTCTGCTGAAATTTACTTGAATATAAAAGTGTTTATTTACAGAAAATATGTCATTTTTGAGAGGTAAGAAGTTAATCGGGATCTACACGTCAACCAAGCATTAGTTTTACATGTATGGTGTCAAGTGTAAAAAAAATCTTATAGTCGACAATATTTATACTCTGCGTTTTGTTTAGTTTATTTTTATTTTATAAAAGAAAAAAAAAAGTAAATTATCTCATTCATGATCGAAAGATTTATGTCCAGATAATACTCGTATAATACAGAATAAATTTAATCAATTAACATTAATAATAAATGACAAACTAAAAATTAAGTTTTAGATGTATTAATAGTACCTAATGTATTGTATGTATGTTTTAAAAATGAGTAATTAATTATTATATTACTATTCCGTTTACTATGCCCTTTATTAAGAGCTTTTACAAATTGTTAATTGTTTCTAAAGTATTCGATACTTTTCCGAAAGGCATAATATTATTAAAGGGAGGGAAAAAATAAATTTTTATGTGTCCTTATGTATGGTGGTATATTTTAAATAAAATATTTCCTCTACTAACAAATAGTTATTCTCTGCACATAAAAACTTTCATTTTACGAAATGATTTTTTTTTCACACTTGATACTTCGTATTCCATCCGTATTCGTACAATTAATAGGTAATACTCCCAAATTTTTCGAAGCATAGTTTTTTCATACATTCTTAAAGTTTTTTACGATATGTCGGTTTTATTCAAGAAAAAACTACCGAACCTTTTATCGGGATTCTACTCAAGTAACAGATATTTTCTTACCATCATAACTTTCTTCCAGCACTATCTCAAAGGTTTTACTACCTCATTTAGCATTCCAGTGGAGTATCTCGTAAAAATTGGCATTACTTCACACTTAGCCGCCGCTTGAAATTCAACTCGGCTACGATTTTGCATTGAAAGTGCCAATTCACCTGACTTTGGGCCACATGTGATCCTCTGATGTATAAAGTCTTTGAAACTTTTAGTGTGTAAAAAGTTATACGGGAAGTTCCTTTGTAGGGTTGTACATATTTTGTGAGCCTCGGGAAGCGGTCGCCTTTCATGGGGGAAAGGATAGAACATCATAGTTTTTCCCTTTCAAGCCAAAAGTAGTTTATGGCGAGTCAGTCTCTAAAATGTTGCGTCCCGAATTGTCGCTACTTTGATATTCGATTTAAAAATTTGTTCGTGTTACCAAAGAAGTTAAACACGCGTTGAGTGTGTGTTTCAAAGATGTTTTAGTTTCTGTTAAGTCCCTCTTAGTTTTGTGGAGGTAAAGGGAAGACCTTCCGCCGCCCGGGGACCGCGGTCCAACTGTACTTCGTTGGAACTTGTATTGGTTCAATGTCTTGCGAAAACTCTGATAGCGCGTTCCAGGCCTCGGCTTCTAAAAATATTAATTTTATCAGTTATTTAATCCCTTTTCACAAAAAAATATCATCGGACAACATAGTTTTTTGTGATTCAATTAGAGTGATATTATTTTACACATAGTGTCATGTTAAAAATGCGAGATGTATCAAAATTATCTTCGCTTCTAGAAAGGCTAGAACTACAGCGCTTAGACAGAAAAATTGCAAAAAAAAAGCTCTTTAAGGATTTTCAATCACTTGATAACCGATCTATCTCAAGTTGTATTACTCTTCACAGAGGGTACAGAATTGGTCGCTCTTCTAAAGACGTAGGTATGTGGCGCGCCGCCACATTTTTACACAAAGTAAGGTAATAGAAAAACCTTAGATTTGTGTAGTAAAGGAGATAGATTAGGCGTTACACAAATCATATAAATTCATGATAGGGTCGGGCCCCACATGATGACATACTCGTAGATATCAAAACTTATAAGAAATAGCGAAAAAATATTAACAAGCTCGTTTTTATAGCTGCTCCACCATTCAGGGTTGATTCTAAGCAGATTATATCACTGCTCTGTCATAAAAGTTTATTTTTATTCCCGCATAGTGTATAAGCGACAAGAAGAGTATTAGGGGCGTAAGTTGGAGGATATTCGCAAAAAATAGGTCATTTGTAGGATAAAATCCTCAGTAAACAAGGAGATAAAGCTTGATGGTGTTGATGTTATCCTAACTCCTAAAAAAACTAGCTTGAAGTGTGTTTGTATTATGATTTATAAATCTGTGATAACAATAATAATAATTTATTTATTTAAAACCAAGAATACAAGATACATTTATAACTTAAAACATGAGTGAAAACTAATTATAAAATATGCCTGAACTAGGAAAGATCCTGTGTCCTGTGCCTGATCTAGATAAATTGAGCTAGCTATTTAAAAAAAAATAAGTACGTGGCAATGTTACCACCATCGTTGCTTCCTTATCTTGTGGGTTTCAAGATGAAACTACCTCACAAACCTAGTCAGAATGATTGAGCCACCTGAGGATTCTGACATGGCTCCTCTAGACTACATCCGGAGACAGTAGTTGGAACCAACGGCTTTACGTCATTATTACCCAAGTCATGTGAAGCTTGATTGGTCGTAAATTTTCTACACAAGCATAGATCAATTAAAAAAAAATTCATCATTAACATCATTTCAGCCTGTAGACGTCCACTGCTGGACAAATACCTCCTCCAAAGATCACCACGACAAAACATAAATGTGATTTGATACTGATATTTTTTTTTCCCGCAAGTTTCGACCAATAGAAAGCTGCATGACATTTGGAGCAATCACATCGAGACAACCCTCCCGAACCCAGCTATTTGACAGGAATTTCTATCTTTAATATTTGCATGTTTTTCTTTTATTTTTTATTTTTTTATTGACCTGTGCTTGTGTCGGAAAGTTACGACCAATCAAGCTTCACCGGACTTGAAAGGATTTGCATGTATTACTATAATAAAGTGCTCTTTGCCACTACTACTGTGAAAAGAGTGCAAAGACGGAGAAGAAAAATTCGAATTTTTATTTATCCTATCCACCCTGTAGAATCCAACTCCAGCTAGACCCAACAAAGTCTAATCCTAAACCTACAGCTCGAGTATCTGAAAAGGCCTTGAGTTACTTAGAAAGTAACTTTTTGTTTCAGAAATGGAATTTATAGCGTGGGAATGACGAATTCTCTGACGAATGAGATATCGATGTTAACACTGACAAATTTTATATAATATGCAAAGGTCGCTATCTGTTTATTATTTCACGTCTCAATCAACGAGTGAAAGATTGCTATAAAACTGGGCTGAGTAAATGTAAGAAGTTTGTAGATGAGTTTGTACCACTGCTACACACACAAATAAAAGAAACATAAAAATAACTAAGAGGGCGAAACTAAGGTGTAAATGAACGAATGGGCAAAAAATATTATTTGTAATTTTGTTTGTACTATTTTATTTAAATTCTGCACTAAAGAAGAGAGAATTAACAAAGAGCAGAAGACATGTGCAAATTAGTAGCCTTTTTGCTAAGTAGAAATTTCAGCTGAGAAACCTAAATTATTACTGATTACCGTAGTATCATATCCTTCAAAGAAAATTTAAGTTTTTTTTTTTGCGTACGTAAGTTTCATTCTCAATACGCCTGATCCATCGAAATTCCCCTTTTTTTTTATTCAGCATTTCGCGCTCGAAGTTTATTTTTTCATCCCGACCGAATGAATGGCCAGGCACCTTGTTACTCATTCATTGAGAGTGACGCGATAGCAACTCGCCTGCTCCGCGTGAATGAGCAATGAACGAATGAATGGTTGGACTGCTCTCAGGTAAATGACGTACAAAATAGTTTTTATCGTAAATAGTCGTGTATTGCTGGTTTTATACGAGCGCGCTTGTTTGTGACTTAATTTGATTTTGGAATTTATGAAATTGCTGTGTTTTTTATTTTACGACGGATAATAAAAAGTCTTGAATTAAAGACTAGGCCAACGTAAAGTCTAAAATAATTGTACAGGATAATTATTTAACATTCGTTAACAGCTCATATAATATGTCCCCACCGAGAGGCCCGAGCCTACCCTGATACCAGGGTGAATAGGCCATAGTCGACCACGCTGGCCCAGTGCGGGTTGGTCAACTTCACA
This sequence comes from Teleiodes luculella, assembly GCA_948473455.1. Taxonomy (NCBI): domain Eukaryota; kingdom Metazoa; phylum Arthropoda; class Insecta; order Lepidoptera; family Gelechiidae; genus Teleiodes; species Teleiodes luculella. The sequence continues at coordinate 3,473,281 of OX419606.1, forward strand.
CACAACCTTTGAATTTCTTCGCAGGTGTGTGCAGGTTTCCTCACGATGTTTTCCTTCACCGTAAGAGCGTCGAATAAACATACATATGAATTCGAAAATCGAAAACACATTGGTACGCGCCGAGGTTTGAATCCGCGAACTTCGGAATGGAATGGAAGTGAACGGGCCTAGCCACTTGAATCTTTGAATTTCTTCATCTGCATATAACTTTGTAAACTAAAATTTACAGCAAGCAGCCAATTAGGACAACTAAGTGCTCAACTGGGGTTACTAAATATAAGCCCAAGTCTATCGATATAAATATATTTTCTCAGAAATGGTACAGTAGCCAACACATGTGGCTGGACATGTTGACCTTTATGTAGCGGTAGGAGTGAATTTCGTAGTGCAACCGCATGTGCTGGCTTCTGTACCTTCTTACTTATGATGAAAATATGAATTGGTCCAGCCAGACGAATATAAATTTGTTAGCAAGTCTGACCACAAAGCATGATACATTTTCTCATACAACCCAAACCCCTTTTACTATATAATGATATGCATTGAATTCAGTGGTCATAAAATACCTAAGCTATTTCGAATCGTTCGATGAAATAATTTATAATGTCTAGACCACATAATAGACTGACAGAATTTGAAATGGACTTAGGTCTTTTGAAATCCTTTTAATATATTGGTATGGAATATTTGATTGCTTTGAAATTTAAAATTATTTTAGGTTTTACTGACAAGGGCAGTAGAATTTGTAGCAGTTAGGGCTTATGTAAGCTCCTAGATAAATTATGTAATTTATTACATTTTAATCTAAGGTTTATAGAAAAAAAATATTCAAAAGAATTTCTGAAATCGGCATAGTAGTTTTTGAGTTTATTTATTGGAAACATACACACACACACACACAAAAATACAAAGCTTTCCTCTTTATAATATTAGTATAGATTTGGCTTGCGTAGGTAGAGGACGATGACGCCAACAATTATGTCAAATACAGAGAAAAAACTTACCTTCATCATACCTTCGTACATTCCACAAAAATGAACAAGAAAATAACACAACCAGTCGGCTTCTACAAAGGCAATAACTTGGTTATCGGCCTGAAAATCAATATGGCGGCTGTCGGGCCAGTGTCAGAGAAATATGACGTCACATAAAATAACAATCGGATAGCCTTTGCCGGATCCAATCTAAGTCCATCAGGGATCGCCGCGATGGAATTATTGAACGAACAAGTCCTGCCTTGCGGTGAATAGGGATCAAATTCGTATAGCAAAAAGTATTGCCACATTTTTTTGGTGCTGGAAAAAAAGTTATCGACTTTGAAGACTTTTTTTTAATAGTCTTCCTTGTAATTTCTGACACTATGTTATTTAGCCGGGTTGTACATTTTGTCTGTTGGGCTAGGGAGGGACTATTATCCGATATTCTGTGCCTGTTGTGTACAATTTGCGTTTTGTGCATTGTGCTAAAAATAAATCAGACTTGGGCCATCAGGTTTCCAATGAAACAAAGAACTGCTAATATAAATTAATTTGTGATCATACAAAATATATTTCTTGAAATTCGATGCATTGCTTACTTATTGTGTGGATTCCGAGGTTAACCTATCTCACCCACCCTGATGTTGGAATTATAGAACCGCCTTAGGCTTCCGACAAGGCTCCTATAACGACTACATCCGTAGATAGAGCCGGAACCAACTGCTTTACGTGCCTTCCGAAGCACGAAATCATCCTTATTTCGAACAATCAGGTGATTCAGCCTACAATGTCTTAACCAAACTGAGGAAAGTCTCATTAAATAATATTTGTCCGACGAGTGCCCACCGGGATTCGAACCCGGAACCTCCGTAACGTCAGGCGAGCTTTTGACCACTCGACTATGGAGGTTGTTCGATGCATCATATTCATGTAATTGTCATAATATGATACGCAAAAAATAATAAAATTAAAAAATTAATATTTCCTTTTCGGTTCCCATATTATTATAAATGAAAAGGAATTAATTACTACTATCACCAAATATACATTCTACTAACAAAATTACCTTTTAAACTAGTTTAGTTATTATACATAGACCATAGTATGTATATTTCAGGAAAATTAGCCAAACTTCCCTATCTCAGAGGCGTCGTTCTTTGCAAGGCGAACGGATGAGTTGATTACGTCATGAATAGGGAATACGCGGTTCACATAATTTTACATGAAGCTTCTAGGTTAGCTGCTAAAGCATCTACAAAAGTTGACATTATTGTAGAGTTTCAGAAACTACCTTTTGATTCACTGTATTTAGCGTCATATCATCAACCCATGGTTTAAGTCTCCGTGGAGATTTGTAATTTGCGTTGTTAATCTAAATTGACAGATATTTATATTATTTAACTGCTTACTCATCCAAATAAAATAATAAAATAAATTTCAGGTATAAGTATAAATGAAATAAAATAATTAAATACATTTCAGTCGAAAGATGTCCACTGCTGGGCAAAGGCCCTCCGCTCCCTCCATGACTCTCTTTCCCGTGCCTCTTCCTGCCCTGCTTCGCTGAAGGCGTCTAGCTCGTCTCACCATCATCGTCGTCTAGGTCTGCCGCGTCGGCTTGTCTTAGTCGGTGGAATCCACTGCTACACACAAAATAGTATAATAATAATAATAATAATTTAATATTTGATAATAATCCGTAAACAAAGTAGGTTAAGTACGAATATAGATATATATACTTTCACAACTTATCGAATTCACACGTTACAGTACATTAATTTTCCGTTTAACTCCCCATTTGAGCAACTCGTATTAGTTAATGTAGCGGTCAAACTAAAAATTCTGATTACTCATTCTTAAAATTTGTTAATTTCAGTTTTTGTTTTTACCAGACTACTTTTCTATACATAGATATATAGATATTAAACAATCAAAAGTTTAACCGCTCACGTGCCCAAGGCCGCCATCCCAATACCCAGTTGAACGGCCGCGCTCGCCGCCTCAACCTACCGTAACTCGCCCGCGATCCATTGGTTTATTTTAAACCGAGCGCGCGCCGCGTCAAGTGGCACAAAAACGCTTATTGTGCCTTGGTTTCTTACAAAAACACTATCAAGTGTTGATTTATGGGTTGCTGAATGAATGAGTCATGCTACTTTGGCTTATTTTATTTGAAAAGCGATCCAGTTTTTGATATATAGAGTCGTGAAAATGGAGATTATGAATTTTTAGCGCGACTTTTACAAAATTGTTCAAAACTCAAAAACAAACCTCAATACCTGTGACAACTTGTAATAAAATAGATTTAAGTGTGTACTTACCGAAAAACAAGTGTATTTCCGTCAGATTATTATTAAAAAACCCACAAAACTTTTCAATAACACGCGACGTGACGTACTCCGTGCGGTCAACTGACAGACTGCACTTTGACATTGTTTTTTTTTTTAATTTTGCTAGTGGTGGGCTTGTGTTGCCGGTTTTTTAGACGTCAAATTTAATAGAGAATACGAAGCAAGTACGATAACAATATTAGACTTAGTTATTTAGAAGAAAAGGATCATTTTTCAACAGCTGTGAGCAAAAATGGCCTTGTTAACCAGGAGTTTGCAAGGTCAATCAACGAGTGTTTTATATTGTTAATCGTTAGTTTACATTGTCGATTAACGGATGATTTCATTTGTTAATCCCTGGTTAACTGGGTCACGTGAGCGGCTAATATGATTTTAGCTTTTTTAATTTCTTAGCCTTAAAAGGGAATTATTTTGGGGTAAACCATAGGCTTGGCATTCGGGTTGGGGATCGTAGTTGTTGTTAGTTACAGGTGAACAGTACATACATCCCATTGGGTTATGTAAGTACCTACCTTATATTGCCTACTCACTACGACCCTGAAAGTGTCGGTTTGGACCAATTCTTCAAATACAAAGTCTTTAAAATTACCTACATTTATCTAATGCAATAACGGAACCAACAAAAATTTTTTTTATATATTTACCTTATGTTTTTTTTATTATATTTCTAGAACTTTCACAATAAAACAGAACAGTCGATATAGCTGCAACATTAATATCTTTCCTTCAGTGAATCAAAAAGATACAAAGTTTCTTATCCCGAGTTTCCTTGTACCCCTAACCTAACTGCTTTACTTTGCCAGTGGCTCTAACTAACTTGGTGTTATTTGTAACTTTGACAACGTGTAAATTTCAGTAGACAACTTTGAAAAAACCTAAATTTAAATTCTTCTGCTTATAGGGCGGGTATCGAGGTTAACCTACCTTACAAACCCTGGTGTCGGAATTATAGAACCGCCTAAGGCACAACACATATGTCCTACAACGACTACATCCGAAGATAGAAGCCAGACCAACGACTTTAAATGCCTTCCCAAGCACAAACGCAAATTTTTATCGTTCAATTAGGTGACTCAGCTCAGCCTGCAATGTCCTAACCAAGCTGGGGAAAGTCTCACAAAGTGATATTTGTTCGACGAGTGGGCACCGGGATTCGAACCTGGAACCTCCATAACTTCAGGCAAGCTTTTGACCACTCCACCACGGAGGTTGTATGTATAAATGAATGATGCGTTTATTTGACATGAGTTTACACTATATTACTTACGCTAAGCTATTTCCTAAAGTGAACATAATTTCATTGGGGCTGAGATCCTGGTTGTTGGAGATCGGAGGATTTTTTTTTTGGAAAATTTATCACCTATCAACTATACTTTAAGATGTTAAAAAACTAAAATTATCTAGATATGTGAGTGTGGGAGGAACTTATTAAAATAAAATTAAAAACACAATACATGTCAAATAATGTCAATGGTTTTTATAAGTGTTTCCTGCCATCAGATTATCGACATCTATTATTTCAGAGCCAAAATTATTGATACTGTCCTGACCTAGATAGCAGTCATTGAATTTAACAGCAGGGGGTCGTAAGGTGGTCGTAAGACTTTCCAAAGGCTGATCTGACCTTCGGGCTACGGCCAATCTTTGGAGTGGAAAATACATAGACTTCTATTTTTACTGTTAAACAGACGAACAAAAAGCACGATAAAAAGTGACAATACAATACAATACTTACAATACAAATATTCTTTATTGACACCAAGAAAAAAACAAAGCAAAGAACACAAACACAGAAAACAACAGGTTTCAACAGGCGGGCTAGTGACCAGGAGGCTTAGTACAGAAATTTGAGAAGGTGTCAAAATGCGATATAGTGATAGAACTATTATCACCTTTTATGTCGCTTATGTCGCTATGTCATGTTTGACAGCTTTTTAAGCTTCTCGCGCGTTATTTTGTGAGCTTACTATAAAGTAATTATAGCTATTCAATTTGGGACGTGAATAAATTGTTAAAGTCATATAAATAGCGATTCACTAGTGTAACTAGTATTATATTATCTGTGGCGATTCAGTTATATACTATGATCTTTTTAAAAGTTGCAGTTGCTATGAACCATGAAATGTCAGTTCGGTTAAGGTCCCAAATGGATTTACGTTTATAGCATAGCTAAAAAAAAACATTGAGTTCTTGTAAAATTTATGAAAGGTTGTGCTAAAATGCGGAGAATAAATCAAATTCTTGGCTTATTTGACTGGAAGAAAAATTGTTAAAACATTTTTAAACATTTGTGTCCGTCAATTAATTCTTATATTCTATTGCTTGCACGTTTTGTTGGTCTGTTTGGAGATTTCTTTTATTACTCGATGCCTTTGGAGTGGCTGAGTCTATTATATCGGAATCTCTCATAATTTTCCAGAAGTGCCGATAAATGTGCGTTTAGAAACTCTTGAATCGGTATTTTATATTACTGCAGGGTTGTTTTACTCACGAGTTCCTGGTAATTTTATGTTTTCAAATCAATCAATTTTGAATGTAGAAATTGGCACATTAAAGCACACAATCGATGAAATTGGAAAACATTGTACTGGCAACAAAATGACATAGAAAAAAATTATCAAATTAGGTAAATCCATAGAATCGGGGTTGCCAGGATGATTTTATTCAAATTTACCGCGTTTTTTTTCACTGTCTACTTTCATGTAGGTACCAAATTCTATGAAGCAAATTTTAAGTATGAGCATAGAGAATAATTACTTTAGAATTCAATATATTTTAAAATACGTACTTACTATAGTTACGATTATTTTATTATATAAAACTGGCTTCCTTAGACCACACAAACGTCTTTTGAGCATCGTCATGCGTCACGCATACAATCATAAGCAGTACAGATCAACCAACTTATCTGTGAACTGAAGGGCGGCGCTAGTAGCGATGTGAAATTGTCCAATCGCTTTTAGGTACCTACCTATTCATACTTGACGTCCATATAGCGGAGTTAGTACCAATTCTGACCACTTCACAGATAAGTTGGTGGCACTGTAAGGCTGCTTTTCCACCAGAGCTGTGCGAGGTAGCTAAGCGAAGTGCGAAGAAAAAATCCACCAATAGAATCACTAGGCTAGGAAAATGAAGTGATTCTATTGGTGGATTTTTTCCTCGCACACCGCTTAGCTCCCTAGCACAGCTCTGGTGGAAAAGGCGAGAGAAACAAAAGACGGACGCGCGCGGAATTTAGTATGCGCGACGCACGTCATCGTTGACGCTCTGAAAACGCTAGTGTAGGGGTATCTTTTTTTTTTCTAGCCCCTATCGTCTAGGGGGTATCTTAATCTTCGTTTAAGTTTTCATATATATCATGATAAATTTCATCACACTCGTACAATAAATTGTTATGTGCGAGTATGGTAGCTTAGTAAAGAAAATTTATAGTCATTATTACTGGTCGTAGTATTATAAGAATTCGATACGTAGGTATACCAATATTATAAGTTGTAGGCTACAGTCTATTATTTACATGAAATAAAGACAAATCTAACGACATGGGAAAAATCAAAATCGGTCCACCTATTTAGCAGTTACGAGAGTATAAACCCACCGGCATTGATACATTCAGGCTTAACATAACGCTGCTTTTTTCTTCTTGTTTTAAATATAATATGGATGTTTAAACATTACAGTTAATTTACAGTGATCTGACGAGTGCAGGCGACCCTTACTTGTAGTTGTGTGCGTACAGACAAGCGCTCTTGTGTACGTACTACTAAACTAAGCGCTACGCACACTAAAACAATGTGCACACACAAGACACACACAAGTATGACTCGCCTGCACTCGTGAGCTAAAACATCTATAAGACCAATGAACACGAGAAGTAGGGCGAAACAGTAATAATAAAAACCTCGTTCAATTTGTAACTAAATCACCATTCTAATTAACAAAGTAAACAGTCCATTGCGATTCCATTGGAATGGCCTTGTTCAATTATTTTGATAGTCTAACTTTTTTTTAAATAAAACCATGTTTTGACAGTTAGGTTACCTATGTCTCGGACGGTGGGTTGGAAGGGGTTCAAAAACGTCTCAACAGAGAATTCGTCAGATAAGTAGATAGACAAATTAAGCACTTGGCATTTTTTATTACAAAACAATTATTTCTATTATAATAAAAACGGGAAAATAATTTGGTGGGCAGATTGGTAGTCTACCTACACACACATATTTTTAAGACATTGTTTTCGAAAGCTTCTCTACACCGACTTCAATTGCACTGTCTATATTAAGCGGTTTTTTGCGTTTTTATTGATGTAAGATTAAAACGTAGGTACTTTTTTAGTCCCTATTGGTCATAGATCTGTTTAAAAAACAATTGTCGTAGTCATTGATCATCCTCATTTCAGAAATCTGGTACACTGCTGGACAAAGACCTTGCCCAAAGATTTCCTGCGCTGCCCGCATCCAGAAGCGGCTTCCATCGACCTTGCATGCTAAGCAAGTAATGCGTTAAAAAATTAAGGTTCTGACGATATCAAAGAATATGAAGAAATTTGAGCAACGCCTGCTGCAGTAAAAACCGAGGACATTAAAGATCTCCTGCGCTGCCCGCATCCAGAAGCGGCTTCCATCGACCTTGCATGCTAAGCAAGTAATGCGTTAAAAAATTAAGGTTCTGACGATATCAAAGAATATGAAGAAATTTGAGCAACGCCCGCTGCAGTAAAAACCGAGGACATCAAAATGAAAAATAAGAAGCAAGGAGGGCACACACCGCGCGAAATAAATGGGATTCTCAACGGTCCTGTTTTAATTAACATTTTTGTTTTCAAAGTGGAGATCTCTTTTAAAGTAGCTTTTCCTTTTAACGAAAAGCGGAAACGGAATTATACACAAACACAGTTTGGAAAACACGAGTATTGTAACATAAGATTTCATTGAGTTTCGAGAATTATTGGAGATATCTAATAAAAACACAGAGTTTATTCTGAAATTAGACATCCCCAGATACAAGGTAAAAATAATAATTATAAAAGCAAGATGTTTAGCCTAGGTGGGATAGAAATCATCATTATTATTTATAAATTTCTAGGCCTTTCAATCCATTGTCTGGCTACAAAAGATCAGTTCCTATAATAAAACCAACACTTCAAATTTCTCTGAACGGTATTATAAGTAGAGTCGTAGATCTCAGCAAAAATCTTCAAGCAATTGTTTTCTTTTTTCAATACCTAACCTACAATATTATGTTTTTTACTTTATTCTGTACTGTTGCTTAAACTTCTAAAAACCCCAACTGAGAGTACAAATCTGGTAAAATATTTCCCTAGAAGTAATTGCATACAAAATGCAACGGAAATTGCAGACCACGAGTACCCTGAGCCAATTTCTTTATACAATATGCATGGAACAAATTTATACATTCTTTCTTTGGTGTTACCACAATAAACAAGGTAAGCTTCTTCGTAGTCTATTGCCTAACCGGTCAATCCAGTAAAAAACCCTTGGTTTAGTTAGGTTTTAGATGGATGTCAGTTTAGTGTGGTGGTACTTAAAGTATTTAAAATATTCGAACCTAAAGCGTCGAAGAGTCTTGTGGCAGTAAGCTGGTCACATCTGTCGCAGAACCGATAATCGCTGGCGTAAACGGGTTCTGCAGTGGAAACCACGTCTAGGTAAACGAAGTGTCGGACGCCCCCCGGCTAGATGGAGTAGCAATCTGAGGTGGAATATGCATGCGGCTGAAGATCGGGCCAAATTGCGCGCCTTAGGAGAGGCCTATGTCCAGCAGTGGATTGCCACAGGCTGCTAATGATGATGAACCGTCAGAACCGTCAGAACCGTCTTGAAAACCCTTCCATCAGGCGCATCACTAACCTGCTTACACCCCTACGCCCAACCAGCGTGATAGAATCTAGTCAATAGCCATCTTACCTGATAATTCTGATAGAGGAGTCCCATCCATTACCTCTTGTTAGGTACGTAATGGCTGGATCTCTTTGGTCGTGCTAACGCAAAGAAAATAAATTTGAATTGCCGATACGGTGTCACTCTGACTTCCAAAAGCTCCTCCTTATAAGATACAGGGCGTGCAGGACACGATAAGAGGCTATGGGCTATGGCCGAACAACTTTTCTGTCTGTTTGTCCATCAGTATTCCTGTTCTCCTTTACAGGTCGCATTCCTTAACAAAATTTCGTGAAATTTGGTGCTCATTAAGTATTACGTTATTTATTGCATAAATCCTTGGAAAAAGATCCATGGGGGAGGCCTTTGTCCAGCAGTGGACGTCTTTCGGCTGAGATGATGATGATGATGTTTTAGCAAATTAAAAAAAAAACAAACAGACTCATGAGGTCTATTAGAAAGTACACAGAACCACTAGTTATGAATGCCCTAAACAGTGTGAATAACCTTTTGATTACAGTAACAACAACAACAGTAGAGTTACAGTTAAAACCACCACCGTTACAACAACCAAGCAATCGATAAAAAAGTGTACTACTTATGTAAGTGTAAAGTGTATAAATGATGATTATGATTACTGTTCTACTGTCCGTTCGACACATACTTAAGTGACTGTAGCAAAGTTCTCTGAAACACATGTCCGTGTGTCAAAAACAAAGGCTCAGTGACAAAGAAAATTCATTCTGTCAGGGACACTCCTCCAGTGACACTGTGAATCCTGTTAACTGAACTTAATGACTGGGCATTCGGCTCATTAATTTGACGGTCCCTTTTATGTCTCACCATTTTGTCCTTTTTGTGGCACATTCGTTTCTCTCTTTGGTTTGTATAAATTACGAGCCCGTGAATTTTTTTTAACAGTGACGGATACTCGTACGCGGCGTTTACACGACTTTGTTTTTTAAAGCTTTGTTTTTAAAGCATATGTTTTTTCAACTCAAACAGTTTTTTTAAAGGCATTGTATATGTGATGTGTTAAACAAACTGGCTGGTTCTATTTTCAGATTTTAAGGTAGCGAGAGTTCAAGGTGCCTAAAGGCTATTTTCAGGTTTCACTCGCGCTTTAAAAGTCATATATGATCAACTCAACGCGACACACATTCCCAATTGCAGCCTAAACACAATTTTGTTCTATTATATTCTCTAGAAATGCTTTTATGACATACAAAACTTTACCTCAGATTTTTTAAATGCACATCACAGTTACCTCTTCTGTTTGCTCATCAACTACATTTAACAGTATCATAATAATAATATGCCTCATAATTGATAAAAAAGTAGGTAGGTAAATTAAAAAATCTAAAAACCCGACTGCTTAAAAAGCAAAACGATGAAAACAATATTATGATGTAGGAATATAGTAGCATGTATAATTTGAATTTCCTTTTTATTTAAATTAAAAATAGTCAATTGTTGTTACAGTCTAGAGCCTGACAATTAAATGGAGATATAATCCTTTGCAGTCGAGTAAAAATACAGTAAGATGCTAACTATACACGACCAAAACCCGATGGGCAGTCTTCACAAGACAAATTTTGTTATCACTCGGCGCGGCGTTTAACAAAACATTGACTTCTGAACATATCCGATTATGACACCCCAAATCGGGTATACTTAGTAGTTTGAATAAGTATACTTAACTATACCAGACCAAAACCCTATGGGGAGTCTCCACAAGGTACACTTTGGAAACACGCAGCTGAAAGTGTTTCGCTTCGCGAAACTGAAAAACAACTACCTCAAAAAAATCTGGAAACGAATAAAAGTCTAGCTAAGGCTTTGTACCTACATAAAAACTCTCTAATTAAAAATACTAGATACTTATTTTGTATGGGAATGGATCGCTGTGGGAATGTAAATTTTTTTTCGCTTCCGATAAATCTCTTTTCCTCTTAGTATTTGAGCCGCCACTTCCTACATCCTATATTACTTTATTGTCTTAACTGTTGACGTAAACAATGACGTCACAAAATACTCAAACTTGCCCACTGACACGTCCGATTTTCCCATCCAACAACAGATGATACAGATAAATGCTGACAAAACTGCTCACGTTTCCGCAGATAAATCTTGTCACCGAACACCCGTCAGCGTCCGCAAACAAATCGCTGACGTCACAGCGTCCCCGTCGCGGTGGATCAGAAGTGGGAAGAAAAATTATCTCCGCTTAAGAAGTGGACAAACGATTCGCATTTGGGGCTGCGTGACTCGCTGTCTGGTCCCACGTCTCACTGAACATTCCAGAAGACTACTGGTACTCTTAATCTGAAAAGTACTGGTAATCTTAAAAATATCCTGCTTGCCAAACAGCAGATGTCCTCATACCATAATATTTGACTTCATAATATCTGTCTATCATAATTATCATTATTTTTTCTTCTACTGTATTTATATCTAATCTATATATACTCATTACATTATTTACATGATCTATTTACTTATATAAACATATATTATAATACTATCTATCGTACAGCACAATTTTATTTTTATATATTTTTATGTGTTCGCTACTCTTGGGGATCCAGACGATGAAAAAATATCAGGAGCGACAGAAAAACAGCGTCTCCCTTTCTGGAGGTAGACATATAGCTGAGTCGCTAACCTTTTTTATAATTGCGCCACACTGCACATCGAAGTACTATGCTGAATTTGATGTATTTGTTTGTTGACCTTGCACCTTCTCCTTCACGATATTTTTCAATATCAACGCGCTAGGCCGTGGTCCGAGGCTCCCTCGAGCCGCCCCTAGACGCGTTGGTATATGACTTTTTTTGGGGTAGAGTCTTCCACTCCCCCGCAAGTCCGGTGAAGCTTGATTTGTCGTACCTTTTCGACACAAGCATAGGTCAATTAAAAAAAAAAAAAAAGACCTTGCACCTTATATTTGTATATCTGTACATTGTTGTGTAGTGTCGTAATTTTAAAATAAACGATTTTTCTTTCTTTCTTTTCTTTACTCGTATATCTGTGTTTTGGACCAATAATACTTCAATATTTTTAATTTTCGTGTAGTCGTTTCGTTCACTGCTCGTTATATTATGTGCCCACCGATGGGCTTGAGCGTCGTCGGTGGTCAAGTGGCTAGGGCCGTTGACTTTCATTCAGAAGTTCGCGGGTTCAAACCTCAGCACGTACCAATGTGTTTTCGATTTTCGAATTTATATAGGTATACCTACGTTTATTCGACGCTCTTACGGTGAAGGAAAACATCGTGAGGAAACCTGCACGCACCTGTGAAGTAATTCAAAGGGCCAGCGTGGTCGACTAAGGCCTGTTCTTCCTAATTACAAGCTAGGCTCGAGCCCCTCGGTGGGGACGTATATGAGTTAAGACTTTGATTCTGATAGCCAAAGGTTTCTGTGACATTTGTAAGAGTACAAGGTAACATGGAATTATTTTCGGTCCTTCCAAAATTAACATAATTACCATACCCGGTACCGTCATTAAGAACTGTCCTTACTTGGTGAAATTGCCGAAAAAAAAAAAAAAAATACCCGACTGCAATTTTTGAAGTTAAAATATATCCGCTTTATAAAGAAGTCTTCGGTGTAAATATTTAGAGGTGAGAGATTTTATAAAATATTTGATTTCAGTAGGTACTTATTACATAAGATTTTGTTATGATAAAAACCAAATCATAACGTAGGCTAAATTATCTAATGTATAAATATTATAGTTTTTAAAGAAACAGTTTTTGATAAAATACTAGTTTCACGTGGTTCTTAAAATGGTAAAAGAACATTTTAAGAACCACGTCAAAGGCAAAAGTTTTGGTCAGTTTAATATTAAGTAAATCTTTTAATTAAACTTGTCTAACAGGATACGAATCGTATAGTAAAAATAGTTTTAAACAGTAAAGTAAACAATATTAAGGCCAGCTAGATGATATTTTAAAATTTTCCCATGTAGCAACATTAATATTTATTTATCGCTCGCTCTCTAGCGGTCTTTGTCTGGTGCTGTATAAAAGTCTATTTCGAAATATAATAAATAGTACTGAAGTTACCCAAAATCCTGTGTTTTTGCTCACTACCACGCCACCCCTAGCAAACTTACAGTCCAACAAGAAATAATGGAAACTGAAGACTGGCGTTGTATTCGCCAGTAAGAAATAAGCTATGTCTATAATTGTTTTGTTTTTTATGTAATTTCTTTTTTAATATTATGTGTACAACATAATATTATAATAAATAAAGAAAACAGAATTATTTCATTTTTCTAAAACACTATATTTTTCCATCAATGTTTGTGTGTGTCGTGATCGTGACACCGGCAGAAGACGTAATCTCTTTTGTGCTTGACCACGTCGGCTAATTAACGGACCATATCCAGTCCCATGGCATTAATACCACTTCCACACAAAAACCCAAATACATATTCATACAGGATATTCAATTTTATTCCATTTTCTTAGTAAATATTCATGTTGTTAATTGGACAGCGCTTACTTACATGATTTTAAGAAGATGGCCTTCTAAGAATGAACCACAATGTTAAAATATTTTTGAGAAACTGAAATTGTTATAATTTGATAAATGTTTTTCTATATCTATTTGATTACATGATTTGTAACTTAGGATTATAGGTTTATGGTGTATTTTTAATAATGATGATCTTTACGACCAATGGCTGACAAGACAAGATAATTACTTATTTATTTTTTTTACTTGTAGTCATTAAACTCTACTTAATAAATTATTTTGATATTTTCCTAATAAAGTAATAAGTCCGCAACATGAAGGAAGAAAAAATTTAAAACGTGGAATTTTTTTTCCTTCATGGTCCGCAATGTTTTTCTGTTCTTCGAACAAATAAAAAAAAGCACTTATCTGTTTTTGTGGAATTGTTAAGTACAATAAGCCATCGACACTATAAAAAGAATAAGTAAGCAGCACATGCGGCTGGACACTCGCACTACGAAACTCACTCTTACTGCTACGGAATAACGGCGCTCTCAAGGTTAACATGTCCAGTTGCATGTGCTGCCTACAGTACATACATACTAAATGAAAATATAAAAAAAACAGTTGAAAGACATAATAGTATTTAAAAAAATAAAGTAAGCTTAAAAATCTGTACAGAATGACAACGTAACCAACCATCTGAATCCAGCAGAATCCAAAAAAGGAAAAAAAAACAATTTTAAATTACATTTTCAATCACAATAGTGTTTTCTTTCACATCTAATACAAAATTCTAATTTATGTTATAGTAGAGCTCCTAGTCTAGGTAGTGTTATTCTGATTAGTTTTTTTATTGAATTTACCTTCGGATCTCATTTTAAACTCCAAGCGAATTTCACAATAGTCTCCATCTATTAATTATATAGCTTTCCGCCGCGGCTTCGCCCGCAATAACAGTTTTTCCCGTGGGAAGTAGGTTCTTTTTTTTTAAATTGACCTATGCTTGAGACGAAAAAGAACGACGGATCAAGCTTCACCGGACTTGGAGAAGGAGGCATTTTCCTGCGGTAAAAGGTAGCCTATGTTACTCAGGGTGAATGTAGCTTTCTAATGGTGAAAGAATTTTTGAAATCGGTTCAGTAGTTTCGGAGCCTATTCGATGCAAAACAAAGAAACAAACCTGTCCTCTTTATAATATTATTAGTAAAGATTATAAATGCGAAAGTAAGTCTGTCAGTCTGTTCTGCTTTCACACCAAAACCACGGAACCGATTTTGATGAAACATGGTATTGTAGAGTACTATATAGAGGTAGAATAGGCTACCTGTTACTGCGCGAAAATACTTAATTTCTATGGAAAAAACTAACTACGCGGAGCCTTGGCGGAAAGCTGGTACAATAATACATTTCTTGTTACAAGAAATAACGGGATTTTTTTTCCATTTCATTTTCTTGACAATATTTTATTATCTTATGGGATTTAATCAAGTCCCTGGCCTCATCTCCCGTAGAAATGATAAAACAAGATTCCAATCAGTGTTCGAAAGTAGGTTATTGTTATTAGACGTTAAAAATAAACCCTTACATAAAATAATTTGATTTTTGTATTTTTTAAATATTGGTATTACTTTGCATTTTTTCCGTACCTAAAGGTTGCCTGGTAGAAATTGCGACCTTAGCAATAAGGCCGCCTTTTGACTCTTCTGTTTTGTTCTGTATTGTTTTCTGTATGCTGTGTCTTTTGTCAATAAAGTATATTGTATTGTATTATAATAGTATTTTATCAGAATTTGTGATTATTCTTGCGATCATGGAACAATCAAGCTTCACCAATCGTGTAACTATTTCGAAGTATCAAAGTAAAAGCAATTTAAATTAAATACAATCAAGATAAAAGTGAACCATTATCTACTGAATCCAAATACTTAAAAAATATTAGTTACTAGCTTTTCACCCTGCGGCTCCGCCCGCGTTTGCAGGTTTTCCCGTGGGAAAGAAGTATTTTCCCGCGGTAAAAAGTAGCCTATATGTTATCCTGATGTATAAGCTATATTATTGTAAAGTTTCATTGAAATCCGTAGAGTAGTTCCAGAGATTTGAGATAGCGTGTACAGAGAGAAAACTTGTAGTTATGTGTTCAGCTACACTCCCTTTATCACTTACAATCAGTTTTATGAAAATTTGAAAATGTTCTTTATTGACACAAATAAATATGTAGGATAGTCACATTTTTGCTCAAGTAAAACAAGGACTCAAAAGGTGGCCTTATTGCTAAAGTAGCAATTTCTTCAAGGCAACCAAACAAGAAATTGCGAAAATGTTAAACAGCGCGGGTTGGTTGCACTATTGTAAATAAACTACATACAATACATCAAATTGGAATCAAGTCGCCTTATATCCAAATAGATTTCCCCTGCGGCTCCGCCCTCGTTAACAGTTTTTCCCGTGGGAATGAAGCATTTTCCCAAGGTAAAATGTAGCATAAGTTATTCAAGGTGAATCTAGCTTACTAATAGTAAAATAATTTTTAAAATCGGTTCAGTAGTTTTTGAGTCTATATAACACAAACATACACATCTACACACACAAAAATAAAAATCTTTCCTCTTTATAATTAGATAGTATGAAATTATCAAATAAAAAAAATCTAAATGTACTTTATTGCACAAAATATGATATGATTGGAAGACATCGATTGGTCCTACTCTAATGCGGAGACCACAAGTCTTAAAGATATCATCACACAACAAAGGTTATCCGAAGAGATACGTGTAACATTCCAAGTACCTACGTTCTTTTAAGAAGAAAAACTAAACAAAAACGCTTTCCATTAACGCACACATTGTGATCCCACCCGTCTGGTTACCAACAAAACACGTAATGTATTCACTGAGCCGTGAACTCCTGAGTGACAGCTATGACGAATGGTTTCAGAAATCATACGATCCCACACAATAAGGAAATGGGCCAGCGCAGCTTTTTTCATTACAATACTGCCTCTCTTTTTGTGGATGATACGTGAATATTATCGTGATGCGGCCTCGATGATATTGGAGGTTATGTTTTGTTGAAAAATTGTTTTTTATGTAGGGTTTTGTGAAGGTTATTTTACCAGTGCTTTGTATTAGGGACTAGCCGCCGCGGCTCCGAACACGTCAATAGTTCTTCCCGTGGGAATGAGGTATTTTCCCGCGGTAAAAGCTTGCCGATATTCTTTCCCAAGGTCTATTCTATCTTTGTGCCAAGTTTTACCAGATCGGTTCAGTAGTTTTGGAGCCCATTCAATTATTAGGAATATTTTAGGTATTTTTTTACACCTTGGGTTACATTATTGAAGTTTTAGTAAGGATCCCAAATTTTTTGAGAATAAAATATTGCCTATGTTACTCAGGGTGAATGTAGGTTTCTAATTGTGAAAGAATTTTGAAATCCGCACGTTAGTTTTTGAGTTTATTCATTACCTACAAACATACACACACACACACACACACACACACACACACACACACACACACACACACACAAATACAAATCGTTCCTCTTTATAATATTAGTATAGGTAACTAGTATAGATTTGCAGCAGCGCGGCGTGAGTGTCAATAAGAAATCCCGTGTAATACGTTGCGACGTTGCCGTTCCGCTGCCGCGCGCGCCATTTCGGTTTGTGTTTCGCGGACTGCCGTGCGTCTGATGCACGCAGACGTGCTGCATTGCGTCTGCGACACTTTCAGTGTCAACTTCGTATTGCAGGTTAATAGATTACAGATCGTGTCGCACGCAAACGCAACGCAATGCGTCTGCTACACCTTTCGGTGTGTGGCAGCCTTTAAACTAAATTCTACTATTTGTACAGTAAAACGGACACGGAAAATACGGCAGCTCTAATTTGGTTGGGCGAAAACCGCTGACCGCTGAAATCAGTGCTGCCACTTGTTAGTATGGTCCGGTTGGTAGCAGTGTTGATTAGGGCATTTCATTCAAGTACTTTACGCAGAATAGCTGAAAAATGTTTGCAGTGCATTCTGACAAGGGTCCTAATGAACGTAGGCAGGGGTACCGATTTACAAGAAGGCGTAATTATGTCTTACACAAGCCCATCTGAACATAAAGTATGCAGAGCCAATATGTGTCATGTAGCTGATAAAGGTTCATATCTATTCTGTAGATAAATACATACTTATAATATAGATAAATACGTACCTAACCCAAAGACAAACGTGGGCTTTTAGGAGGTAAATTACTTTAGAAAAAATTTGCAAGTACGAGTATATTGTGTGACATATCAGAAGAAAAGGCTTGTTGTAAGGATTTCAAATAATGTTAAATTATAATCGAAGCGAAAAATTAAGATCATTGAGCTTGGGCAGGGACTTGAACCCGCACCTCCTGGGCTATCCGGGCCGTACAGGCGCACTACCAATTATACCAACAAGGAGGTATCTTTTTTACAGTTCTGTAATGAAAATCTCTGAAGATTTTTTATAAAATAAACAATAATTTATCATTACCCCATTTTATCTTCAAAACTATTAATAAATATTATGTGGGGACATCTCACACACGGCCATTAACCCAATGGGTGTTAGACAGCTGATATGTGCGTAAATACATAAATATAAAAAATACAACATCAAGAAACAAGGCAAACACAAGTGCTTATCACACGAATGTTTGCCCTGGGCGGGATTCGAACAAGCGACCCTGTGCTTTGAAGGCAAACGTACTACCAACTAGGCTACGGGGCTTAGGGCCTAAACTTTTAGATAAATCTATATAATAAAACCGTTGAGGTCGTAAATTTTAACATAGAAAAAAAATCTAAAAACCGAGTCAGGGGGATAAAAAAGTGATGTAAAACGTAATCAGTTCTTTTTTTGTTTATCTGTTTGTCTGTTTGTTCGGGCTGGTCTCAGAAACTAAAATATAATTTTGCATAGTGGTACCTCATATACCTGGTCAACATCTTAGATGGTTTTTACCGCGGGAAAATATCTCATTCCTACGGGAAACTGTGCACGGAAAAGGCAGAAAACAACGCGGGCGTAGCCGCGGGCGGACAGCTAGTAAGTCAATAAAGCTGAATATAGACTTTAGACCTTTTTCTATGGCGTATTTTATTAAATCTCTGCATCATAATACTTACGAAGGTGATTGTGGAAAAACCCACTCATTTTTTCTGTGGAAAAGTCAAAGGACACCGCTCTATCACCTGACATTTGAGAGGGCCAGGAAAAAAGCGGGAATTGGGAAATAAATAGTATAATATTATATATTCGTATATTCTTTATGGTATTATGTATTATATCTATATTTATGTATCTTTGTGTGTAGTATATATTGCTATATGTATATTAGGAATAGGTCTTTTATGTAGTTAGTTTCTATTAAATAGAAATGTACACGTCTTACCTCTGTATTTTAATCTTTATCGGGATATGGAAGACATTTCTTTAGAAATGTGCCTGTTGTGTCGTCGTTCTTATCTTTGTAATTATGTAATTTTCGTGTGTACAATAAATGTTAAATTAATTAATAAATAAAAAAAAAAGTTCGACCAGGAAGAAAAACCTGGCTTTATTGTGGAAATTCTATAGAATTCATATTATGGAAATTGTTGCCAGAAAGATAAAAATATACATTTAGTGCCACTAGAGAATGACTACAAAAGATTTCCCCACTTCAGGTTATTATCATTATAATAATATGATTTGTCGGAATTATACCTTCACAAATACAAATATTTGAACTGAAATCTCATTAACAGCCTCCCTCAAGCCATCGACAAGCAAGATATTATCTTGGGAAGAGTTATTTTAGCTAAAATATATAAGTATATTTTTAACTTATAAAGGAATTACAACATAACGGATCTCTTTCTCTATAAACATATTTTAATAAATAGACCCTGATGAATATAAAATAATTACATAGTAAAATAGAGCAAATTTCAGTGTTAAAAATGTGTTGCTCTTACCTTTCCATAAATTTGTTAAAGAAAACTAGTTCATCATTTGTTAACAATGTTCCCACCAAGGGGTTTAAGCCTACCCTTAAATCAATGTGAATTAAAAATAAAACGATTACCTACTTAATCCCCTTTTAGTGAATGTCGCACCTTTCGTAGCCCCATCCTTGATTCGGCTGCATCTGCCTGTGACAAATGAACGCGGTTTTTTAAGCACACCCTTTATTTCTGCGACGCCATCTTTCTTTTCTCCTTTATCACCTTAGGCATAGAGATCAAATTCTGTTATACCGCCAGCAAATTAAATGTTTGGCCAGCGTTGGCTGCGTAATGTAGGACGTTCTAAGTTATGTGGCGCAAACTGAGGACTTACACCATTTTTGTTTACTAAATCCCTCCATTCGAGTGGGAAACACGGATTTGCTCTTGTATCATTTTTATGTGTCATTGCGTCGGTTTTGTAGAGACACTACTCGTAGTTTCGAAAATGGAATTCTGTAAGATCTAGAATTACCCGGTATAGAGAAATAGGCTTTATAAAAAAATAAGTAACAAAGCATGAAAAAAAGATTTATTTATCACACATTGCAACACATGAAATATAAACGAGCAATTAAAACGTTATTCGTGTAGGTACAACAAAATAGCCTATGTACTTACTTTAACTAATTTTTTAAAAGTTTCTTCGGTTTCTTTAAACTGAGTTATTTTTTAATTTTACTATGTTTCATAAATAAAACGAAATATCGTCATTTTACGCTGTAACGTTTTTGTATGGAAAACAATTTCGTTTGCTCCAATTTTTTTTATACTTTGTATAACACTCTTCGACATACTTAACTGAACCCGTATTATTCGTCATTTAAAATTAATTCCCTTAGCGGGGTAGAAAAGAAAGAAAAAATATTTTTTTCGTCTTTTGTGATCTATTTACGATACTGACTGTGTACTCAAAATATTATGCACAATGATTCCTGTTTAGCTAAAAAATTACTACACAAATATTTTCTCTTACTTACAAACTTTCTACTACCCATCTTTATTTTTTGCTCGCTTTATAAGGAGTAATGGGGTGAGAGTTTTACTTGATTGATCACCAAAAGCGTATTGTTATTTATCTTTCTAGGCAAAGCTAAAGGCTTTTCTTGTATAAATCATCTTAAAGCTGACAAGCAGTTAATAAACTTGTTGTAAATTTTTGCTGATCGGGCGATTTTTAAAACACTTTTTAAACTTAAATGTAATATAGTTAGCACACAAAAATAGAGGAGAATAATTAAAGTCCATAAAAATCAAAGTGTACAAAAACGCGGGCGTACTGCTAGGTTAGCAATTTCTCCCAGTAAACCCTTTGTAATAGATAGTAGAAGTAGAACAAAGACACGAGAAAATTTGGTAAGGTGGAAAGGAGTCCTAGCAATTCAAGTTTTTACAAACAAACCTGATTTAATACCACTGATTTCGAAAGCTTAAAAAAATACTTAATTCTTCGTTATTTACTTGAAAATGCTGTACCTACTGTAAAATTCACAAAAAGGAAAGAAAATAAATCTTCAAAGTTATAAATCATACTTTTTATTATAAAGAGGAAAGATTTGTATTTTTGTGTGTGTGTTTGTAATGAATAAACTCAAAAACTACTGAACTGATTTAAAAAAATCTTCCACCATTAGAAAGCTACATTCACCCTGAGTAATATAGGCTTCCTTTTACCGCGGTAAAAAGCCTCATTCCCACGGGAAATACTGTTAACGCGGGCGGAGCTGCGGCGGAAAACTAGTAAGTAATAAATCAATACTGAAAATTATATTCTGTCAACAGTTTTCAGTAAGAGCCCTTTCACTCGAGCGATTTTATTCGGCGATTTCTCGGCGGAGCGAGATCGCAGCGAGCTTGCGGCGGCTCGCGGCGGTATCGCGGCGGTTAATAACTTGCGCGGCGATAGGGTTATGTACACGCCGCGAGTCGCCGCGAGCCGCCGCGTGGTTGATATTTGGTACCGCGGCGAGACGCGGCGTTATCGCGGCGGTTAATAAGTCGCGGCGATATCGCTGCGTGCACGCCGCGAGCCGCCGCGTGCTCGCTGCGATCTCGCTCCGCCGAGAAATCGCCGAAAAAAATCGCTCGTGTGAAAGGGCTCTAACTTTCCCAAAATAACTTTTCTAGAAAACAGTAATATAAAAAAAACAATCATACAAAATAAAACAATCCCATAGCGCCTTAGTTGCTCTTTACGACACCCAATGGGAAACAGAAAACAAACAAACATTAACAAGATTGTTGGTCAATTTGTAATATGATATCATAGACTAGCTTCCCGCCACGGCTCCTGCCTATGTTTTTTCCCAAGGTCTATTCTATTTTTGTACCAAATTTCATCAAAATCGGATCAGTAGTTCGGAGCCTATACCTACAATTATTAGGAATATTTTACACCTTTGGTTACATTATTGGAGTTTTAGTAGGGATCCTTACTTTTTTTTAATATAAAGCTCGTAACTTAAGTTACCCGGAAATAGTGTAGCTTCCTAACAGTGAAAATTTTTTTGAAATCGGTTCAGTGGTTTCGGAGCCTATTCAATGCAAACAAACAATCAAATCTTTCCTCTTTACAATATTAGAATAGAATGATGTATAAGATAAATTAGATTAGATTGGTATATTATTATAAAGTATTATAGGTATTTAGGGTAATGTTAAACAAGCTAACCCTAAACCAGAAACGTATACCAAAGTTTGATTACCTACTACATAGTATGTACACAATGACACGGGTGTGGCGCAAAACCTTGTAACTATGCAAGTACCGTAACTTACAGTACATGGTCTAAGAAAACAAGGTCTTGCATTCAGACCACGTGACTTGACACAAGCCTACATCATCATGCTGTTCATCCTTGTCGAATGCGTGTTAATAGACAAGGATGAACCGCATGATGACGTAGGCTTGTGTCAAGTCACGTGGTCGGAGTGTTAGACCTGTCGCACCCGCGGCTCGCCTCGCTCCTGGGCGAGCCTGCGGCGTGAACTCTTGAAGTAGTGGTAATCTCGACGAAAACGAAGAAGTGAATGAAACTCAAATTTCCACTAGCACTGAATACAGAGGTTTATTCACAAATTACAGTATTATTATTGAATGTATTATAATAGTATTAGTATTTAATTTAAAGTTTAAACACGATAAAAGTTGCTTACAGGTTGAGGCAAAAGGAAGAAGTGAAAATTAAAATGGATGATTTGACAGATGATTTTTGAATGAATTCCAAAATTAAATATTCAAATTTAGAGAAAGAAATGATAAATAAGATGAGAAATGAAGTAGAAACGAGGCAACGAGGTAGCATGCAATTCACCTTGTTACAGACCTTGTTTTCTTAGACCATGCTTACAGACCATAGTCATGTCGTCATGTCATCGCCGAGGGGCTCAAACCTACCCTGAATATCTTAGGGAGAAATCAATGTTTGGTAATGTGTGGTTGCTAATCAATATTGTAGGGTGAATACCGCAGTGTCTTAAGTCTAAAGTCTTTGACCAATGTGTGTTGCCAGTGATGACTTACGGATCTGAGACGTGGTCGCTTACGATGGGCCTCATAAGAAGGCTCAGAGTCACCCAAAGAGCGATGGAGAGGGCTATGCTTGGAGTTTCCTTGCGTGATCGAATCAGAAATGATGAGATTCGCAGGCGAACCAGAGTCACCGACATAGCCCGAAGAATCGCGAAACTTAAGTGGCAGTGGGCAGGGCACATTGCACGTAGAACCGATGGCCGTTGGGGAAAAAAAGTTCTTGAATGGCGGCCACGCGCCGGAAGACGTAGCGTGGGCAGGCCCCCCACAAGGTGGACCGACGATCTGGTAAGGGTCGCGGGAAGCCGCTGGATGCGGGCAGCGCGGGACCGATCGTTGTGGAGATCTTTGGGGAGGCCTTTGTCCAGCAGTGGACGTCAACTGGCTGAAATGATGATTGTAGGGTGAATTAATCCTTGGTCGACCACGCTGGCCCAACGCAGTGGTCAACTTGACACGTAATTTTTTTTAATTTATTCAGAGGTGTGTACAGGTTTCCTTACGATGTTTTCCTTTACCGTCGAATAAACATTCATAATTAAATAAAATTAAATGACTATATAAACAAAAATTCAATACCTTTACAAGGTTATGATACACAAGCATCCACTATAATATCATTCAGTTCCAGATAGACCTAAACAAGATCCAAGCCCTGAATTGGTTCAGCAAAGTTTTCCCACTTCGTAACCAGGGAACTGGCATGAGTAAGTTAGGCCAATATGTCAGCGAGCGAACTAGGTACCCACAGAGATGTAGGTACCTAAATCAGTTGAGTTTTGTCTATAAGTCGTACGTGTGTGTGAAATATAGTTAACTAGCGACCCGCCCCGGCTCCGCACGGGAAAATGGTTATTGTGGGTTATCCTTCAGTATATTATGCATGTATTATACATATAAACCTTCCTCTTGAATCACTCTATCTATTAAAAAAAAACGCATCAAAATCCGTTGCGTAGTTTTAAAGATTTAAGCGTACAAAGGGACATAGGGACATAGGGACATAGGGACGGAGAAAGCGACTTTATTTTATACTATGTAGTGATGTAGAAGCTTTAGGTTAGACTGATCTATTTAAAACAGGTTTATTTTTCTTTTTTGGAACATCTGTTATATTTATTCTATATTTATTGTTTTAACTTACAAAAAAAAGAAGATGTGTGCGGTGTGTGTCTGTCTGTCTGTGGCTTTGTATTTTCTGAACGGATAAGACCGAAAAAATAATTATTTTTTTTAATTAATTTTATTTAATTATGAATGTTTATTCGACGGTTAAGGAAAACATCGTAAGGAAACCTGTACACACCTCTGATTTATTTATTTTTTGTTTGAGAAGTTTACTACCTACGGCTACCGGCTACTATCTACGGATGTAGTCGTTATTGGAGCCATGTTGGAAGCCTAAGGCGGCTCAACAATTCCGACACCAGGGTTTCTGAGGTAGATTAACCTCGAAATCCACTCGATAAGAAGAAGATCGAGAATGTTCTTTTATGTTTTTAGGTAAAAATCCAAAATATTTCTTTTTTGAAGACGTGGTAAATAATTTCTAGTACTACGTCGACACTCGAAAGACGCTAGTGTGGGGGGTGTCTTAGTTTCTAACCAACATACGTCATAATTAGATTAGAACTGCATCCCGATCCCGCCTCACCACATCGGCAGGTATCTGTGAGTCGCGTGATCCGTGGAACTTTGCCAACTGACGATGAGCTAGTTTACCTTACCAGATGATCAGATACTCTCTTTTGCACACGAAAGTCACAATCTTGACTTAGTTATAAAAAAGAAAAAATATATATTTATTTCCATAATTTGAACAAATGACATAGGCGGAGACTTCCCAGAAAGTAATCCAGAGGATACTTGTGGTGGGAATAGCTCGCAACTTCACTTGTGAACAATTTCAAATACAGATTAAAAAATGACTCCCATGCTACTAAACACTTTGTTACATAACAGGTCAATGGTAGAAATAGTACATTTCAGACAAACACTAAGTATTTAAGCAACACTAGTTGTAAACTACATGTTTTTGTTTATAAAGACTTGTTAAATCACTCATATACACTAGGAGCAAAAAAGAACCAAGAATAAAACCTTGTGGAACCCATTCTTATTTTCAAACTGAAATTCAAAATAGTTTCAAGGGTTGCATTAAAGGACAAAAAATTGATAAATCTTACTTCGGCTAAAAGTCTTTTGATTTGATTTGTTTTGACGATTGCTACTATTGATAGTTCATAACATAAATGTTACACCTGATATTATAAAAATGTTTAGTTCCAAGCTTCATTCCAGTCTCACACATGCCATAATTAGATTAGAATTGCAACCCACGTTACTACATCGGCAGGTATCTCCGAGTCAAGATCCAAGCTTTGCCAACAGCTAACCAGTTGATCAGATATTCTGTTTTGCAGACTTGACATACACTCCGAAATTATTGAGTACAAGTCATATTACGACAGGAATCGAGATCGCCACGCCGTGTTCGTCACGCTGACAATCAGCTTTGCCTCTCGCCTATAGATGTTTCACATCAAAAAGTTGTCTATCCTTTTCTTAGCAACAACGGGCTGTTCAAACATCTAAGAAAAAAATAAGTTGGTGTGGCCTGCACGGGCAGATAACGCCTGTATTGATGAATGATGATAAATTGAGCTTTTTGCGCTGAAGAAGGAAGGAAACTAATCGCTGCTGGTGATTACTGATTATAACCACGTAGCTTGGACATTAATACAGGCTTTGTATGAAAAAACATCAATATCACATTTGTTTAAATAACATTCATTTGTTTGAATAAATCTATAATTATACTGTTGTTCAGATTTATCAACATTTTCATAATATTTCACTAGCCTTCTCTGTACAAAACTCCCAAAGGATGAAATCCATTCCATGTTTGCGTTTGAACACAAACTACCCAGTCACTTGTAGGCTCTCTCTAGTTTAGTTCAAAGTTTATACAATTAACCTAAATGTTTAATTTCTGTATAATGTATAGTTCACAATGTATAGTGCAATTGCTTTATTTAATAATAAGCATTTGCGATTAAAAGTTTTGTTATAGAGTAATGATATTGCAGTGTACGTAAATTTTATTTTGGCAAAACCAATTTTGCAAGATATTTAAAGAATATTTTATAGAATGTTTTAATTAGGTAAAGTACAAAACAAAAGGTTGTTAATTATTTTTCTTAATTTCCAAAAAAATATTAGTTGAGAAATCGATACAAAACTTGTATCAAAAAGAAACCATCACATTCAGACAGCCGTAATTATAATTGTTCCTCGTCTTCATACAGTCAGGAACGAATCGGGGATGTTCTGACAAAAGGTCAGGTCAGGAGTACAGATATGCCGTTCCTGAGAATATTCCCACAATTCTCGGGAAATTTCCGTTCCCAGGAATATTCCCAATGAAATTTGGTGTTCAACCTGGCTGGATGTGGCAGACCGAGTTGGTGTTATCCAGTTACGTACCGAACGCCCCGACCGACCAGTTACGTATAGATCTCATCGATACTAGTTGCCCTAAAATGGAAAGTAGCATTCTTAGTTTGAGAATATGTATATCCAGGAACGGCATAATCACTAGTCAGGAGTACTCTAAACCGACGAGCATGCATGAGGAGATTAAATGTGGATGAAGCGAAAGAACTGTGTCTGTCAAGTGGAAGGAAGTGGTCTTTGCCTACCCCTCCGGGAAAGAGGCGTGACTGTATGTCTGTATGTATCATACAGTCAGTCACATGATTTCATAATACTTATAACTGTTCACTGTTACTGACTGATTGTCCGAAAAGAAAGATGATTCCGTGCTTCGAAAGGCACGTAAAGCCGTTGGTCCCGGCTACTATCTACGGATGTTAGTCGTTATAGGAGCCATGTCGGAAGGTTAAGGCGGTTCCATAAAATTCATAAGGAATAATTCCATAATTCAAAAAGTTTTTTTTTTCGAAGTAAGATTTTACAAATCACTTTTCGACGTCGAGGAGAGTTCACGATTCGGCTGTCTTCTATGGAGAAGAACTCGCCGAAGGAAACTCCACAGGCGTTGCATTTTTTCAATTTTATTAATGTAACAAATAGTGCTAACGAAATATACAATTAGACAAAACACTATACCTCTATACATTGGTATCTAACTAACAATATGGAACTCAATTTTCTAGTAGGTACGGTGCATATTGTATAAAGCTTAGCTCACCGCAGTAATTATTTTAGAATGCGATACCGTGCAAGAGAGCAAATTACTTTTAAGCCAATGAGTTTTTTGTGAGGCTTGAACTACACAACGTTCGGTTTATTTAGCTGCATTGCGTAGATATGTTTGAAACGGAAAATAGGAAAGATTACATTGTGACAATGAAAAGCAACCAAGTGCAAATTAAACTCGTTTTCATAGGGTACTACAAAGAAAAAACTACATATATTTTATAAATGTAAACGATGTAAGAATAAAAATAATTATAAGTAGGTAAAGTATAAATACAAAACCGAAACATCCTTTTGTCACATTTCACAGCAATATTTGGTAGCTAGCATCCAAATGGGCCGAATATATCTACCTAATACATTAGCCTTAGCTTTGAAGATGAGTTCTATTTTTTTATTACACGCTTTATATTAGCTTCACTTGTAAGTAACTATGTATGTAAGAAAATCTTGGAATCTTAATTTGACCCACTTCCCGGTCTTCGATTAGGATGAAATTTTGCACACGCTCTGAGTTCTGATGACAATACATGACTAGCTAAGAAACATCATTACGAATCCAATATGGCGGCCTCCCTATTATAGTCCATGGAATTGGTACATTTTGGTTTGCATCAAATGGGGTAGTTCTGATTTTTTTATATGTTGTATGTAATGAGGTGGTAATGATAAATATAATTTTTCCACCTCGAAAGCCTTCCGGAACTTTGTAAAATTCATGAAAAGCCATTAAATTTTTGATCATTTTTCAGTTTTTGCCATTTTTTACCACCAAGGACCTGTTTTACGGTAGAAGTCACTATGAATTCTTTTAAAGTAGACTAAATTTGCAACAAAATGAGAATAGTTGGGTCTCGATAAGCTGAATAGTTTCAAAGATACAGCAGTTCAAATGTTTGCAAAGATTCAAAAAAAAAATTTTGCGGAGTGTTTACAAGATCTTGTCAATGTGGTCAATTATTGACCTATTTCACGGCATAAATCAATTAAGATCTAATAGTTCCCTAGCTACATCTGTTCAAAGTTGCTGAGGTGACTAAACAACATGAAATACGACTTATGAAATAAGCATTATCTATACTAATATTATAAAGAGGAAAGGTTCGATTGTTTGTTTGCATCGAATAGGCTCCGAAACTACTGAACCGATTTCAAAAATTCTTTCACTGTTGAGTAGCTACATGATCCCTGAGTAAGATAGGCTATATTTTATTTATAAAAAAAAAATAGGGATCCTTAGTAAAACTTCAATAGTGTAACCCTAGGTGTAAAAAAAATCCTAAAATATCACTACATAGTATAAAATAAAGTCGCTTTCTCTGTCCCTATGTCCCTATGTCCCTATGTCCCTTTGTACGCTTAAATCTTTAAAACTACGCAACGGATTTTGATGCGGTTTTTTTTAATAGATAGAGTGATTCAAGAGGAAGGTTTATATGTATAATACATGCATAATATACTGAAGGATAACCCACAATAACCATTTTCCCGTGCGGAGCCGGGGCGGGTCGCTAGTAGTATATAAAACAAAGTCGCTTTCTCAGTCCCTATGTCCCTATGTATGCTTCAATCTTTAAAACTAGGCAACAGATTTTGATGCGGTTTTTTTTAATAGATAAAGTGATTCAAGAGGAAGGTTTATATGTATAATACCTACATGCATAATATACAAGGATAACCCACAATAACCATTTTCCCGTGCGGAGCCGGGGCGGGTCGCTAGTACCTAATAAATTGAATAGGCTCCGAAACTACTGAACCAATTTCAAAAATTCTATCACTGTTGAGAAGCTGCATGATCCCTGAGTAACATAGGCTTTATTTTATGTTAAAAAAAATTAGGGATCCTTACTAAAACTTCAATAATGTAACCCAAGATGTAAAAAAAAATCCTAAAATATACCTAATAAATTGAATAGGCTCCGAAACTACTGAACCGATTTTGGTGAAACTTGGCATAAAGATAGAATTGACCTTGGGAAAGAACATAGGATACGATTTACCGCGGGAAAATTTCTCATTCCCACGGGAAAAATTGTTAAAGCGGGCGTAGTTGGCACAAAGATAGAATAGACCATGCGGAAGAACACAGGCTAACTTTTACCACGGGAAATTATCTTATCTTTGCATGTGGAGGTTGAAGTTGAGGTCGTCACAGGAGTTTTATTATAAGTTTTTAATAAAAAGCACACTTTTAGTAGAAAAATATTTTTGACAGACCTAAATTGTATTATTTAAGAAATTTTGCAAACATTTGAACAGCTTTATCTTTGAAACTATTCAGCTTATCGAGACCCAACTATTCTCATTTTGTTGCAAATTTAGTCTACTTTAAAAGAATTCATAGTGACTTCTACCGTAAAACAGGTCCTTGGTGGTAAAAAATGGAAAAAACTGAAAAATGATCAAAAATTTAATGGCTTTTCATGAATTTTACATTGTTCCGGAAGGCTTTCGAGGTGGAAAAATTATATTTGTCATTACCACCTCATTACATACAACATATAAAAAAATCAGAACTGCCCGATTTGATGCAAGTGAAGACCCCTTTTATGGTACGATTTCCATGTACTATTATATGTACGAAAAAAATCTTGGAATCTTAATTTGACCCACTTCCCGGTCTTCGATTAGGATGAAATTTTGCACACGCTCTGAGTTTTGATGACAATACATGACTAGCTAAGAAACGTCATTACGAATCCAATATGGCGGCCTCCCCATTATATGTACGAAAAAAATCTTGGAATCTTAATTTGACCCACTTCCCGGTCTTCGATTAGGATGAAATTTTGCACACGCTCTGAGTTTTGATGACAATACATGCTTAGCTAAGAAACGTCATTACAAATCCAATATGGCGGCCTCCCTAAGATGGCGAACTGGCTGTTTGAAATCCACCCCCATGATATGGGTATCAAATGAAAGGGTTTGCTGTCAGGAAACGAAAAAAAAAAGTCACGTGACTTAAATCCAATATGGCGGACGTCCAAGATGGCGGACAGGAAGCGTGTTTTTTAGTTTTTTAAACTATGTATTATAATTTTTTTAAATCGGAGCATAAGTAAAAAGTGTCACCCGCAGTTATGTCATGAAATCGCTGTGTGTTATGTAATAAGAAGCAAATGATGAATTTTGTTGTGCATACTAGCTTCATAATAATGTGTTATAACGTTCATAGGAATTTCAACTTATTCTTCTCTATTTTGTCAACATTAATGTTTAACGATTCAACTTCATTTCAGCGAGTAGACGTTGTAAGGGCATAATTAAAAGAATAAAATGAATGAAGAAAATAGTGGAGCTCAACCTTAAACATCATAAATTAAAATACAAAGTTCTAAATACTAATCTATTTGGTATTCCATTAGTCTCATTGTCCAACTAGCAACTGAACAAGTGTTTTGAAATGTTACTGGTGTATTTCCCTTGTCAAATTAGTTGAATTTAGTATTTGGTTATGCTGAATTTAGTGGTGCTGTTTATGATCAAAAAGTTAATTATTTAGAAATAAAATAAATTGTAGTTTTATATGAAGAACGTGTGTAGTAAAACCGACTATATAGAAAATCAATCTACCGCACACAAAGGATTCACATTAAAGAAAGCAACATTTATAGGACACAAAAATAAGTATTTTATTGGCTTGTATAAAAACAAAAATAGTCCATTCAATTATTATTAACAACCGAATAAGCAATAGCAAATTTGTTTTTTGTTGATGAAACAAGAAATTATAATATTGTAATTGAACATAACAATTATATTTTTCAGCTTCACATAACTTCAGAAAGGAAGTGAACCCTTTGACAGGAAAAAACATAGAAAAGTATTTTTAGCTGAAAATAAAATTCGAAATGCCGATGTAGTTGTATCAACAAAACTGCCTGTCTGTAAGAAATCCTCATCTGTCAATAAGGGATCTGCCGATATACGTTTCGCGGTCACCGCTCGCCCCTCGTCATTCGTAGCTTGTCACATTTAAGAAACGACGACGTTATATTACTTGGTGTCTACAGAATAAATCCATATAAATTCTGTCGATATTGCCATGACAGGTTTTCCTATAACTGGTGGAAATAAGTAATTTAGTTGCTGTTGCGGAGACTAGCGAACTTATTTATGTTAACGGGAGATCGGCTAATGTCAGGAGAAAATTCTGCTAATATGACGAATGAGAAAGTTTGTAAGGGGAAAAAGTGGGACCATCAGGTTTTGCTATAAGTAGGTAGGTAGGTACTTACAGTAGGTGCGAACCACAGATTTGGTCTAAATACTTTTTACTTTGTAAATAACATTTTTTTTACAAGCAACTTTGATGCTGAAATATAAATCACTTTAACTAAGTGATGTAAAATATGCAGAAGTTAAAAATAAACGATTTTTTTGCTAGTCCCAAAATTACAAAAATCGGACAGTACACTATTTTCGCGTTGACCAACCCGCACTGGGCCAGCGTGGTACTAAGGCCTGTTCACCCTGATTTCAGGGTACCTCGGTGGGGACATTATATGAGCTGTTAGTGATACGCACGACAAAACTATGTCTGTCACGCGCGAATAGTGCTAGGGGGTAAGATTCAAACCGGAAACCTCCGTGAATTGCGGCGGTTTCACCATCGAGCCTGTTAGCTACGCAATATGACAGAATATTGACTTTAATAAACTGAGAAATTTGTTGAAGCAAATATTTAACTAGAAATTTCCTTCTAAATATTTTGTCAAATTAGATGTTGAACACCTTTTCTCGCAATTTCCGCGAAATCTTCTGCTATAATCGTGTTGTTATTAAGGTTTGTTCAGAAATACATTTGTTACAACTGAAAATAAAAGACGACTCCAATTTCGAAGTTTAAATATTTGTGCTATTTTTAGCGTCTTGTTCTCCGTTTAGTTTAGTTTTATTTATCACATACTACAAAATTGCACACGTTTTTACAAAGATGTAAAAAACAACATCCGTATATGTATAAAAATAAAATATAGATTATGTTAAGTCAGGGATATTAAAGAAATGCGTATGTTAAAAAATAAAAAACAAAGAATATTAGTATTACCATCGTATCGTAGTATTATAACTCTCTGATTACCATAGATGGTAATAATGGTAAATTTACTCATGTCAAAAAGTAAATCAATGGTCATAATACTTATGTCCACAAAGTATAAACCAATACAAAATTAATTTATTCAAATCAAATAAATAACAAGTCAAAGTTAAAGAATTACATATTTATAAAAAAAAAAAACACAAGAATTATATTTTTTATCGAATATCGAATTAAAATTAGAAGATTTTTATAACAGAAAAAAGTTACTCACAGAAAAAAAAAAAGAAACAATGTCAACAAGCAACAAGTAAAATATTTTTTTATCAAGCTTGCACAAACATACAAGATACATCGACAAACATCCATTATGTATCAGAATGACATGTTAAGCGATATAAATTTTATTTTTTCTCTCACATTTCCGAGGAAATGAATCCGAAATCAATTTAGCAAAGTCGATCAACAATAGACCAGGACATAATGCTCTAAATCTCTACGTTATAATGAGAATCGAATTTATCACTTTCACAATTCGTTTGAAATCGGTACTCACAGTTCTCACTTTATTCTCGTACCTGCAAAGTTTCGAATTGACCAATGAGTTTCTCAACAATACAATTTTATTGATTTCGTATTTCAAAACCACGTTTTTCGTCGTCATTTGTACTAACAGGAAAATACTTACACACTTACTTACTTTTTATTTAACTTTTTTTGTATGCCATACGTACCTAAAAAAAATCTCGGACATGACCCATCATCATCATCATCGAATTGAAGTGCCATGCTCTTGTCGGTGGAGTTAACGCCATTCCATTCCATTCTCCCTCTTTTGTTTGACCTCCTGATACGACACTGCATCTATCTTTTCTTTCATTTGGTCCACTTTTGGTCGTCCTCTCTTTCTCCTTTCCTTTATGTTATGTTTTACTACTACTACTACCAATTATGTTTGTAATAAAGTTGTTGTGTCATATTTGGTGGTCTAGCATCTTTGCCCTTTTGACAGCGATGATCTTTAAAATAACTCCCTCCTCGTTGACAATCCGTAAGACCTCTTCATGGTACTTTTTCACTCATAACTCATACTTTTCTAATAAAAGTGAGTTCCACTAGTAACACCTCCAGGTTATCGCCATCTTCGCTTCAAATGTCGGCGTGCAGGATTAAGAGTTTCCGCGCGACGTCCTTATCGAGCTGGCAATCTTGGAATATTAGGAATTCCTTCCAATGTTGCCATCCGTTTACCTTGTCGCCCGGTTCCAGGGAGAATTCGCCAATTAGGGTGCCTGCAGAGCTAAGTGGTTGATCTGCCTGGATGGAAATGTTTTAGTTCTTGACGGTTTATCTTAAAGGGGTTCCTTCCACTTAGAATTTGACTTATTGAAATTATAGTTCTGCAAGTAAGTCAGAGTTTCTGTATAACTACCTCCTAATAGATAGCACACCTGGATGCGGGCAGCGCAGGACCGATCATTGTGGAGATCCTTGGGGGAGGCCTTTGTCACGTCTTTCGGCTGAGATGATGATGATGATGAGATAGCACACCTGTGAGACTTCACACAGCCAACGAGATATGAAAACTGACTTAGCAGCTGCCCGACA
The DNA here is from genome assembly GCA_948473455.1 of Teleiodes luculella. Classification (NCBI taxonomy): domain Eukaryota; kingdom Metazoa; phylum Arthropoda; class Insecta; order Lepidoptera; family Gelechiidae; genus Teleiodes; species Teleiodes luculella. The sequence goes on from OX419606.1 coordinate 3,507,390, forward strand.
TAGAGGAAAATAGTCTTTATACTTTATAGTTTTGTCCTCTTTCACCCTAGCTGTTGCCTGCGGGGCCGGGTCGCGGGTGTGAGGGCGGAAAACGCGTTTCGCGGGAGGTAAATGTCCATTCTATACGTATAGTATACCTACTAATATTATTTCCGTACGTATACTCAACTCCTGAAACGAGCTTCTTCTGTTCGAAATCATACTAGATGACTTAAATTATATAATTTCGTTAACAGCCTATACGTCCCCACCGAGGGGCTCGAGCCTACCCTGAAATCAGGGTGAATAGGCCTTAGTCAACCACGTTCACCCACCCAATGCGGGTTGGTCAACTTCACTCACAACCTTTAAGGTTACTTCGCAGGTGTGTGCAGGTTTCCTCACGATTATTTCCTTCATCATAAGAGCGTCGAATTAACATTATATTACAAAATTAATTCAAAAATCTAAAACAGATTGATACGTGCCGAGGCTAGAACCCGCTAACTTCCAAATAGAAGTCAACGGTCCTAGCCACTTGGCCACCGACGCTCTTATAATTATATTTGGTCCAGTAAATCGCAATGTCAATCCAGACATCATCGGCTCATCGGTCCACCTTGTGGGGGCTTGCTCACTTTACGCCTTCCGACACGCGGCCGCCATTTTGCCGATAATTTTAGTATAGCATTACGATTACATCATGTGAGACAACATAAGTACCAAAAACAAATATTTCATTTTAATAAAGACAAAAATCCTACGAGTGAAAAACCAAGTAGGTACCTAAGCAAGAAATATACTTTTTAAAACTTTCACGGTTGTTTTCATAGCAAAATTCAAAATTCAAATAGTGTTTATTCGAAGTAAGATTTTACAAATCACTTTTCGACGTCGAGGCGAATTCACATACCACGGTAACTATCCCGTTTTAAATCTTAATAGCTAAGCAAGAAATGTTTCATACACAGATATAATTTATTGAATGCGTTCTCGACTCTCGAGATTCTGAACTGAAACTGTTGAGACGTTCTTAAACAGTCAATCTTAAGCAAATCGCAGGAGGATCACTGTGGAATTCCTAATCTTCAGTCTAACTTAAAGTCGGCCAACTTTGGTTAGTGAGTTCGTGCAAGTGCGCTCTGGGGAATATAGACGTGTCGTCGGGATAACAAACAAAGCGTCAAATAGTCTGCTGAATCCTTTAAAATACAATTAATTCAAAAATAATTTATTCTGATCCAATAAACAAGTCAGTTTTAAAATAATTATGTTTAAATTAGAAGAGTGTATAAAAACTTAGACCCCAAAAAGTAATATAAAATTACTTATAAAACATTATTTCTTAACGGTTGAACAAAAGTAAAAACTAAAAATAATAAGTAAAAAGACACTTAATTTGTGTGTTACAAAACTAGAGAAATATCTAAATTATATTGTAAAATCTTAACACGATGTTTATAGCAATAAAAATTCACCTAAAAGTTTTATAGTAATGAGTTCAGTAAAGACATCGATTGTAGGTTGTCATAGATTGTACTTGAAACAAAAATAAACTTTGGGTAATGATCCATGAAGTAGCAAAATTAAATAGTAATAAATAACAATACTGTTCATCAAATACAACAATATGGCATTCGACAGACAATTTACCTTACAAAATCGAACCGAACTACACCACCACAAGGATATACTCAGCATCACGTCGGCGGTGCAATTCAAAATTAAAATCTAAGAACACGTGGGATTACGAGACGTAAGTGGGTCAAAGGTGTCTGTGTTCAGAAGCCTTTAAATATTAACGCCGCTTCACTCCGACTTATCAAGCTTAAATGTGAATTCATTTTAGTTTCAAATGCTGAAAATGTGAACTTTACTACTTTCAGTCAATAATTACTAGAAATACCACTGCCGCCATTCTTAAAAGTTATGACGTAACCTTACCGGCCCCTCTAGGGGTGGGGGGTTGTGACTGACTTAGTACTGCTTCACACTGCTTGAGCTGGCCTGTAAATATTACGTCAATGTGTGCGTGCGGGAGCAAACACGCAGTATATGAGCCATCTGTAGGGGTGGGGGGTGTCACTGACTTAGTACTGCTTCACACTGCTTGAGCTAGCTTGTAAATGTCACGTCAATGTGTGCGTGTGAGAGCAGACGCGCAGTATATGAGCCATCTGTAGGGGTGGGGGGTGTCACTGACTTAGCATTGCTTCACACTACTTGAGCTAGCTTGTAAATGTCACGTCAATGTGTGCGTGTGAGAGCAGACGCGCAGTATATGAGCCATCTGTAGGGGTGGGGGGTGTCACTGACTTAGTACTGCTTCACACTGCTTGAGCTAGCTTGTAAATGTCACGTCAATGTGTGCGTGCTAGAGCAGACGCGCAGTATATGAGCCATCTGTAGGGGTGGGGGGTGTCACTGACTTAGTACTGCTTCACACTCTTGAGCTGGCCTGTAAATGTCACGTCAATGTGTGCGTGTGAGAGCAGACGCGCAGTATATGAGCCATCTGTAGGGGTGGGGGGTGTCACTGACTTAGTACTGCTTCACACTGGTTGAGCTGGCCTGTAAATGTCACGTCAATGTGTGCGTGCTAGAGCAGACGCGCAGTATATGAGCCATCTGTAGGGGTGGGGGGTGTCACTGACTTAGTACTGCTTCACACTGCTTGAGCAGGCCTGTAATTGTCACGTCAATGTGTGCGTGCGAGAGCAAACGCGCATTATGGATAGAGTGAGCCGTCTGCTCATAAAATTTATCATACTCGTAATAGAGGCTCCACCCGCGTTAACAGGTTTTCCCGTGGGAAAGAAGTATTTTCCCGTGGAAAAAAGTAGCGTATGTTTTATTCTGATGTATAAGCTATATTATTGTAAAATTTCATTAAAATACATTCAATAATTTTTGCAATAAATCCATACTCACAAATTTTTGCGTTTATAATATTAGTAGGATTGTAAAATGAGTGGACAATACAAAAGACGAGAATGGGTAGACTAGAGACTTTTTTTCTGAGAAAAGCATGAACAATTCTATTGGTCTACGGATGTAGTCTTTACACGAGTTTGTAAAGACAACTAGGTCAATTATACCTAAATTAAAAAGAAATAGAGTTTGAATTCCGACCGTAGTGACTCATATAATTTTACTGAGATTCACTGAAATATACATGGAAAAGTACCTATGTTTTGATGTCTGTTTCAAATGCAAACATTGCAGGTAAGTCCTTTGAGAGCCATCCTTTTAAAGTTTCCTAGAACCAGTTTTCATTTTTCATGCTCGAAAAATCTCTCTGCGCAAAACTGGGCTACAGTTTATGCAAAACAAAACGTTTTGTAATTCAAAATCTTTTTTACAAAAATAGTTAAGTAAAATTTGATCACATAGCATATTAGAATTATCATATTATTTGACCAACAAGCAATGGGCAAGCGTGCTTACCTAATTAAGTACTTATTTGCTCAGTGTAGTCGGCTTTGGTATATTTTTATAGGCTGTTAACAACTAAAATAGAAAATTATACCAAACATCACATATAATATTAAATCAACAGCGTAAAAATATTCATTATTATTCCAAAACTGGGTCGAGGAAGGCTACCGGAAGTTTTCCATCAAACCTTTGTCTTTTACTACTTTGTCTGTCGGGTGGAATGGAATGTTTTTTTATTATTCTGTGTGGTTTACGATTTAAAAAACCAACCTTAAGTTGTATACCGATGTTTAATAAAATTCAACTTAGCAAATTATCATCATCATCATCATTATCAAATTCTAAAAACTAAATAAATAATTAAAAGTAACAGTAATAAATAAAGCCCTTCGGAGCATAATGTACAAAACGCAAAATGAACACAACACGCAAAATGTACACATAAGGTAATAAAATAACAAGGTAATATTAAACAAAAAAAATGTATGTCTTTGCGATCCATAAAATAATTTACGCTTGATAGATTTAGCGAAAAGATCTGAAAGATAATATGAGCTTATAGCTTATAGCTTATTAGGAATATATTATACAAACAAGGTACAGTAAGAATCTTTAGTTTTAGTTCGCCTCTAGCAAATCCTTTCGGCCATCGGCCAACTATTACGCTTCATAGTTTATAGAGAAAGTTAAAGGATAAAATAAATATTTATTTGTTGAATTATAAAACTTTACAGACTGACTGTACAAATTTACTGGCTAAAATTTACTAGGGATCGGTTAGGAACAACAAATTTAATAAAAATTACGATTCTTGTCTGATCCCACTTTTCTGGGATCGGTTAGGAATAGAAAATAAATTAAAAAATTAACTGATCCCTGATGGGATTTCCTTTTGGGATCCGTTAGGAATAACTCGATATTCTCTGCAGGATTCTGTTTGTGGAATACGTACCATTGTTCTTATTTGCTCTCTTTTGCAAAGTAAAAGCTTTATGTAAATTATAATCGTAACTGTTACCCCATAATTATAATATCTAATATAATATAATACCCCATATTATATACAAGTGCGATTCAACTAGTGCATAGTATATCTAATGTTGTATCTCAAGTGCGATTCCACTAGTGCATAGTATATGGTTTGGAGTAACGTCTCTCAGACTTCGCAAAGCATAGCACACTGAACTTACTTTTGTTTAAATTCTAGAGAACTAATTTTTCCAATTTAAACATGAATCATATGGACATTTGACACTCAAATATTTTGTTGTGTTTACTGATGTTATTTTTAACACAAACCTTAGAGTATAAATAGAAAAAAATTCTGTAAGGGTTTACGAGTATACGTAGTGCTACATATTAACCATTTCGTATCGCAATATTTACCCAATTTTTGTCGTCGTATCTCTGCACTATTCGTACTTTCACATTGCATTATTGACCAACAATTGTTGCGAAATACCTGGACTTACATTGGTTGTAATGTGACCCAATTTTATATAATTCTTGGACTCGAATAACGAAGTTAAGTAGGGTCTTGGTACCGGTGACATTTGGATATTGCGCTTAATGCTTGTAATTTAATTATCCTTCGGGATTTATTATTCGTAATTGGACTCTCCGAAAGGTTCTGCAGTAATAAAGCTAAAATTTTAATTAATGTGATCCAGCCCATTTTCAGGCTGATATTTTGTTTGAAATTCAAGTCGTGAAATAAAACTTTTTTTATAGAATTTTAAAGGTATCTTTCAAGCATTTTTTGTCCACAGTATACGTTCCGAGACCACCTAGGTAAACCGTAGAAAGCTTCTTTTACTACCGTGTTTATTATGCGCGTGCAGGTTTCCTCACGATGGTTTCCTTCACCGTAAGTGCGTCGAATAATAATAATAATAAATAATAATAATAATAATTTATTTATTTGCTTAAAACATGGTATCAAGGTCTTAAAAGTAATATAATGTACAGTCATGTTTTGCTAAATACACAATAGCATGCAAATATTGATAATTCACAATCTCAGAGTACAAATAGAAAAAAAAAATCTGGGATTTACAATGTTTAAAATGTCATAAAGGTGTCAATAAAAATACACCTAAAATTAATTTATGAGCAGGTATAAAGTATAAATTTATATAATTGTCAATAAAAAAAATATAATAATCATAATAAAGAAATTCCGTCACAACATTTCTTTGACGTCATAAAACTCTTGAGAGCCCAACCAAACACGCAATTTTTTCTTAAATAATTCAAATTCTAAAGTTCGTCATTCGGAATCTTATTGTAAATTTTGGCGCCCATTGTTAACAAACTTTTCCTATAAGTCATTGATTGAGCAATAGCATCTGGGACGATACGATCTACGTACTGACTTCTCTGTGGTCGCGGATTCAAATCAGTCATTTGTTTAAATATATTATGTTTTAAATATATTAAATAAGCAAACTTCTAAAATATATAAGCAAGGTAACGGCAAAATTCCCATTTTCCTAAAGAGAGGCTTACAAGATTCAGTTGGAGGTGCTCCGCATATTGCCCGAACACACTTTTTTGTGCAATGAATGCTCTGTTAAACTCTCCAACATTAGTATTCCCCCATATTACAAGACCATAGCGTAGCACTGATTCTACATATGCATAATATAACATCAAAGCTGTTTTCATATTAGCGATCTGTCGGAGTCTTTGGATAGCATAAATAAACTTATTCACTCTAGTACAAACATATTCAATGTGCATTTTGAAATATATATCTTGGTCCAGTATTACTCTAAGAAACTTTACCTGCTTATTCTTTCAATATCCACGTTTTAATAAGAGATGTCTAGTTTTATATATCAGTTTTATTTTGTTTTAAGTTAAAAATAATAAACAGACAATATGAATTCAAAAATCGAAAACACATTGGTATGTGCCGAACCCGCGAACTTCCGAATGGAAGTCAACGGTCCTAGCCATTCGGCCACCGACGCTCCAGGAGGTAATACACACCCGGGGGCACGGAGGGTCTGAAGGGTCAATTTTATCTTTAAATAAATAATACAATTAACTAAAAATGTTAAATAGACAGCTACGTAGCATAGTTAGTATTACGTCTAAGGACAGGATCGCGGATTGAATCCCGTCCAGGACAAAGATTCGTGTGATGAGCACTTGTTTTTACCTTGTGTCTGGATATTCTATATTTATATGTTTATCAGTAGTCTGCCACATACTACAGTCTCTGCCTAGTTTGGGGTTAGATGGCCGTGTGTGACATGTCCCTACATTTTAATTTATTTATTTATTTACTTTCCATGAAAAACTTTAAGGTGTTGAATAATATAAGTCAAACCCGTGAACGTGGTGCTGCTTGGGGGGACTGGTCTGCTCTAGTCGATTGCCGGTTGTTGTGCTAGTGATAGATTTATTGGTTATATAGTTTGGATTTTCTACTTTGACTGGTTGCCTTCCTCTAATTGTATATTTCGTTTGCACTCTTTGTTATATTAATCAAATTGTATGAAATAATAATTTATAATTTTATAAAAATATTATAAAAAGATGTAACGCCTGTGAAGTTTCTTCCGGAGAGTTCTTCTCCACAGAAGACAGCCAAATTGTGAACTCGCCTCGACGTCGAAAAGTGAATTGTAAAGTCTTACTTCAAATAAAAACTTTTTAAATTTTGAATAAAGCAACACCTTTATGAACTCTGAATAATTACATTATTAAGTTTCAACTCCATTTACTCCGACAAACAAAACCTGGGTTTCAATTTAGAAAATGTTCCAGTCTAGACTTTAAACGATTCCCCAAAGTATTTACTTGTGAACGAACCATTAGACACTTTGTCGTAATCGCACAATCGCTAGACTAGAAGTGATGTTGCACAAAATGTGGTGACATAATGAGAAAATACTTACTTTTTCGAGAACAATCGACAACAGAGGAGTGAGTGAGGCAATGTAAAATAATAATAACAATAATTTATTACCAAAAACCGGTTACACAAATAAATCTGAGTACAAAAACTAGTAGGATACAATACGCTTGTCAGGTACACTACATCGGACCCCGCACTAAGCATAGCCCGTATCGCAGGGGCCCGAAGGAAAAATTAACCATAATTCGTTACTGACAGCAATTATGTCCGGACGCAACCTATCATAATCAGCTCCTAATTAAAACTGAAATAATTGGGAAAACTTGTTAAGATGAAATGGTGAGTGCGAGATGCCTCGTATAATACTAGCCGTGACAAACAGCTTTACGAGCCTTCCGAAGCACGGAATCATCTTTTCGGACAATCAGGTGATAAAGTGTGAGTTATTTACTTACGAAACGCGCTCGATATCGACAACATAAACTTTATTGGATGGTGAAATTCTGCTTCAGCTTTCTCTCAACAGATGGCGTTGTTTCAATACCCGGTTCACCACCGGGATTTGGAATCAGAACTAGCTTCTATATGGGAGAAGTGATGAAAAGACTCAGTCTTATAAGGATTTGAAATATAATAAATAGAATAAGACTCGCCTTATTTTTGACGCCTCACGACTGATTAAGTCTTTGGTCCTCAACCTTTAGTCGTGCTTGCTTGCTTGCTGCTGATTGCTGAAATCTTTCAAAGCTCTTAATGTAAAAAACTGAGTCGCCAATGTTTTAAGTCTTTTAAGCTTAAAGGAATTAAAAGACTGGCGGCCTATCGCCTGAGGGAGGAGTCGAGAAACAGAAATGCTAGTGGTTTCGTTTTTACCATGTACGAAACCCTAAAAAGTAATAATCGTTTTAGCTTAAAAAGTTTTTAATTACTATTCACTATTTACCTAAGCCAGTTCTTTTGTAAAACACTACAAGCATTTTACGTTGATTGACTGAGTCATATAACTAACAGCTACTTTACAGTTTTATTTTCGTGTCAAGTCATGTAAAAAGAGATTAGTCTTTTAATAAACGACTAAAAGGACTCGAGTCTCTTTCATCACGAGAGAGAGTCGATTATTTTACCACTTGGCTTTAAACCTTTGAAGTTTATACCACTGGAGACCTCAACCGACAATATCAAAATTAGCTGATTAAATTATGAAAATGTAGGTTAAATACACTCAAAAGCACGCTTAGCTGAACACTTTGAACTTTATCCCGTTTTTAAGTCCATTTGATAAGGGAGAGAATCACGTTGCGCGTGTACATCTTACCTTGCGCTTCACTGTACGGGCCCTTGCACTTGTAAAAGACAATATCGTCGTATCGTATGAGTCAACAGCGCGTTGAAGCTTAATTTGAATAAAATTACATTTTCTTGAGCTTTAATTTAATTTTGGGGCCATTAGCGAAGTAGAGTATCGCGTGTTTAATTCCCGTAACGTTGAGGAAGTTTATGTTGACGTAATGTAGGTCGTTCATTGTTTAAAACCACTTAAAAAGTACCCTTTTCTGTCTTAGACACCCCCCGGACTAGTATCTTTCGAGCGTCAATGTCGTGCATCGCGAATACAATCTTCCGCGTCCATCTTTTGTTCACTAGCCTCGCTGCTTATGATTGTGTACGCGACACACGATGTCGGTTGTCGACGCTCAAAAAACGCTAGTGTGTGGGGGGGATTAAGTATTGAACAAAACCTGGATTTTTAAAGAGTAAATAAATATTGTCAATATAAAAATAAAATACTGGTTTTTAAAGAGTTGGATTTTTAATTCCAAGCAAATACAACAATCAATATTGCCCCATCAAAAATTCAGGTTTCGTTCCAACTTTAAAACCGTGCTTCCGGAAAACAGAAGCCCTTGATACTACACCATCAAGTGGTCACCGATTACAATGACTGATCAAGGCGAGGATGCTTTCACGATAGACTCTTATCGGTTACCAACTAGGCAATAATTCTGACACCAGCTATGTTAACTTTGATGCTAGAGGCGCTCTGACCTGAGGGACTACTCTTGACGGCGATTCCGATCCGTCGACATTAGGCTCAATTCTGCGTGGCCGTAAAAATATCTAAATTTAAGCTGTTATGTCTCTTTCACGTTCTTAAGAACGAAAAGGGACAAGTGATTGCCAACCTAAATGTAGATTCATGTAGAGATGTAGATTCAGTCAAACATCGATTTTACGCGTAATTTAGCAGGAATTTAAAAACATCCCGACTAAATTAAGCTGAATTTGACAGCTGCGCTACTTATTTCAAATATCATTCATTCATCTCCCCATCCTTTTCGATTCACATATGAATGAAAGAGACCAAGAACTTAAATTTAGAGATTTAAGCGGCCACGGCAGAATTGAGCCCATTGAGATCGAGCGTTTCGTACTCTCGAGTGCCACACTACCGCCACCTTGGTTGCATATTGGGCGGATATTGAGTGAACTAAATGAAATAGGACATTTGTCAACTCTTGGCGGGCAGATTTTCAAGAGTAGCGATCTAAAATTGACTTTGGTATACATTGGGTTGACATTGGGATGGATATTGATGGAGTAGAGCCCCTGGACTTGTAACGCAATGAGTTGAAAGCTCGTCCACCTGCGGCGATAAACTATAACTATCTTAATAATCTACTCTTCTTCTTCTTCCTCGTTCCCTCAATGCTGAGGACCACGTATAACCAGTCTCCAGTGGGTGCATTCATATGCGCAGTGGACTGCACGATGGATGCTGCCGACAACTTCTCTCTTCACTGTGTCGGACCACTTTGTAGGCGCCCTACCCTGAGCACGTCTGCCTTCTATTTTCCCAAGATAATCTGCTTTTCCAAATTGTGCTTAAAGGACCGCAAAATATGCCCGAAAAAGCTGAGGGTTCTCTGTCGGCAGATTGTTGAAAGCCGTGGGGTGATTGTGTAGGTACTCACGTGCCCAGATTGTGCGTGATATTCTACACACAAAATAGGCTTCATAAGTCACATGATCGCCAAAACCGGCGTTGAAGCAGTCACCGTGGCCGAAATCGGTCAAGGAAGTATTATTAACTTCGAAATTAAAGCAACTTTCTAACCAATAAATGCTTTGAATAATTTAAAGTGCGTCAGAGAAACCGACCGAACCGATTTTTTGACACACGTACATTATTACGTCTGCCGTACACTTTGTAATTAATTCACTGCGAAGTTAGGTGGTGGCGCAGTTTCAGAGTATTATAGATTTTTGCCGGGTGGATACCTAATTCTGAATCAAGCTGTACAATACCACTTAGAGTTTAATGAGCACAATATTGTGTACGAAACCATCTTCCGACGTAATATCACAATATGAAGCGTTCAGAGAAGGATGAATTAGTGTTTTAGAACTCCCTCCCTCCCTCATTGTGAGGAACTTTGTTGAGCTCACGGAATTACCAAATGAGTTACTCGTATCATGTTACTTATAAACTAATGAGTTATATTGCGAGAGTATTTGGTAGTTTCTACTGAACATAATAATGCTATTAAAAATAAAATTTGAAATCAATGTTTTTGTTTCAGCAAAGTACTATGTACCACTTAAAAAGTATATTGGACTTACTTACATAAATGAAAAACAAAAAAATTACACCCAGAAGCGGCATCATAGTTCACACGAGGAGAGGTTAATCATTAGCAGCCTGCGGCAGTTTACTGCTGTAGGCCTACTATGTAAGTAGCGACAGGCTCGAGAAGCTGTCAAACGCAACATAGTGACATTAGAGCCATAGTAGTTCTGTCAATATGTCGCGTTTGACAGCTTCTCGAGCCTGTCGCTACTTACATAGTAGGCCTACTTATCTCCCAATTTGGCATGATCGATGATTAGAGAGCTCAATATTATTACGCAAGAGAGATTTTTTTTCGGATAAAAATGTATACATATTTCTTTTGCGAGGTTTCTTACAGTTTTGACTCATGGAAATACCGAAACCTATTTTATAGCAAAAAGCAATAGCTTTCCATAATGCTATAAAGGCAACGGCACGTGATGCTTTCGAGCCTATTTGCGAACCTAGCCACTGAACAGATGGTGATAAGACACGACCTCATACTTATCTCTGAGTGAATGAACCAACGAGGATGTGAGCAGGTGTAGAGGTTAGAAAAAAGAGTCAAGTGTCCTTCACCTGTAAATTTTATCCTTAGGTTACTAGAGTTCTATACGTCAAAACAGATAAAAATAAGTTCAAAAACTAAAACCCGACTACTGATAATTCGAACTCTAAAAAGTAAGAAACAAGAAAATATTTTCATCAGGAATCATTAGGTACAAATTATTAAACATTTTATCATTTATGTAATAAAAATGTTTTATGTAGAGGAAATTTTCAATGTATTCGTACTTATAACTTATTCGTAGTGATTTTCAGTCAGATGACAGCCGTGGTCAATGCCAATTTGCCGTGAAATTAATGAATAATCTACTATTCAAATAGAATCTTTTGTATAAAAGGAAGCATTTCATGAAGCCATGAAATGTAGAATGCTTACTATAGTTTAAATATAATCTTTTGTTTAATTAAGGCAAAGTGGCATACGACCACGGCTATCCTCATACATACATACATACCGGTCAAAATCATGACCCCCCTTTTGGCTGTGCCGTAGTCGGGTAAAAACGGAACCCTTATAAAATTATTCGTGCGTTTGTTCGTCAGTCTATCAACGCCTATTTCCTGCGAATGCACAGGAATAAAAGAAAAACATTTTAAATTTGACTAAAAAAGTGTCGTAAATATCCAAAAATTAAAATAGGTATTAATTCATTCAACTCTTAGTAAAAAATATTGTATGACAAATATTGACCACAAAATATAATCTTAACTGAGTTCAAAACAAAACGTAATTTAATATTAAACAAATCGCTACAAGTCCCCTCAAAATGCATTTTGCCTCGTGCATTGCAATCTCCTCATGCCGAAATAACTGAAATCTGCGCTATCCCAAGGGGTCAAATTTCACTTCGGGTGAATTTGAGTTAAATTTAAGCTAAATTCTCTTAACTGCGGTCGAGTTTAACGTTATTCTAGTATAGTCTAGGTCTAGTTCAGGAGTAAGCCATTTCTAGGAAACAATTTAAGTATTTATTTATTTAGGACAGCCTGTGGTGGAACAATCAAGCTTACAATTATTATAGGAAGACACTAATTATTAGATGACATAATTTCACTACCTTTGAGCCACAGCATGCAATACAAAGGATTAACACAAAATGTCTCATGGACACATTGAGAATAGGAGAAGAAAATGAAATGAAATTATTTATTTTTAACTTTTGGACACTTTTGATCACTTAGTTAAGTCAAATAAAGTTACATTTAGTGGCGAGTTCAGCAAAGCAAAATGTGCGGTCTTTTGTGGAGTAGAGCTCGCGGAATAAACGGATCAACAGGCGTCGCATCTTCTAAAATTTTTTTTTTTTAAATATGTAATGTTATAGGTACAATATATCTTAATAAGAGAAAATAATCTACTTATCACTAAGTAGAAATAAGCACGATATTAGACTCATGATGGCAAGAATTTCTATATTCCATTTAGATATTTGTTAAACTATTATAATACTCGTAATTTAAAACAAACGATACACTAGCTAGTTTTTGGATTGACCTAACGCTTGTGTCGAAATGATACGACCAATCAAACTTCACCGGACTTATAGGTATGCACTAGTAGATAGAGCAAAGTGACAGTAACTCAGTTACTCTGTGAACGAGATATTCAAAAGGGTACATCATAGTATTTTACGTTCCGTTAAATGGCAACACTCCAAACGTCATTTTGCTTTATCTAATATAAGTCAGGGTCTTAGAGTATAAATAGAAAATTTTCTGGGAGGGATAGAATACGCCTATCGAGTATGAACTGTAAGCACGGATATGAACAGTCCGAATATCTTCAGCGCGTTCATTTAGTATCAAATGGTTATCGGAGCTGATTATTTTTCCCGGTGATAATAAGAAATTTAATAGGAGAAAATTTTGAAATGTGCAGTGATAAGTTGCAAACATGACTTGAGGAACAAATCAAAAAAGAAAAATGTTATTGATTTCACCGCCCATACAAAATCTGCCAAAATTTGCTTACGCTTGACATAAAGGCAGCGGAGCGATGCGCGTGCTCTATGTATATTTATTCTCTAAGGTCAGGGTTTAGCGATGTTGTGTACACGAATCTTATAAAGAGTCACACAAGGTCACACATTGTTTTAAAACATGAAATCGCACAATCCAGTAATGACGCACGACCAAAGACTTTTTCGCGACTCAACTTCAGAATTAAACTGAAATGTTTTGACCATGAAGGAAGAAAAAGATTAACGCGCCCATAAAAAAAAAAAAAAATTTTCTTCCTTCATGGTTTTGACAGTGTTATATTAATCAAATACCTATCCAAAAAAATGTCCATTTCATACTATATTAGTTACTCTGTGCTTTCATACAATATTGTCCTTTGAATCATATAGGTTGATGGAGAACTGAAATTACTCTTTCCGAGATAATTTTATTTCAGAAAGTTGCACAAAACTTGAATGATAATGTCATTTCATTATTTGGTAAGCCGCCACTTAACATCCTGTATATTATATAGACTGTTAAATATTCCACTTCACAAAAAAATAGTGAGCCGTCACGAGACGCTTGGCTGATATGAAACATTGAAAGTAAAGTTTGTTTGTGATTGCTTTAAGTTATTTTATTTTACAGGTATCTGCTAGATGGCGTAGTACAATATCTGTCATACGAATATACACTATATTAGTGATACTCAGGGAATAGTTTTCTTAGTAAATATAGCGTGGCGAACGACGTGGCGCCAGACGTCACGCACGCCAATATAATCTTTCAAATTCACATCAAAAAACAGCGTAAAACATTTAGATGATGAACATTTAGGTTTTTTACACAAGGTTTGGACCACAAAACTTCAAATTAAAAGCACGTATTTTATCTATCAAACCTAGTACTAAAACACGTCTTTTTGCTAAAGATTTATCTTAATCCTTCCTTACAAGTTAAACCGCCTTGACACAAATTGGCCGCTACTCAATTATTTAAGCCGGCGCGATTGGGCCAGAATTTAGTACACTATAAAAAAGGCACCAATCCTGTTCAGGTTTCTTTGGCTAAAACTGGGCATTGGTGGAATAATTCAGTGAGCTACCAGTTAATGTACAGAGGATACGGGTAGAAAGATAAATGGGCAATTGTGGTCCAAAGTAGTTTCTAAAGGAATGTGTACGACCGTATTTTTAGGTTGCAAAGGAATTGTTTTTCTGCAGTCGGTTGTGTTTTTTATCTCAGGTAGGAATAGGCGAAAAAATCTGTTTCAATTTATTTTCTTGCTTATGTAAAATATAAACAAAGAAATTATTTTTGTTATCGTTTACGTTAAAACCATAGAGGCACTTCTGTATATTCTACGGTTAAAATATACTATAAAATTTCATAGTCTTCTCTTCGTTATCGTCGGAAAGACAAGTCCGATGATGAAGCTTGATTGGTCGTACTTAGGACACAAGCATGGGTCAATTAAAAAAAATTAGAATGATTTTTTTTTGCATGATGCTTTCTTCATATTGCCACAGACAAGAAAAAGAAAGGAAGCGGGAAGGGCTTTAATTAAAACATAATTTAAGAAGGAAAGGAATACACTTTCTTAAAAAAAAGCGGCCAAGTGCGAGTCGGAATCGCCCATGAAGGGTTCCATAGCAGCCAGTAACATAATATAAAAGTTTTTGTAGTTCGTTGTGACTTTGATCGATGTTTTAATGTAAATTGCGGTTTACGATTTATGACGTATTAAAAAAAAACTACTTACTAGATCTCGTTCAAACCAATTTTCGTTGGAAGTTTTCATGGTAATGCACATCATATATTTTTATTAGTTTTATCATTCTCTTATTTTAGAAGTTAGAGGGGGGGGGGACACACATTTTTCCACTTTGGAAGCGTCTCTCGCGCAAACTCTTCAGTTTAGAAAAAATTGTTATTAGAAACCTAAATATCATTTTTGAAGACCTATCCATAGATACCCCATACGTATGGGTTTGATGAAAAATTTTTTTTTGAGTTTCAGTTCTATGTTTGGGGACCCCCTAAATTTATTGTTTTTTTTTCTATTTTTGTAAGAAAATCTTAATGCGGTTCACAGAATACATCTACTTACCAAGTTTCAACAGTATATATATTATAGTTTCGGAATAAAGTGGCTGTGACATACGGACGGACGGACGGACAGACAGACAGACATGACGAATCTATAAGGGTTCCGTTTTTTGCCATTTGGCTACGGAACCCTAAAATAAAATGAACGGTGGCCAATTGGCTAGGGCCGTTGACTTCCATTCGGAAGTTCTCGTGTTCAAGCCTCAGCACGTACCAATGTGTTTTCTATTTTCGAAATATATACGTTTATTCGACACTTTTACGGCTAAGGAATACATCGTGAACACATCTGAGAAGTAATTCAAAGGTTATGTGTTAAGTTGACGTGGTCGACATAGGCCCATTCAGCCTGATTTCAGAGTAGGCTTGAGCCCCTCGGTGGGGATCTATATTAGCTGTTAACAAAGACCTTTTTATTTAAATTATTTTCCTACAACTGTAATATTTGGCTTTGTTTATAATTTTTTACGAGTTTTGAAAATTATCTTCTTCTACTCCATAATAAAACTGAAGAATGAGCGTGCGTGTCTGTACATTGATAAGTTTAAAAAAAAAAAATTTTAGGTGATACATGGAGCGTTGTTGAGCACAAAAATATGTCTGTCTGTCTGTCTGTTTGTACACGCTAATCTCTGAAACTACTGGACGGATTTTAATGAAACTTTACAATAATTACAGCTTATATTATTCATCAAAATAACACATAGGCTAATTTTTACCGCAGGAGAATACTTCTTTCCCACAGGAAAAAAATTAAAATACAAAATTACTTTGACTAGTCAAAACAAGATGAGTCAAGAATCTAGTGGCTAGCACCAAGGACGCTATAAGTACCTAACGTCCTTTGGCTAGCACACACGACTTTCATTAAGATTGATAAGGGGCCAGCGTGTGCGAGACATTCCGAAGGCGCATCATTGAATGAAATTGAATTTAGATTAGTTTGCGAAATTGCAGATTTGTATTTCAACCAAATGTGCAATTTAGGTATCAAAACATAAAGAAAATAGTTTTAGATTAAAAAAATAAGTTACCGTTAACAGCTCATATATGTCCCCACCGAGGGGCTCGAGCCTACCCTGATACCAGGGTGAATAGGCCTTAGTCGACCACGCTGGCTCAGTGCGGGTTGGTCAACTTCACACACAACCTTTGAATTTCTTCGCAGGTGTGTGCAGGTTTCCTCACGATGTTTTCCTTCACCGTAAGAGCGTCGAATAAACGTACATATGAATTCGAAAATCGAAAACACATTGGTACGTGCCGAGGTTTGAACCCGCGAACTTCGGAATGGAAGTCAACGGGCCTAGCCACTAGGCCACCGACGCTCTTCGAAAAAAATAAGTAACTGTGTCCAATTTTTTTTCAAATTATTAAATTACTAATGAACTTCTTAGAAAAGAGCGCTAAAGTTCTGCAATCGCAAAAAGAAAACTATCCTTTTTACTCCTATTACAGTTAAACATGATAGAGTGACATAACTTCTCTTTTGACAGGGCGTAAAATTTTAAGATTTGTTTCTTATTTCAAACCAAAAACACAACCATAAAGGTAAAATAATATAATAGTACTACACAACATAAAATAGGTATTCCTAGCGAGTTGCGAAAATCCATATAAGATTTAATTACGGCGCCATCTATTGCAAATCACCCGAACTAATTAGCTATACAGGATAGGGAATCGAAAGGCTCTGCCATGGTCCAAGAAATAAGGTCTTACAATTCCACGTGGCTACGTCATTTCTACATCATTTTGCCTATTCATCCTTGTCGAATGCGTGTAATAGACAAGGATGAACAGCGCAAAATGACGTAGGCTTGTGTCAGTCACGTGGTCTAATTGTAAGACCTTGTTTTCTTGGACCATGGGCTCTGCCTAGTTTGGGGTCAGACGGCAAATATTTATTTCTTTATAACCTAACCTAGACATGAAAATCTTGTCCCATTTCAAAAAATAAAACTTACTTTCGAGTTGTTACTTCCTCGAAGTATCGTCGTCATCCACGACTTTACTGGAAGTAAATATTATGTTTGCGATCGCTAATGGCCCGCCTCAACGGGTTAATCGATCTCTGTTTGCGAACCATGTTTGGGGACCACTGGCCAGGAGGTATTTGAGGGGTTAAAACGGCTATAACGTTGTAATTCTCGTATGTCACATTATAATTTGAAAAGGCGCGGTCTTCTTCTTTCGTATTGAAGTCAAAAAGGACTAGAGATAAAATAATCAAATGTCGAACGAAAGATATACAAAAGAACAGCGAGTTTGTGTCCGTAAAACTTGTAAAACAGGCTATATAGGTGGATTATTATGACTATAAATAAACAAATATATTATAAAAAAATTACTGATAGACTTGAACACACACATGACACAAATAACGTGACATGACATGACATTTTCCTATAAGTAGTTCCCATTATTCTATCCAGTTTACAATGCTTGCATATAGTGTTGGTTTCGAGGTTAACCTACCTCACAAACCCTGGTGTCAGAATTATAGAACCGCCTTAGGCTTCCGACATGGCTCCTATAACGACTACATCCGTAGATAGTAGCCGGGACCAACGGCTTTACGTGCCTTCCGAAGCAAGGAATCATCTTTCTTTTCAGACAATCAGGTGATTTAGCCTGCAATGCCCTAACCAAACTGAGGAAAGTCTCACAAGGTGATATTTGTTTGACAAGTCCCCACCTGAATTCGAACCCGGAACTTCCGTCACGTCAGGCGAGCTTTTGACCATTTGACCACGGAGGCTGTTTTTTGTATGTATCTCGTGTTGTAAATTGTAAATACGATATACATATTATGTGAATAAGTGTTTCATAAACCATAACTAACTCAAATGAAAATGAAATTGAAATATGTTTTATTCGAAGTAAGATTTTTCAAATCACTTTTCGACGTCAAGGCGGGTTCACAATTTGTCTGTCTTCTGTGGAGAAGAACCCGCCGGAAGAAACTCCACAGGCGTTGCATCTTTTCAAAATATTTTACAAAGTTATTATTTTATACAATTTGATTAATATAACAAAGAGTGCAAACGAAGTATGCAATTAGAGGAAGGCAACCAGTCAAAGTAGAAAAACTATATCATATAACCAAATAAAAAAAAAGAAAAACTACCGGCATTCGACTTGAGTAGACCAGTCCCCCCAAGCAGCACCACGTTCACGGGTTTGACGCATGGGTCAGCCATCGCCGGGCTCAACCATATTAGAGGGAACCCAACGACCCGGCCCATACGCCATGCGCCACCGCAAGTCAGCCACCTCAAAATCCGATCTAGTTTATCATCTATTCTATTTTATTAGACCGAGTTTAAGTAGGCTCAAAGAGAACCGAAGTTATTTTTAAATTTAAATTTTAAGGAAATGTTTTCATGTTGCTAATACTGAGAACTGTTGTTTTAGGCCACTCTAACCTCAATTCCGTATTTTATTTTCTGTTTAATGTGAGGACATATTTTATCTCAAATAAACAATTCACTTGCTTCTTTGATGTCGCAGGTTTGATCTCGGTTAAAGTGTTCAAAACAAAACTTAATAGTACTGTTTATTATACTTAGGTATAATTGAATACAGAGTACCTATTTACTATGGTATTTATAGGACACTTACATCAAATGAAAACCATTTTAAATTCCTTTCAATCATTATTATTTACATTACAATTCATTTTATTACGAAAATTTAAAACTCCAAAAAATTGGCTTTTTACTTAACGAGAAATCTTTGCCTTTTTAATAATAAAGTCGAAAAAGGTTATCGTCAATAATTTACTTACAAAGTTTCAGTAAAAAAAAGGTTCCGGCCGTTCTTTATCGGCGCGATATTTCCGATATCTAAATTGGTTTGACGCTAATGCCTCCAAAACACAGATCCAATCAACATTATTTTTGAGCGTACGATCTAAAAGCCTAATAAAAAAATATAGCCCTCGAACGTGTACGCACTAAAATAAAATTTTGGGATGAAGACATGTTTATTGAATGGTTGTTTTGTTTTGGTCAATTAAGTGAATTAATCTTTTTCATTTAAGTAATTAAGGTGTAAATTAAGCGAATTCGGTTAAAAGTTTTTTTTTAATAGTATAGTAAGGGCCTTCATACACGCATGTATTAGAAGTAAAATATACTAGACAAGTCACCTAGCCCCAATGTGAAAATGTTTACAATTTATTTACTCAATCTTGGTATCTTTTAGTCGAGAAGTGTTTCTATAATCGCCCAGCTTTACAAGGGCTTTGGGGATTGCAGTGGGGATTACAAGGGAAGTAGACTGTTGTTTACAAAACAGTAAGAGTTTGGTTGGTTTCAATAGTGGATAAAACACTACCCATGTTACCACATAAAGATAAAAAAGTGTTGGATGTGTGTTTAAAAAAAAACTTTTTAAATTGATGCTAAGACCGAATGTTTTTATGGAATAATATCATAAAAGCTTAGCTAAAAACATAACATATTATGGAATAATATCATAAAGTGAGGAAACGTAGTAGTTCAAATAAACATCGCGAAACTTAGAGCAAGGTATGCGCCTTCAGAAAGCCTTCTTGCTACGAGTTTCTGTAGCAGTTTGCTACGAATAAACAAAGGTGCTACGATGCGAAATTGTTTTGCTACGCTCCTGATTTCGCCATGTTGGCAGCATTGCGCTTACAATTGGAATGGATTACTGAATAAACACTTAGTTCAAATAACAAATGTATGTGTTTTGGTAAATGTATTTGTAACAGATTTTAATAATCGTATTTAGTTTTTTTGTAGCTAAAATGTTGAATACTTTTTACGTGAAAGATTAATGTGATGACGGCCCCATAGTCTAGTCTTTAGTGAACCTGCCTTTGAAGTAAAGGGTCGCGGGTTCGAACTCCGCCTAGAACAAACCTGTACCCTCTGTGAAGAGTGATACAACTTGAGATGGATCGGTTATCAAGTGATTGTAAATCCTTAAAGAGCAATTTTTTTGCTATTTTTCTGTCTAATCGGTGTAGCTCTAGCCCTTCTAGAAGCGAAGATAATTTTGATACATCTCGCATTTTTAACATGACTCTATGTGTAAAATAATATCACTCTACTTGAATTACAAAAAACTATGTTTTCCAATGATAATTTTTGTGAAAAGTGATATAACAACATCAACATTATTTGTAACTGATAAAATTAATATTTGTAACTAGTGTATAATGATTTAACTCAAAACAAATCTATTACCACGAGAACTATTACAAAATATTTTTGGTGTTAAGTGATCTAACTTGAAATATAACATTAATAATACCAAAAACGTCTGCACGCAAAACGATTCCAGTTTGTGAAAAATGTTATAACTATTTCTCGGCCACAAGAAAAAACAAAGATCTTCACATCAATCGGTCTTACACTGCCCGCATCCAATCATCTTAAAAACCCCGACCCTCACCAGATCGTCGGTCTACCTTGTAGGGGGCCTGCCCTCTCTCTCTATGCCTTCCTTTATGTATTATGGACCTTTCTGCCCCAACGCCCACTTGATTGTCACTTATTTGAGTTTAATGATTCTATGGGCTATGTCGGTGACTTTGGTTTGTCTGCGGATATCATCATTCCTGATTAAAATCTGTAGGGAAACTGGAAGAAGAGCATTTTGCTTTTTGAGTGACTACATTATGAGCAAAGTTGGGTCTACCTAACTGGGCTGACATAATGGGGTATAAATTCGAAAGCAGAATCCCCAACATTTATTACATTTTCCTTCTCCATCTTCATCTTCTGACTAGTTGACGAATCTGTTGAGCATTTATCAATACAGAGGACTTGTGCGAGTGGCGCAGACGGATGATCAGTTTCCGATATGAGAACTATTTCACCCCTAATCCCAAGTTGAGCAGTATGAGGTCTTCTAAGGTCCCAACCATGATTACAATATCCGTCATATTTTTCGCCCTTAATGTTGATGCCACGCCCATCGAAGTCCAAAAACTTAAAAACATTCTCCAATGCAGCTGCGTATTTTTTAGGTTTCCGTACCTCAAAAGGAAAAAACGGAACCCTTATAGGATCACTTTGTTGTCCGTCTGTCCGTCCGTCTGTCAAGACCCTTTTTCTCAGGAACGCGTGGAGGTATGAAGCTGAAATTTATATCAATTACTTAGGTCTACTGTCCCTTGAAGCTGTGAAAAAATCAAACTTCTAAGCCAACGCAATCAAAAGATACAGCCGTTTATGCCGCAAATTTTCGACACTTGCAAGGGAATCAAAACCTACAGGGTGCTTCCCGTGAACTCAGAATCTTGAAATTTGGTACGAAGCAACGTCTTATAGCATAGATAAAGGAAAAATTACGAAAACCATAAATTTTTAGTTACATCACATAATATATATTTTTTTAATAATTTTAACCTTACTACCCATTTCCTCATAAACGCGTAGAGGTATTAAATTGAAATTCATACCAAATACTCAGGTCTATAATACCTTTAAGCTGTAACAAAATCAAACTTCTATGTCAACGCAATCAAAAGAAACAGCAATTTAAGCTGCATATTTTGAAACTCGCAAGTACTCGCAAGGGAATCAAAACCTAAAGGGTACTTCCAGTCGACCTAGAATCTTGAAATTTGGCATGAAGCAACGTTTTATAGCACACATAAAGGAAAAATTCCGAAAACCTTAAATTTTTAGTTACATTACAAAATATATATTTTTTAATAAATATAAACTTATTACTTTTTTCCTCATGAACGCGTAGAGCTATCAAGTTGAAATACTTACTTAGTACTTAGTTACTTAAACGATAAAGAGATCTTTGTCTTAAATTTATGCTCCTCCATCTTTCCCCATTGTAATGTTATGAATTTCATTTTGCAATAAGATTACCATAGTTATGACTCGATTGTCGTAATGAACGAACTTTGTAAACCTTGCAGGTTTGTACGGAACCCTCGGTGCGCGAGTCCGACTCGCACTTGGCCGGTTTTTTTTAAATAACGTCTTTCTATCTCTCACCCCGCTGTAGCTGCATTAATCTGTAATTCTGATCCTGGAGACAGACTGACATGGTGGCATTTTCATAAAATATTTCAGTATCTTAAAGACCGATAGTCAATTTGAAACCTCTGAAGAGACCGCAGTACTGCCCAGGTTTCGTTTGAACAGAAGACTTTATCATAGTCCACGAACACTGAATATAGTGACTGATTATATACCTGCTACTCTTCAGTCTTCTGTATAACATGTGAAAGTGGTCTAATGGTAATGTAGTTTTTTCAGAAACCGACCTCCTCAGGAGGCTGAAAGTTGTCAAATCTACACAAGAGAAGGTTTTTATCGACTCTGGAAAACAATTTGTAAACATGGCTCAGAAGTAAGATGGGACTATAATTTTATTTCTTTATCGCGCTTTTTAAAGGGACCGTTGTACTTCTGTGCCATACTTGCGGTTCTGTACCTTCAAGGATGACGGACTTAAAATTAAATAGTTTCTGAAAGGTGAAGAGCCGTGTACCACCTGCTCAGAAGTTATTCTGTCATCAATCACCCAGGACCTTGATGGCTCTCAATCTCGTACAGGCTGATGTCAGGAATGTTTTCGGTATAGTGTCGGGTTAACCTAGCTCTAGGGTCAGTTGCAGTTTGACTACTGACAGGTGTTCGTGTACAAGTTTCAATAGAATTGCTTGATTTCTTTTAGTAGATCTTTCCATACGACTTTGAGATCTGTCTATTGAGCTGCCGGTAGCAGGAAGCATCAGCAGACTGCAGAAATATCCTCCGTCTTTCTTTGATGAACCTGAGGTATTAAAGATCTTAAAGAACTTTAATCCAGTCGTCGTCGTAAAGACAGCTTCTACGAACTTATCATTGTAATCCTCTACTCCTACCTATTCTGCTAAGGATTCAAAAGAAAGTATTAAGGGTTCTTTATATTGGCAATAGTTAGGTTAGTATTACTTATTTATTTCTTACTTATGTTGACAAATTGACGCATTACTAAAAAAATATTTCAAAGAAGATATAGTCAAAAAACTGTTACAATTTTACTAAAATTCAAAGAGCATTGTTTTTTCCTTTATTTACTTTGCTTACCCAATTGAAATTCGACCATAATAACATAATTGATATCAATATACACAATTTAATAAAATAAAATGGTAATTTAAATCATTTTTCACCTTAACTGCACGGTTAAAACTTTGTGTATATTGATATAAGTTTGCAAAATACTTAAGAATTACAAAATAAAGTAAAGAATCGTAAAGAGGATACTTTAAATAGTATAGTTTCTTCCAACAAAAATACGTGAATCATGTTTATAATATTTAAAATGTTGAAAATATTAATGCTATATCACTTCACACAAAAATGCTAGAGGCTGTGTAAACTGTGTAAAGTGATATAAGTTTACATAAATCACTTAACACTTTGTTCGATAGGCGTGGAAAATGATATATATTCGTATTTTTCGCTATTTGACACAAAATTTTGTATTGCAGCATAATTTTGAATTAGTGTTTTTAAAACTTCACATGAATACCTAAGTGAATTTGTGAAAATCAAAAATCTACAGTAAATAGAAATGAAATTAGAATTTTTTTTAATTTTCAAATCTTTAAGTCGCGATATCTCGAAACTGCTTTTTGAGACTTGTATCACTGTTCACCGAGGGTACAGAAACATTCGTGTGATGTGTTTTTTTTGTCTGGATGTTGTATATTTATATTATAATTATGAATTTATCTATAGGGTAAAACCTGGTAATACGCCCCATTTTCAAAGAAAGTCAAATAAAACTTACGTGTTTAAAGATATAATCAAAATGTTTATTTTGGAATAATATTTGGTATTTTGACAATCATAATGGCAGTAGCTTAAACTAATAGGAAACATAGTTACTGAAATTTTTATTATTTTTTAGATCTCGAAGTGGGGCGTTTTGTAAACAACCCGTCTGCTAATACGCCTCACTCTCGTTACAAAATGCCCCAGCTATTGCAAGTGAGCCCAGAGAATCAAAACACAAAAATGATTGAGTATTGCGAAACTATAATTAGTACTAAGTCTTTTAAAACTAATAATACAATTCCGTCATCCTCGAAGGAACAACTCTTGTTTAAAAAAACCTTTTGAAGAACTACAGGCCGATCTCGCTCCTAGGTCATATCTATAAATTGTTTTCGAGAGTCATCACGAATCGTCTCGCGCGCAGTTTTGACGACTTCCAGCCTCCCAAACAAGCCGGTTTCCGAAAGGGCTTTAGTACCATAGACCACATCCACACGCCGCAGCAGGTTATCCAGAAGACCGAAGAGTATAACCAGCTACTATGCTTAGCGTTCGTGGACTATGAGAAAGCCTTCGATTCGATTGAGACTTGGACAGTGCTGCAGTCTCTTCAGAGGTGCCAAATTGATCACTATGTCAGTCCGACTCCAGGATCAGAACTCCAGACCAATCCAGCTGCAGCGAGGTGTAAGACAGGGAGACGTTATTTCTCCGAAACTGTTCACCGCTGCACTACTGGAGGATGTCTTTAAGCTTCTAGACTGGAAAGGACATGGCATCAATATCAATGGCGAGTAGGTACATCTCTCACCTACGGTTTGCCTACGATATCGTAGTCATGACTGAGACCTTGGAGGACCTCGGCATAATGCTCGATGACCTCAATAGAGTTTCCCAACAAGTGGGTCTGAAGATGAACATGGAGAAGACAAAAGTCATGTCGAACGCCCACTCCAATAAATGTTGGGGACTCCGCTCTCGAAGTTGTAGACCATTACGTCTACCTGGGTCAAACAGTCCAGCTAAGTAGATCTAACTTTGAGAAGGAGGTCAATCGTCAAATCCAACTTGGATGGGCAGCGTTCGGTTCGGGAAGCTGCGCAATATCTTTTCGTCCCAAATACCGCAGTGTCTTAAGTCTAAAGTCTTTGACCAATATGTGTTGCCAGTGATGACTTACGGATCTGAGACGTGGTCGCTTACGATGGGCCTCATAAGAAGGCTCAAAGTCGCCCAAAGAGCGATAGAGAGAGCTATGCTTGGAGTATCCTTGCATGATCGAATCAGGAATGATGAGATCCGTAGGCGAACAAGAGTCACCGACATAGTCCGAAGAATCGCCAAACTTATGTGGCAATGGGCTGAGCACATTGCGCGTAGAACCAACGGGCGTTGGAGCAGAAAGGTCCTTGAATGGCGGCCGCGCGCCGGTAGACGTAGTGTGGGCAGGCCCCCCACGAGGTGGACCGACGATCTGGTGAGGGTCGCGGGAAGCCGCTGGATGCGGGCAGCGCAGGACCGATAATTGTGGAGATCTTTGGGGGAGGCCTTTGTCCAGCAGTGGACGTCCTTCGGCTGAGATGATGGCCTCTTCTAAGTCTTCCCCGCTCCAAGAAGCTCGGGGAGTCTTACGCTTATATTTACGAGACATTTTCTGTAATAAAAACATAAAAGAATTCATTTCTATGCAATTTTAGCACTGGGGCGTTTTAAAAAAACGAAGCAGGGCATATTACCAAATTCTGTTTTTAAAACGCCCCACCTAGTACCAAGTCACAGTTTCAAGGTTATATCGTTGAGCGCAGCACAAGAACAAAGTGTATTTATCTGTTTTTACAACAGTGCAAGTCAATTTAACACAACTATAATAGACATCAATATATGGAAAAATGTTTGCAACTTACCACGAATTGTTTTGTCGCCAAAAAACTAGTTTTATCAATATTTTTCAGACGGACAAAACGAACCACGCGTTCACGTCAGCCATGTTGCTGGGCGACTGTCAGCTACTCGTGTATGGTTCTGTGTGTTGCGTAGCTTTGTTAGTGTGCGTGCTAGATGAGTGGGGCATTTTGTCAACCGGGGCGTATTACCGACTTTTACCCTAAATATGTTAGTACATCAGCTGTCTAATACCGAAAGCTCTGCTTATTTTGCAGTCAAAATGACTGCGTGTGAAATGTTTCCACATATTTATTTATTTATTATTAAATTAATTAGAAAAAAAAGATAATTCATAAATTTACGAAGCAATATCTTTTAAGCTCGATTAAACTAAATCTAACTGCATGCATTACTCCAGTCACAGATAATAAAAAGTCATTTACGAAAAAATCTCGATTACATCTTGTGTCATTCTTATACCAATAATTCAAAATTTTTCCCTAAAAAAACAGCAACATTTCTTTCCGATTTTCCCTAACAATATTCAAATTCGGCCAGGTCCCGATTTCGGCAAAAATACCGTCGCGTATCCGTCCGGATCTAATAATCCGCTGTAAGGAACGGGTAATTCCTTTATCTGGCTTAAGTGTTACTTTGGCCGACGGTTAAGGGCAAGCTCCAGTTATAGTTTTATTTGATTTTTTGGGACAGGAAAAATATGGATAAACAAATCGAGAGTAGTAGCTTAGACGTTTCAATAACAGGTGTTTTTTACAAACAAACGCAAAAATAGACCGTACAAATTTGCATCTCCGCGATTAAGACGAAACTAAGTACCCCAGCTCTATTTTTCAAACATTTGTGTCAAACACTTCTCAAACAACTTCTGATTTACGCTCGTCTAAAGGAAAACGGCATTTTTGGATCGTTTGATTGCAACGAGTCCACAAGTACTCTATCTATACACAAGCACTGTAGATAGCACGTGAAATAAAACATCAGCCCCTCTAACATGCCCGGTCCACGCGTGACAGACATAATTTTGTCGTGCGTATTCTCTTATCCTATTGGAGGATATTTCAATATGGCGGGTTTTTTGACAGTTAAATGTGCGACAAAATTTTGTCATAGTACTAAATGTTACGGGGGCTGTATTCAATATCAGTAGGTTAGTAAATACAATGTGTTTTTTTTTCTCTCAAAGTACCTATCTACACTTATAATCAATCAATCAATCACTTCCATCTGAGCACCACTAAGCCTATAATAGCTACCGAGTAGCATCGAAATAAAAAAATATGGAAGATATGATGACCGATAGTATTATGAGTATGAAGAGCATGGGCGCGATTTTTGAATGGTCAGGTGCTAAAGTGCTTGTTAGCGCGTACAACTTCTCCTTAACCCAGTGCAAAAATTGTAGGACTTCAAAGGTCTCGCCTTGAAAATAACGCCTGCGCGAACGTTTTCATTCTGCGCCATAAGTAACTTGAATTTACGTGACGTTTTAATCCCCCCGGCCGGGTGGGGAAGGGGGGATGGGGGGAATTACAGTTAAATTAAAACATTCAGCCCCATTACTTTGTAACTTGGCCGGATCTCTTAATCCGTATTGAGGGGACTTGAAAGTTTAACTTTGGTTTGTTACAATTACAAGCTATATTTTCGGATAGCTTTGTATGTCTTATATTGCATGGAAAATGTCCCTTATAAGTACGAAATTTATTTCAAGTAAATTTGCCTTAAGTAAACAGTAAGTCCGCCTTTGTAGGTAAGTACCTACATCGTTTTATCATACTATTATAATAAAGAGGAAAGACTTGTGTTTTTGTGTGTGTGTATGTTTGTAATGAATAAACTCTAAACCACTGAACCGATATCAAAAATTCTTTCACCGTCAGAAAACTACATTCACCCTGAGTAACATAGGCTACCTTTAACGGCGGGAAAATGCCTCATTCCCACGGGAAAAACAGTTAACGCGGAGAGCTAGTTTAGATATAAATAGATAATTAGTGTATTTACGACTTAAAAAAACTGTTTCAGGTTTTATATTTATACTTGCGTGTCTCTCATTTCTGAAATTCTTGAATAAGATAAATAGTGTTATACCATTTTTCTGTTCATTCCATGAATAATTTGTTATGAGAAAAATGTTTCAAGGAATATTTATTATTTCCAGTCTTTTCTAGATTTTTGCTACAACTGTACAAATTGGGTGTAAGGTCAGACAAAAACTTAGATCTTTAATTTTCTATTAAACATTTTTTTCCATATTATATTCTTTAGAACGATACTTTTTTATAACGAGTAGTTACCTATTTCACTTTACAAAAAATAAGTTAAACTTCACATCCCTAACAAGAAAAAAAAAATCATATCATAATAAATATCATCAGCTTTCGAAGCGTTTTACTGGTTTTATTTCCTAGATTATTTTTTAAAAGTTCCCTAATTTTTTTTATTACATCCTGAAATTGTTATCTAATAGTAAACATTTATTTTAATTATGTACGTAAGTTATATAAAATTATTAACACATTAATAGTAATTCGCATTATCCAATATCCCTAGAGCGTATTGATGTGAAAATGTTTGTTATCGGTTTTTATCAATCAGCCAAAATTTCTTAAGATAATTAGTAGGTAAGTAAATAACGCTTGGCTACATTTATCTTATAAATCACAATTTGAAAAAAAACAACAATTTTTGTTGTGTTGTTGTAGTTTTTTAAATTGCATTTTGTTTAACATAATTTCCTAAATTGCCATACTTTTTTTGCCAACCCTAGGTGTAACAAAAGAAGATTTTTATTTTCTCGTCGGAATGCAGAGTTGTGAATCTTTGGGCCAAAGTAGCGGATAATTTTTCTTGTAAGCGTCTTAGAAGGGCCCGTTTCGTAAAATATGCAGGTAAACAGAACGGCCCAAACCGCTTTGGCTCAAACTATTTTGCGGGCGGAGTACTTTTCAAGAGAAATGGGCTCGGAATTTCGCCTTCGATTCTTGTGGAAAATAAGATTGATCTTCTTACGTGATGGATTTTTAAATGTTTTGGAACGTTCCTTTTTGCATTTTATTTTTGTTGTTTTTTTTTTAGTTTACTTGTTTGGTTTTGTATAATACGAGGTTTGATTTTCACACTTGTTATAATACATTCCTTTTTACAATAGAGTTGGTTGTAATTCTTTTTTAACTCTTCTTTTTTTTCGAATTCGTAAGAACAACTAGCTCTCTTGAGAACATTATGAAAAGGAAACGTTTTTCGTTTTAACCGACTAATGCCGCATGCATAATGTAAAAGAGAAAAAACCCACATTTTACCTTTATTTTCTTTAAGACCTCGTTCGTAGACTGAGAAACATTTTTTGGCTCATTGTTTCCATTACATTTAATTAACTGTATTTTTGATAAAAAGGAGCTATTTTCAAAATTATATCTATTTCAAAAATTATTAATTGTGTTATTTTTAACAAACGAAAATTGTTTTAGTTGGTGTGAGTGTGTTTACATAGTAATACGCATTTATGGGCCTAGTTTTTTCTAAATTCTGAAGTAATTTTGTAAAAATAAACTAGTGAGCTAATTAATTATCAATAATAGATAAATATATGTCGGCGCGAAATCTGGCGCCTCGCTTCTCCTATTGGAATCTTAATTACCCAGTTCTCACGAACGATTTGTTTAAGTTAAGGGCTTATCGCCACCTTATCGCACAGGACGTGTGGACGTACAAGGGTCGAACATACCCTGGGAACGGTGGTGACATCACCAATTTGGCATGTCGCTGAACGTAGCCGTGGGCCGGCTCTCTATGTGGGTGATAAAATTCCTTAAGTTATGAGAGGGGCTGCAAAGCTAGTCCCCGCACTCTGTTCTTAGCCTTTGCCGAGCGCGGCCCACGGATTCGTTTACCGTTCTCGTTATTTAGTTTAAAACAAAGACTTTCTAAAATTAATTGTGTTAGATTTTATTTGGACATTTATATTCAGTTTAATTTTAGAGATTAGTTGGACATTATTATTGTTTAATAAGTTTGGACAATATTATAACAACATTGTAAAATTGCCTTGCCCGTTTTCCTTGTCGCCTACAAAGTGAAGTACTGTAATAATCAATCATGCAAAACCCGTCTGATGACGTTCGGGGCTCGGCCGCTCCTACATCAGAAGCGGGGTACACGTCGCGAGTGCAATGTGGGACTAATTCGCGAGTGCAAAGTGATGAAAATCGCGAAAATGATCACGAATGGAAGAGATTGTTTGAGGCGCAAAATGAACATTTGCGTACGCTCATCTGTGCTATTCAGTCCCCGTCAACGAATAGCAGTGTGGCAATTCAGGTAGCACTGAATTTCATCCTGAAAAACCAGATTGCGATGCACAGGCGTGGTGTTCGACCGCCGAGTTGTGTCTAGGGGAAACCCCACTTCAGGGAGGCCCTCTTGTTATTGCGCTGACTAAAGCTATGAAAGGAAATGCATCTTCATGGCTGTCGCAAGCAACTTACGCTGGAATGACATGGGCGGAATTTAAAACAATTTTCCTGAGCCGATTTTCAACTGTTGAGACGCATGCCGCAACACTGATGCAACTCTATGGTGAGAAAATCAAAGAAAATGAAAATAATGGAGCCTATGCTAGTCGTCAGGTGAACCACTTAATTAATCGATGGAAAAATGTAGACGTCGAGCACATTGCAGTTTCTACAGTGCTAGCTGTATTGGCACAACAAGATCCAAGACTGCGACGTCTTGCATGCACTACAGAAGTGAAAACACGTCACGATCTGCAAAAGGAGCTGCAAGCGTATAGCTTTTTAAAACGCCGAAATGAAGAGCCTAGAAGTGGTCAAGAGGCGTCGAAACGTCCTAAGATAATGGACTCGAAGTGTTTTGGCTGTGGGAAAATTGGCCATAGAATTCAAGACTGTAATCGAGAGAAAATGAGACAACTTATGCAAAATCCAATAAGAAAAGACATGAAGAAAGAAGATCCTAAGAAGAGACCTGTTCTACAATGCTACAAGTGTGGACAGATGGGCCACATCTCTACGCTGTGTGCAGCAAAGGCGGCTACTGGTGGCGGCGCTGGAGAGTCCCCGGCGGCGGCGGAGCAGCAGCGTCGCATCAACCTCTGTTCTGTTGGCACGTCTCGCCTTACTCACAACGGTCAGTCGTTCTATTTTTATTTTGATTCTGGGGCTGAATGTTCTCTGATCAAAGAAAGTGTTGCAAATAAGTTTATGGGAAAACGTTTTTCATTTGTGGTCACTTTAATGGGCATTGGCAATGGCGATGTATGCTGTACATGTCAGATACTGTCGCAAGTTTCCATTGATCGTTTTGTAATTGAATTGCTTTTTCATGTAGTGCTAGATGATGCAATGCAATACGATGTATTGATTGGTCAGGATTTATTTAAACAAGGATTTTCTGTTGAAATTTCCAGTAACAGTCTTATTTTGAAAAGGAATCATGTAGTTAATCTGTTTGAAGTCGGTTAAAGTGTCACAACTTTTGAAAATATTAGCACAGACGTTTCCAGTCTTTACCGTGACAAAATTATTGATTTATTGCAAGATTATTCGCACGTCGTAGCTTATTTTAGTAAAAGGACGACGGGTCCCGAGTCTCGTTATCACTCATACGAGCTCCAAACATTAGCAGTGGTCAAGTCGATTAAACATTTTCGTCATTTCTTACACGGTAGAATATTTACTGTTGTAACTGATTGTAACTCTCTTCAAGCTACACGTAACAAGCTTGACCTCTCACCACGAGTTTATAGATAGAGAAGCCCACCGTCTTTCTTACAAGCATTCGATTTCGAAATTGTTTATAAAGATGGAAAGAAAATGTCTCACGTAGACTTTTTGTCCCGTAATCCTTTATCTAATGAGAACTTGTTAGAAAAAGTTCAGGAAAAACGAGTAAACTTATTAGAATTGTCTAAAACGTGGTTAAAAGCTGAACAGCAACGTGATCGTGAATTACAAACGATTGTTACGGAATTAAATGACGATGATGTTGATAGTGAAGTGTCAAGTAATTATAAAAATTATAGACGGTATTTTATATAGAGTTCTACAACGAAACTCTAAGACCTTATGTTTTCCTAGATCTAGGCACTACACTAGATCTTTCAGATGGTCTGTAATTAATAATATTCATGAGTCTGTAATGCATCTAGGATGGGAAAAGACTCTAGACAAAGCGTATGAATTTTATTGGTTTCCAAAAATGAACAAATATGTTAGAAAATTTGTAGAAAACTGTATAACGTGCAAAGTTTCAAAGTCCAGATCCGATAAAATACAAGCTGAACTTCATCCTATACCTACCTAAAGTTTCTGTGCCCTGGCATACAATTCATATTGACATTACTGGTAAATTGAGTGGTACAAACCAAACAAAAGAATACATCATTGTAATGATAGATGCATTTACTAAATACGTTTTATTGCATCATTCCACTAAACTTGATACGCTTAACGCCATTAAAGCTTTACAATTCGGAATCGGTTTATTTGGTGCTCCAATTAGAGTTATTGCTGATCAAGGCAGGTGTTTTGCAAACAGACAATTTCGTAGTTTTTGTGATTCCAATAACATACAGTTACATTTGATTGCTACTGGAACATGTAGAGCTAATGGTCAAGTGGAGCGAGTTATGAGTACATTGAAAAATATGCTTACTGCAGTCGAAGTAAAAAAAAGATAAAACGTGGCAAGACTCTATTCCCGACGTTCAACTTGCCCTTAATTGTACAGTCAATCGCGTTACTAAGGCAAGTCCATTAGAGTTATTTATTGGAAAAGTAGCGAGACCGCTTTCTTTGTTAGCCCTGGGTGACCAAGATGAAACTGAGGTAGACATTCATGAAATCAGAGAACGTGCAGCAAACTCCATAAATCAAAATGCAATCCAAGATAAACGCAGATTTGATAAAACCAAAGCGATTCTAAAGAAATTTGCTGTTGGTGATTTTGTTTTAATTGAGAACCATGAAAGAAATCAGACTAAACTTGATTCTAAATATCGTGGACATTTTAAAGTCATTGAATTACTTGATGGAGATAGATATCTCTTGAAGTCATTGGATAATAATCGAACGTTTAAATACGCTCATGAACGTTTGCGAGCAATGCCAGAGTGTGACGTTCCCCCTGAGTTGGAACAGCTTTTAACTGATGATGATGACGATGATGAAGAACAGTCAGGTTCGACCGTTGTCGGCGGAGAACAATATTAATGCAATTGGAGAACAATAGTAATGCAATTCAAATGGACATATTTAGTTCGCGACCTGTTCTTGTTGCCGATCACAAGGCCAAGTCTGTAACCCAGTTGAGCTGGTATCGGAAGCCGCGGGCGGCGATGAGCAATGGGTGCGCGGGCTTAGTGGAGTGCCCATGTGATGGGTACTGTGGTATGCTCAGTGATGAGCGATGCGTTGCGATGTGAGACCTGGACTGGTGTGGCTTGTGACACCACTAGTCATAACGTTATGCCAGCTCCGTGGACTGGTGTGGCTTGTAACACCTCTAGTTATAATGTCATGCCAGCTCCGTGGCTTCTGAACACATTGTTCTTAATGTCACACTGGGTCGTCGCTGTTGGGTTATGGCTTGTGGACACGTTGTTCATAATGTCATAGTGTGTGTCAGAATTGCAGTTACGTTTGTTGATTTATAATGTGATTAGATCAGTTCTTTGACTTGATCTGTTGTTGATTTATAATGTGACTAGATCTGTTCTTCATTGTTGAATTCTAACATAACACTAAATGTTAACACTTAGTTCTCATTTGTGGAGACCTTACACTCTGGTACTTGCGGTAGTTTGGTAGGATAGCCGAACGGAAGCTTTAAGGGAGGTGTAATCTTTGCAGGTGGGGTCCTGCCTGGATCACACGAGGACGTGTGAAAGTCAGGATCGCCGTGTCGGCGCGAAATCTGGCGCCTCGCTTCTCCTATTGGAATCTTAATTACCCAGTTCTCACGAACGATTTGTTTAAGTTAAGGGCTT
This sequence comes from Teleiodes luculella, assembly GCA_948473455.1. Classification (NCBI taxonomy): domain Eukaryota; kingdom Metazoa; phylum Arthropoda; class Insecta; order Lepidoptera; family Gelechiidae; genus Teleiodes; species Teleiodes luculella. Next base: position 3,541,586 of record OX419606.1, read on the forward strand.
ATCGCCACCTTATCGCACAGGACGTGTGGACGTACAAGGGTCGAACATACCCTGGGAACGGTGGTGACATCACCAATTTGGCATGTCGCTGAACGTAGCCGTGGGCCGGCTCTCTATGTGGGTGATAAAATTCCTTAAGTTATGAGAGGGGCTGCAAAGCTAGTCCCCGCACTCTGTTCTTAGCCTTTGCCGAGCGCGGCCCACGGATTCGTTTACCGTTCTCGTTATTTAGTTTAAAACAAAGACTTTCTAAAATTAATTGTGTTAGATTTTATTTGGACATTTATATTCAGTTTAATTTTAGAGATTAGTTGGACATTATTATTGTTTAATAAGTTTGGACAATATTATAACAACATTGTAAAATTGCCTTGCGCGTTTTCCTTGTCGCCTACAAAGTGAAGTACTGTAATAATCAATCATGCAAAACCCGTCTGATGACGTTCGGGGCTCGGCCGCTCCTACATATATAAAAAAATAAATTAGAGTGATTATGCTTTTACTTTTATATAGCTTGCTTCATTTTATATAGATATATAACACAGTGTGAAAAATAATTATTTTATTTATAAGTTACGGGTGCCAAAGATGGCCCACTTAAATTTTTAGATATTTTGTTTCCCAAATAAATATATTATAATTTCCATTATGTTTTTTCTTTACTTTACTTAACTGCAAGATTTTACAAGGATTTGTCCTTGTATATTTATTTGGGAAACAAAATATCTAAAAATTTAAGTGGGCCATCTTTGGCGCCCGTACCTACCTTAACATTTAGCTTTGCAATATTTTTCTAGCTTTGAACACATGTAGGTATCAAAAGTATAAAATAACTCCTTTTGTCTGAGGTAAAATTACGTAAAATTACTCGTTGTACGAAGTTGTTTGTTGTATAAAACTTATAGTCTAAGCACGTATCACCAAACATTTTTATCTCAAACAAAAAACATATAACTGATAGCATAAGAATATTAACTTACTTACTTTAACTACCCAAAAAGTACACTACATAACTACCATTCTTCCAAACCTAGTTATTTTCTTACGCAAATGTTATTCCAGTTACACACCAATATGTATAATTCTCGGATGGGAGATATTTGAAAGCAGTTTAAAAATAATGAAAATAGTTACAACATTTTTTAATTGCACTTTTAAAGTAACGTTCTAGGTTTAAAATAGTTTTACTTTTCTAAAATTCATTGTTGCACTAGAAATGGATGTGATATTATTTTAATGTGACATTTGTTGATTGATAACTTACAGAATGATTCGTATAAGTTTGAAGCTTCTCTTAGTTATCAAAATTAGAAGCTTTTTATTGATCTACGCTGAAAATCAGTGTTGCCCTTTCGGGTAAATTTCTGCTGAGCCGGGCCCATTGCATATTGCACACCACACACGGGTCGCTTACTTATCCTTATGTTAAAATTATTATTATTCTATATGTTGTGATAGTAACTCAGATTTGATACTGTATTACTTTTAAGCTTTGTTATTTTGTGTGTGTGCAATTATTATGCAATAAACTTTTATCTATCTATCTACCTAATGTAGAAAAGCTTCACCAGACTAAGAAAAAGTATTAAAATTATAGTGCGAATGAATTATTTTGGAAGCCTTATTTTCATAGTTGGTTTAAATATATCCCACCCTGGAACTGGGTCGGGGAAGGAAAGGGAAGTCGTTCATCAAATCGTTGTTTTTCACAAGTTGGTCGAGGCCTTTTCCAACTTTTATTCCTTAATCCCTGTCAACAAATCGGCACTGGTAAGGTTGTGGGAATAATAGGTGATATTTCAAATGAACTGATGCAGAAATGTAAATACAATCTAGGTTAAAATAAATCAAACGGTCTTAATTCGAAGTAAGATTTTACAAATTATTCTTCAACGTCGAAAGACGTTACTGTGGATGTTACTAAGATTTGCTCAAAACGAGGCTGGCTTTCGTCTCACACTAATGAAGAATAAACTCTTAAAATTCAAAGAGGCGATGCGTTAATAGTTGTTCGCTGCGCGAAATGTGTGCGCTGCTGTGGAGAAGAACGAAGAGAAGAGAACTAAAAGAGAAGACCTTTCGGCCGTGGCTCCTTCTTGTTACAGTTTGCCCGTGGAAATGAGGAATGTTCTGCGAAAAAAAATTGCCTATATCCTTCTCCTAAAAACAACTTTGCAAAACAACGGTATTTTTTGCCGCTTCGATTATCTAATTTGCTTTCGCGCTGTTTCAAATAGGTGAGATCTTAGCTGCAAATAAACTTGGTAATCGTGCGCATCCACGCAATCCAGCTAAATTAAACCAAACCGACCGTTTACCATCACATCAGCGGTAACGAAACAAACAAATTGCTCTTATAAATGTCTGTTATAAGACTTAGGTATCTCAAGGGTACAGTCTCGAGTAAATCACTCTAAGAACTCACATTAGACTGAGAAGGGCAGTTATACTCAAGCTGTTAATATACAGTTCCCGTTATCACCTGACATAAAAAAGTCCCTACAATTTACTTAAATTTTAGGGTAAATAGGCCTCGGTCCACCAAGTTGGTCAACTTCACACATTTGAAATTTCTTCACAATGTTTCGTAAGAGAGTAGGTAAAACGTATTAAATGTTTTAAAAACGAAAAAAAGAAAACGATATCGGAGTTCAAACTTGCGCCTCCTAAATACTGATATACGATATGAATTAAATTTCTGACTAATTTAACCCCCAACGAAAAAGAGGGGTGTTATAAGTTTGACGTGTGTGTCTGTGGCATCGTAGCTCTTAAACGGATGCGTCGATTTTGATCTAATATTTTTTGTTTGCAAGGTGTCACAATCGAGAGTGTTCTTAGTTATGATCCAACAAAATATATTCAGCCATTTGAAGATTATCAGCTCTTTTCTAGTCGTTAAAAGCTAGATCTTAAAGGCTTATTTAAATTTTTAATTTAATTTTATCTACGCTTGTATCGCTAAATCAACGTATTAAGCTTCACCGGCCTTGCCTTGGGGGAGCGGATTGCTCAACCCCATAGTAGTCATATACCAACGCGTCTAGAGAGAGCCTCGGCCTAGCGTATTGATACGGAAAAGGAGACGTCGACTATTGCCCCACTAAACCCCTGAACTGTGCCCCTGTAGGCCTACTATGTAAGTAGCGACAGGCTCGAGAAGCTGTCAAACGCGACATAGTGACATAAGAGCCATAGTAGTTTTGTCAATATGTCGCGTTTGACAGCTTCTCGAGCCTGTCGCTACTTACATAAGTAGTAGGCCTACTGGACATAGGCGTCTCCCAATTTGGCATGATCGATGATTTGAGAGCTTTAATAAGGGTAGATTTTGCATGATCCCTATTTTAGTAGTTAGTAGTCGTCGAAAAGGGTTCCGCCAAAAAAGTTTGAGAAGCGCTGTAGAAGGTAATAAAATAGTCGTTTTGCATTACGAATGGAGTAGGTTGTCGCCGTCAAACGCGCTGAGTTATGGGCCGAATGTGTTTGCTTGCTCGGTGCTATCACGACGCTGTTCTACGTAAATTTATGCCTGAGAGCTTAGATGGACTGTTACTAGGCTTTTTCGGGCTGGTGACGAGTCTGAAAAATATGAGATGTGTTATAAAATGAGTTCAAGTATAGTTAATTGATTTTTCAACAGGTGACGCCTGAGTATGAGTTCAAGTATGTTAAAAGATTAATAATATTAAATTTAAAATGTATTAACCCCCGCCACAAAAGCGTTATTTCGACACCTCTGGGCTCAAAGGTCGTAAAGGACAAAATACGACTTTACAGGAGAGGCAAAAAACAAAAAAATAATTAATTTTATAGCTGTAACTTTTTTGTTCGTCAAGCTAAATAAATGGAACCTAGATCATTATACTTAGGATTTGAGATATTTTTATGAAAATATTGTAAAAAATGTCCTAGTTGGTTATTTACAGAGATAGACTTCCCTTTACGACCAAAAATTTTTAATAAACGTCCTTTATACCCACCAAAATTTCACTCTGTGCAAGTATCTTGAGGCGTAAATCTAATATTTTTTACCTATTATACGAAATTAAGGCAGTAAAGTACAGGAGGTCAACCGGGAAAAACGTCACCGATGTTCGATCCGTTCACGCAATTCGTCCGATCATCGATGGCATTACCTACCGCGAAACGTTTCGGAAAAGCGACGGCCGTTCTTCGAATCCATTGACACCGACGGATTGATATCGTGAATGATTTGAACGAACGAATTAAAGAAATTAGTGATGCCCTTCTACAATTATGTTTTACAAATATCGGTTTTTCATAAAATTTGTAATTTAATAAGAAATATGTGAAATAAATAACAAATAACTTGAATTAATGTAATTACATCACCTTTTCTTTATTTTGAACAAACCAAAACATCTTTTTATAGTTATTTTTTGAATAATTATTTTTTAGTGGCAGTATGTTGAAATATACTTTGTCTAAATGAAAAAAAAAGCAGCTGTTCTGTCAGAGCACTTTGTTTTTATTTACGAAATTGTATTGAATTATTTATTATAAAATTATAGTTTATTAGAACGGTTAGCTATGTTATTTGAAAGTAAGTATGTATAAATCTTTAATAATAATTTGGTCACTATCTATTTCATAATATGTAAACAGTAAAAGAGGTTTATTTATTTGTCGTAGAATATCTCTGCTAGCTACTACTGAATAAGAAATCTTGATGGATTTCATGCAGGAGCATGAAGACTTGGCCTGTGGTCGCCTTCTACGGAATATGGAAGGGAAGGCCTGGGCAAGCAATTGTAGTCTGACCACTTGAGGTCACCTTATTAAATGGGATGGGTGGTTGGTTGTGAATACAAAATAAGCAGTGACAAAAGGTAAAATTTTTATTTTTAGATTTATTTTAAAGTTCAAAATATAATTGAATACTTAAGTATTTATTTATCCGTAGGTTGAAAATGTGGTACTGGGGTACCATAGGACAACAACACACACACACAGGTTGAAAATGAAAATTGAAACATAATGAATATAATATAATACCTACTTATTTATCCATAGATTACAAGAGAAGGATTCAAGAGGACATAAGAAAAAACCTATCAAAAGGAAAGGGGAAAAAAGCAGAGATTATGAGACTTAGAAGAAAAAAAGACAGACGCAGTTGCTGCAGCTGTTTTGGAGTTACATTTAAAGTGCAGTACTTGAATTTATTTCAATTCTTCTCCACAGAACACAGCAAAAAACTGATAATGGAGATTTCATTTGAGTTGTGTATATATCCAGAGGATAAAAGTAAATCCTTGAACTTTTTAGTAATTTGTAATTTGTAGGTACATTAATTTGATAATAAATGTATGTTCTTCAAATTGTTTTTATTAATGCCTTTTCTTTCCCACAATCTCGCCTAAATGTTGCGCGGATGAAATCGCTCAAAGCGATAAGTACTTCATTTGCATTGTTGCAACAGGAAAAGCCTGTTTTAATTATGCTTTTAATTAAATTATTCCCTTTCGGACAGCTCTCTAGGCTCTAATTCAGCCTTTATGTATATAATAGAGCTTTTTTAATAAATAGATATCTACTCATTTTATTATAATTTAAGCTCCGAACCATTTGCGAACTGAAAACGAAACACAAACGATAGCTCAGTTGGTGTCGTATAATTTGAGGTTATATTCCGATCAAAATAATGTCAAACTCCGATGCTTAAACTGCCATTCGAGGTTTCGCGGTAGCGTCTTGCGAATCACGGGCTGTCAAACCACGAACTTCGTTTCGAAAATTCGAAGATCGATCGAAAGTGGTTCAGAGTAAGCAAAATCCGAAACGAAGCCAATTCGACTGTCGTTGCTTCGTATATCGAATTACAGAGTAACAGCCCAGGTGGTTATATAATTTTGGTTGTAAAGAACGACCTGCAACTTCAAATAGTGTCAGTAAATTCAAATTTAAAATGATACTATAAAGTATAAATGAAAAATTACTTGTCTGTTATCAGGAAAAGAGCAATCGATATACATTAAAAATGTTTTGAAGAAATTTAATTTAATTTTTATTTTGTTCTTTACTATTTTAACGAAAAAGAAACCATTCCTTTAAGAAAAATGTTGAATTGACGGTATTTACTAGTATAGTATACCTACTAACAAGTGAAAGAACCTCAACAAAAGCAATTTCTTACCTTTAGCTAAAATATAAAAATAAAATTAATATTACCGACGATAAAATTATTCTTAGGTGGATGATGCAATGAAACAGTAACAAGAAAACCTTATACACCCTACAGCCTACCTACAGAGTGCAAAACTATGGCTAACAACTAAAAATTACAACAGATACCAGTACTTTTATGAAATATTTTTGTATTGTAACCACAATAAGAGCTACAAAATGACAAACTACGAAACAAACGTGATTGAAAATAATGATCGATTTCTTTAAAGTGTCACAAAACGATGACAATAAATCAATTCAATCACAGAATGGAACACCGCATCACATTCGTATACAATCAAAATAATTTGCAAAAGTTGCTGATTTAAATTATTTAATGTTGTTATTAATTCAAAATAATGAACATACATTTTTTTAATAACAAAAGTACTTTCTATGTATTACTAAAGTTTAAAATTGATTTTAAGTTCAGTGCCAGCAATAAAATAAGGAATGATTACTATAAAATATTAATTATTTTGAGGGCGTAAAGGACAATTTTGTAAAAAAATAGCTTTACGCCCATAAATTTGCAGTAAGACTTGCCCTTTATCCCTAAGTAACAAAACTTTACGGGTAATTTGGTATTTAAGTCTAATTTTTGTCCATTATTTCTGTTTACTCTGTCAATGAAAGTGGGTCGTAAAGGAACTTTTTTTGCGAATTTCGCTAAACTAATTATACAGATCGATAGAGAATTAAAAACTGAATAAGGCTGCATTCACAAGTCATTTCGACCCAAATGTCCTTTACGACCTTTGAGCCCAGAGGTATTTGATCCTTTCAACAACTAGAAAAGAGCTGATAATTTATAAATGGCTAAAGATATTTTCTTGAATCTTAGCTAAGAACACTCTCGATTATGACACCTTGCAAACAAAAAAAACTAGATCAAAATTGGCACATCCGACAGACAGACACACACACACATCAAACTTAAAACACCTCTCTTTTTTGTTTGGGGGTTAATAAAAACGCTGTTCGTTTATGTGTCAAGCACTACACTAGTGACATACGTCTATCGGCCTGACCACAGCCTCCTAAAGGCCTCGAGTGTATCCTGAAATTAGAGTGAACAGGCCTTCGTCGAACACGCTGGCTCAGTGTGGATTTGTCAACTTTTTACGTTTAATTTGTGGAGGCAAAGGGAAGATCTTCCGCCGGGCATGGTGGTGAGCCCGGGGACCGCGGTCCAACTGTACTTCGTTGGAACTTGTATTTGTTCAATGTCTTGCGAAAACTCTGATAGCGCGTTTCAGGCCTCGGCTTCTAATTGGTCGCTCCTCTAATGACGTACTCGTAGGTAGTATGTGGCGCGCCGCCACAAATTAATTCAGGATTTCTTCCGTTAACAGCTCATTATATGTCCCCACCTAGAGGCTCGAGCCTACCTTGAGGGTGAATAGGCTGTAGTCGACCTCGCTGGTCCAGTGCGGATTGGTCAACTTGACACACAAACTTTGATTTACTTTACACGTGTGTGCAGGTTTCACGATGTTTACCTTGACCGAAAGAGCGTCGAATAATCGTACATATGAATTCGAAAACCGAAAACATATTAGTAAGCCGAAGCTTGAACTCGCGAACTTCCGAATGGAATGCAAGTTAACGGCCACTTGGCCACCAACGCACCTAATACGTGTATTCAATTATTGATTAATTGATTGATAATAACTTTATTGACTGACACAAACAGATAACACAGAACATACAAAAAGAACAAAATTAATAAGAAAATTTAAAAGATACAATACACTTACAAACAGAAAATAGATTCTATTTTGTTTTCGCATTTAGCTGCATGCACTGTACCACCCGCACCTTGTCAGTCAAAATGGCGCTGACTCAGCATAATGCTGCAGAACTAGTCTGCAGCGCTGGCATTCTGTAATTACAAGAAAACTAGTTCGTATCAATGTGAATTTCTTTGAAACATCTCTTGTTTAAATCAATCTAAGCTTGTTAGTATGAGTTCAGCCTATTATGAAACAAGTCACAATTAATAATTTAATTTCAAGGCTTAAACGCGAGAATTTCAGGCGTTGCGTGAATTCACGTTAATTTTAATGAACTACATGATTTAACTAAATACATTTTGACTTCGTAGGTTGTTGTTTACAAGCTTTTGCTTTACTTATTGAGCTTAGTTATTTTTTAATTCTGCGACTTAAGATTTAATTAAGTAAGTAAGAAAGTAACACTTTATTGCAAACATAAAAAGATAGACATCAATCATCTTAAAACTAGAATATGCGCAAAGGCGGCCTTATCGCTAGATTTATTTTCAATTATACATTTTTAACGTAATAAAAATGTATTAATGTTTTGGCTGTCCACCCCGCAATGATGATAGAAAATAACTAATACAAACCATATTTTTGTTTTATTATTTTATTTTGATTTGTTTGATTTTATAGTTATTCAGGTGAAAGTGAAAATTTACTGATGCTGCCCTTTGGGGGTTAAGTATTGCATCATACAACGCCTACAGGAGTAATAATTGGATTAATTTAAGCAGAGAACCACGAGGTTTAAGTCATTTAATAATTGTCAAACTGTGGTACCTAACTTTATATTAATGTATAAAATATACATTTTGTTAATTCAGTTTTTCCGAATTCCTCGTTCATTCCATCAACAACGTTTATGTATTCAATGCGGAAAATAAAACAAAGAGAAACCATGATCCATATGGGTATGCTCATTTTTTTAGTTACCTGCTCTAAATCATAAACATGTAAAAGAGCAAAATGAAACAAAAAATATTATCAAGCGCGTCTTCTCGAGGCGGTAATGTTCCTAGCAAGCAGGTAGCATTCCCCCGCAGGATCGTAAGGCTAACTTTGCGCTAGAAAGCTACCTGCCCTGAAATCACCAGAAATTTCGATGAGACGAGCCGACAGGTCCTTAACGAATATGTAGCCCCCTTGAATGTCGCGGTATTTATTGTTTTCGGCCAATTCTTCTCCCGCGGCAGCAGCGCCCGCACTTCCTGCGGTCGCGCGAAAGGGGGAATGGACTAACGTGTCAACGCAGGTCACATCTCACGCCAGAAACTTACCTACTTTCCACGCTACATGAAACACTCCGTCGCATCGGGCCTCTTACTATCAGAACGAACGACTCCGATTGGTTCCAACGTAGCCGGAACTTTCGCTGAGGCAAGGGCCCGCCGAAATTAATATTAACAATATTTGCCAAGTTTCTGGCCACAACACCTAAAGATTGCGATTATTTCATAAAATCAATTTGACAACTCTTGCATTCTGTCAGACCACAAAAAAAACACATACGTATACGTTAATAAACAATACAATACTAAAGTTTATTGTTATGTCTCATATAAAAAAAAACATATTATGTAATACAATGTTGTCCAAGGCGGTAAAGTTCTTAGAAATCGAAAAATCGAAAGACTCAATCTGCGCGAGAAAACTAGCATGACTATTACTCAGAAAAAATATATTTTTCATTCAACAAAAAAATTAAACATACCCAATTTCGCAAAAGGTTGACATATCTGAACAAGCCAACGAAAGTTTTAATTTCTGTACGGCTTTGAGAATAAGAGATTAGATTTAGGATGAGCAGAGCTGAGTAGCAGGATCATGGACAAGACATTAAATATTAAATAAAGGGTAAAACACAGAAAGTATGTACATACTGAAGTTTTACATTTGAATGTTTGTTGTATGTCTGAAGTGGAGAGAACCTTTTTGGTTTGCAAATTGTATCAGACCCTGAAAATTATGTTCTTTAGATAGATATAAGCTTTATTTTATCGCTTATGAATAAATTAAACAATGTCTGGATTTTTATATTACGACATGTAGGTAACTGTTTCATAAAAAACAAGATTAACTTATTCTAAATTGAAAAATACCCTCTTTATGGTAAATTTATCAATGGAATAATGGTATATTATTTGGGAAAACTGCAATTAGATGATCTATTGTAATATATTGTTTTTTTTTTTCTTTAGAAACCCTTTATCTGACGAAATTTCGAACCGAAAAAAGCTCACACGTAAATAAAAAAGTAAGTTAGCAGTGTTTTAGACCCGGACGAGATGGTCGTATAATAGCTTTAAAATTTTAACAAGTGAAAATGTATTGCTAAGAACCATGGACGTATTACCATAGTTACATTATAGTGTAACTATGTTACTTAGTCCATGCTAAGAACAAACTATGACATGAAAGTAATAAGTGACAGTTAGAATAAGGTTACTTTTCCCAATATGTGACAGATAATTAAAATCTTCATTGCAGATTCAATGGGTTTATTAAAACTAATGATAATAGAGTCTCTTTTGGTATCAATAGCGTCACTTTGTAGTGTATTAGAAATTGTGCTAATTCTGAGAGTAATATTTTAGTCCTTTATTTAAGTAAACTTATCCTTTTAAAATACAGAACGAAAAAGAATGGATGATTTAATTAAAAATATTTAGTTTGAAAAACTAAAATATTACTGACGCGTTATTGGACATAAAGGGGCAGAATGAGGAGTAAAAAACCATAACGATTCTTTAAATAAAATAAGTAAATACATGAGTCATAAAAAGCTATGGTAATATAAAATCGGTAATATTGATAACCTTAAAGTTCTCTGATAGATACGCCTTTAGATCAAAAATTTTGTCCCACAAAAAAAATCAATAAAATATATATTTTTTGTTATTTTGAATTCTAAGACGTTTCAAAAGGACATTCGGTTTTAAGTTTAAATAGTGACTGTGAGAATCAAGGCCAATAGCGACCCTTGGTGGACGACTTTGTCCTTAATATATTCATAGTGCACATAATCTGGGCACTCACCCCGTATTTTAGTGAGCACTTCATTTTGGGAGGTATTAACTTACGCCTTTATGATACGGCAGTTAAAATTCGTAGTGAAAGCTTTTAGAAAATGGACCTTTAGTGTAAAGCGTTAACAACGGGGTACGTGTTTCTTTGACCAACCCGTGTCCAGTTGGTAGTACCAAGTACGCCTGCTTTTCAAGAACGGGATCGCGGGATCAATTTCCCCCAGTGCACTGAAAATCAACCCAGAGCAATCAAAGTGGCCTTGTGTCTGATGTTGTATATTTTCTATCTATTTATAAATCGAAGCGAAAAATGAAAATCATTGAGCTTGGGCAGGGACTTAAACCCACATCTCCTTGGCTATCCGGCCCATACAGTCGCACTACCAATTGTACCACCAAGTCTCCGTACAAGCCCAACGAAATTATTTGACGCTTCTTTTACTAAGTGCTTTAGAGTGCACACTCGGCTAGACGCTAACAGACGACATCTGTTGAAAAAATAATAAACTGTTGTATTTTTTGTACATAATAATTATGTGTTTCATTCAATACTATCTGATTATTTAGTACTAGTAAGATGTCGGCAAGATGGGCATTATTGGATTAAAGATGGTCAGATTACTATTAAAAATGTTTTAGAAAAAATATGGGCCAAGGAAAGATTTAGGTTTTTTTTTATATTTGCTTTGTTTTGTAATTTTTACAATGTTGCGTTATTTAAAAGTTGCTTAAAATCTGCTTAAAGAAAAAGCAGATTTTATCATACTAAAACTATACTAATATTATAAAGAGGAAAGATTTGTATTGTTGGGTGAGTATGTTTGTAATGAATAAACTCAAAAATTACTGAACCAATTTCAAAAATTCTTCAACCATTAGAAAGCTACATTCACCCTAAGTAACATAGGCTACCTTTTTTGCGGGAAAATGCCTCATTCTTACCGGAAAAACTGTTAACGCGGCGGAGCAGCGGCGGAAAGCTAGTATCAAAGCTAGTATAAAATCAGCACGTTCAGTACTAAAAGTGATATTTGACGATATTTAAGATTATTCTCGCGCTCGAGTCAATATCAAAGACATCATACCGACGGTCCCTACGTACAATCCCGTATGTGGTACATCAGTGATTTGTGTTTTTTGTTTCCGGAACGTTCAGGGCGTCATACACTTTGGTTTGGTTAAAGAAATAAGGTCTAAAACATCAAAATTCAACTCAAAATCCACACACGACAAAAGTCTTAACTACAAACTTCCTACGTAAAATAACGCTAATGGTATTTAAGATATTTTACGTCGAAAACTGAACCCTGTTCCTTTCTTTCCTCCTCCGTAACTGGCACTTACAATGATTGCGGTACAAATACTACTGTGCTGACTTTTAGTAACGGTTGTAATATATTTTGCTTCGTAAATGTCGAAACAATCATACAGAATCGTGTTTAAAAGGTTAAGCCTAATCAATATCTAAATATTATAACATATCAGGCTAAAAAAATATAAAAAATGTAAAGAATAAAAACAAATCCATGGACAAATCTATCGGAAATTTGCAACAGGGGTTTTTGTTTTGTAAAACTGACTTCACGTTTAATTTGTGAGGTGTTTTTTAATTCAACTGATATTCAAATTTGTGTTTTGGGCCAAATTTACTAAATTTTAAAGTATTCCGGCGTAATTTAACTAATGTGGTAGTTGTGTTATTTTACTTGGGATATTTGCATAAAAAACATCGCTAATTGGTAATTACGTCTTTATACATTGGAAAGGCGGACCAAGGTTTTTTAGCAACTACCACTTACTACATTTTTCTATGGGAATGGTAGTATGATCTTGTGTGATATCATAACTAACTACGATATACTCGTACCTACTTAATTTTATGTTAAATTGTTTGTCAGAATTAGATTAAGCTTATAATCGGCATTCATTATTTCAGTAGAAAAACGTCCATTGCAGGACAAAGACCTACCTCAAAGATGCCCACAAAGATCCATCTTGTGCTGTCCGTATCCAGTGGCTTTACATTAACCAGATTATTAGGACCACTGTGATTTTAGGCCTAGGCAGACCTAAGCCTAGCATAGGCACGCTATACTTTCCAGTATTTGTCATCAATCATAAAACCTTTCTGTTTTAACGTCTTCTACATCCACTTTAGTTAGGAAACTTCGGGCTTTCTGAGGCCTCTTCTTTCTTTCTTGTTTGAGGATCGTTAGGAGAGGATCGTTAGATACTGCGGTATTTGAGACAAAAAGATACTGCGTAACTTTCCAAGCACTGCCAAAGCAGTCGAGTCAGGTGCAACGATTTGTTTTTTAAATCTAATTGTCCCACCCAAGTATGCGTAAAGGTATTCAGCTTAAAAGCAACCTTTTCCATAGAGTGGATAAGTAATAACTACATAACTAAAACCTGTCTTCTCTGTTTTTAACATCGTTAGAGGACCCTTTTGGGGACATCGAACATTGTGCCAAGGTCCTCTAAGTTTTCACCTATGACGATAATACGTTGACGAATCAAAGGTTTCCTGTCCTGGTTAAATTACGTTCTCTAATGCAGCCTGGAACATTTTTGAAGAACAGTCTTTCTGTTTCTCACTTCGGTGCGTTAGCTTAGAGTTCTCATCTTTTAGACGGTCTGACTGGTGGCGTTTTTTATACAAACAGGTCAGTACAATACAACTAACATATCAGTAGTAGACTTGGCACCTTTCAATTCAACGGACTTGTCGGTAAGAGATAGAAAGGAAGTCTATCGTTATACTCTTCATAACCTGCCGTAGCGTGTATCTGGTCTAATTTTACTGTAGCCGTTTCGAAAATTGACTTGTGTGAGGCTGAAAGTAATAAAACCTGCACGAGATAATTTGTAATGATTCTCGAGAACAGTTTATTACTTCAGTAATTCTTCAACAGGGTTTTATTCCTATATTTGAAGTATAACCTTTCACCATCAATTTAAACAGTTTCTGAAGAGCTATCAACATCGTTGCAGTGTTTTACCTGCCTTCGGAAGCTCAGTAGGTTATTCTGTCATCCCTCGATGGCTTGTAGTTTTTAATTGTTAGAGAACTGTTCCAATTTCATACAGGCTAAAGTTCAGTATATCTTCTATATAGTGAAGGAAGAATAGCTCCTTTTGGATCAGTTGTAGCTAGGATACTGACTGACTTTTTTCATAGATTTCCTCAACTTCTTTCAAAAGGTTCGACGCTGCAGTTTTACCATTTGCGGTTTTTCCCATTAAACTGATCTTTGGGGAAATTATGGGCGATTTTTTGCTCTTAATGGCCTTTTGCCGATCTATATGAAGGTACTTTTATGGTAATAGCCATCGGTAGAAGAATGAAGGAAGAAGAAAACACTTCTCTATCTTTCTTTCGTGAGCCTGAGAGTGAAATCAGAAATCCTTTTTGTTCCATTCGTGCGACGAGTGGTCTCAGAGATCTTTGATCCTGGTATATGGAAAGTTTTCACGAACCGATCAGTCCGATCATGTACATATTTGCAGTCTGCTAGGCATTCAAATAGGTTTCGGTAGTTTGAACTGGAATTTTCAAGAGTTCTCATTTCGGCAATAGGCAAAGCGTAGACTTCTTTAAGCAAGATTTCTTAAAATACTCACGAAAATAATTTACTCTTCAAACGTGTTTAGCGTAAAAAAAAACATTGTTTGGTCTGACAAAGATAATTCCATCTATTTCTTTGCCTGCAATTGCTCAAGAAGGCATTATGAGTGTACCACGGATGAAGAAATTACTGTGTTGAAAATGATAAAATGCCGTATGTGTCCGATACTTCCCACGAACAAATTCTTTAATGGCAGTTGCAACTTTGGTCATCTTTAAGACCTCGTCGTAAAAGTACGTAAGTGCTACTTAAGCTATTATTAGTTGAAATTCTTCCCACGTACAAATAAGTATGTGATAAATAATATAGAAATATGCAAGATTATGGGGTTTTTTACTGTTAGTCTGCTAACTGGCATCAAATAAAACCTTGGTACCAAATTTCATTAAAATGTCAATGATAGAACTCGAAATAAACAAATTTGAAACTTCAAACCGCTCTCCTGTAAAATTTGACTTTTTCAGTTACGGTATTGTACGTAGGGACCGTCGATACGTCTCAGTAACTCTGTTACTAAGGGCATGGGATCGATCGTTGTCACACCTACGCGAGAAGCGCGACAAGACGCACCTGATAATAAAGGCCTCGCAAACAGCTATCTATACTAATATTATAAAGAGGAAAGGTTTGTTTGTTTGTTTGCATCGAATAGGCTCCGCAACTACTAGATCGATTTTAAAAATTCTTTCACTGTTGAGAAGCTACATGATCCCTGAGTAACATAGTCTATATTTTATTTTCAAACAAAGACATCCTTACCAAAACTTCAATAATGTAACCCAAGGTGTAAAAAAATACCTAAAATATTCCTAATAATTGAATAGGCTCCGAAACTACTGAACCGATTTTGGTGAAACTTGACACAAAGATAGAATAGACTTTGGGAAAGAACAAACGCCACAATGTATTGCGGGAAAATTTCTCATTCCCACGGTAAAAACTATTAACGCGGGCGGAGCCGCGGCGGGAAGCTAGTGATACTATAATTTTATGTAACGAATCTTGTCCTTTCCTACCATAGAGTATGGAAGATTTTTTTTGGAAATATAGTGACGTAATACGTGCGAATCTTTTAAAGAAACAAATTCTGTCAATTAGCTGTGGTGCGGGGGGGGGGGTTTTCTCTGGGTTGTAGTGATGGCTCCAAATGTCATGCAGCTTTCTATTGGTGACTTTCTATTGGTAGAAACTGACGGAATACAAAAATATCTTAATACACCAAAGAGGTTGGAAAGGCCGCGCTGAGTTTGGAAAGGCCGCGCTTCGCTTTTGATAGAGAGAGCCTTGTCACCCTTCAAGCATTCCAGTACATTGTGAAAATATACATTGGCGACACGCCGCAACGTGCCGCGACTAGCTGTGGACTAGTGATGAAAGAGACTCAGTCTTTTAAGGCTTTTAATAAAGACTCGCCTTATTTTTGACGCCTCACGACTGACTCAGTCTTTTAGTCCCCAATCTTTAGTCATAAGACTAGCCTTTTTAGTCAAGTCTATTAACTTAAACGACTGAGTCGTATTAGTTAAGACTAACAGCTACAGTCTTGTAAAAAGAGGCGAGTCTTATTATAAACGACTAAAGGACTCGAGTCTCTTTCATCACTAGCTGTGGACTGCTTCATACAATTGCCTACGTTTATTTCCCCTAATGAAGGTTATTCTCGAAATCTATACGATAAGCAAGCTAGCAATTTAAAAAGTGTTCAACTACAATGGTTCTTAGTTTTCGTCGTTAACAGCTCATATCAGTCTCCGCACCGAGGGGCTCGAGCCTACCCTGATACTAGGGTGAATAGGCCTTAGTCGACCACGCTGGCCCAGTGCGGGTTGGTCAACTTCACACACATCCTTTGAATTTCTTCGCAGGTGTGTGCAGGTTTCCTCACGACGTTTTCCTAATTGTTTTCCTTAGTTTTTTTTGTAATACTTACTAAATTATAAGCACTATGTTATCCCGTTTTAAATCATAATATTCACTAATTAGTAATTATAGCAGGGCATGTTAATTATGAATATAACTGCGTGGGTATTGGGCTTAAAGGAGAAAGGTCACAAATCCCACTTTGTGTATTCTGTCGCAGGGTCTATTTATAGCGTTCCTCAATATACGCCGAGTCAAGTACCTTCATTGTACGCTGTGAGCGGGCAAGTGAATTACTTCATTGATCGTTGCCCTGTTTTTGCTATCTTTTGAATTGAATATCGAATAAGGTACGGGCGCCGATGAAGGCCCACTTAATTTCAAATCCTTGTAAAATCTTGCAGTTAAGTAAAGTAAAGAAAAAACATAATGGAAATTATAATATATTTATTTGGGAAGCAAGATACCTAAAAAAGTAGTACAACTTTTGGCATTTTAACACAAAGATAAACACTTTTTATACACTTGGTATTGGGCTATCTTGGGAAGCTGGTCGCCGAAGATGGCCCGAAAAATATTAATGGAAATATATGCATTATAAACATTTTAACACTTTTAACATAAAATATAAAAATGAAACACAATCTTCTCATAACATTATTCACAAAAGGTAAAATAGTTAACGAAAAATTCAAATGTGGGCCATCTTAAATCTATCAAAATATAAATCAACTATAAAATAAAAACTAACTACTAAATAAAAATATATTTTACTTTTAAATTAACTTTGAAAGTAACTTATCGAAAATATAAAGAAATCAATTCTTTTTTCTAAAACATTTTTGTTTTAGTAGGTGGGCTATCTAAGGGATACTGATAATTAACTTTGAGATCAATCAAAATAAGTGTACTTATTAGTAAAAACAAATAAGACGCTAATGTCTTTAATTATGTGCGTGTATTCTTAACAAAAAAATAAATTATCCCAAAATAATCTGAAAAGCGAATGGGGCTATGTTGGGGATCATATTATGGGCCATGATAGGAAATTACCCCCAGTTTAAGTATAATCTCGTAAAAATACAAAATAGGTAATAAAATAATAAAACTCATCTGTAATTTCGTTGATTAATAAATTAAATACGAGTTTTCACTGTTTAGAGCAAACAGATTTGCTTTTAATTTGCAAATTTTCAAAAGAAATGACATCGTGGAGTTTATAAAACGTGTATCGTTCTGACATGACCAAGCAAACTGTCGTCTGTCTTCAAAATGGTGACGCCCCGGTAATGAAACACACTTGCACTATTGTCTATGATACTAGTAGCATAAACCCGCGTAATTTCAAATATTTCGAATAGTCATAACTGTATTTTTTTTAAAGTGGGCTATCTTAGGAGCCGGGCTATCTTCGGCGACACTACCTTAGAATATACTTGGCCAAGAACTTAAAAAACTTTACATTATTAAGATATTTTAAAAAAGCATTGTTCTAATTGACTAGGACCGTAAGTATTTTGTGCTAGGACTACGACCAAACTTATTTAGAACTAGCGACCCGCCCCGGCTCCGCATGGGAAAATGGTTATTGTGGGTTATCCTTAAGTATATTATGCATGTATTATACATATAAACCTTCCTCTGTAATCACTCTGTCTATTAAAAAAAACCGCATCAAAATCCGTTGCGAAGTTTTAAAGATATAAGCATACATAGGGACATAAGGACAGCGAAAGCGACTTTGTTTTATACTATGTTATGCAAGTTTTAAGTAATAAATTATATAACAATACCTTTCTATAAATAAACTTCATACATTGAAACACTTACGCCCTATCGACGGAATGTAATAAATTGTCACGTACGCAACTCTCTAACTTTAGAACCGTGGGTATTAACACAAATTATCCAAACAAAGCCCCTTGCCCACACAACACGTTCAAAACAAACACATTGAGTGAAATATTAACACTACTACTGGCAACCCAGGCGCTCGGTCGACCCAAAGGGGCTACCCAGGGATCTCGAAACTTTTTCACTCTTAACTCTGACATCGTAAAGCAAACAGTATTGGGTTGGAATAAATTACTTGTTAAATTACTTATTTGAATATTGGTTTGTGGTATTGAAGATAGAAGTGTAATGAGACGAAACGATAGGGATTTTGTAAATAGAACAGAATTGAATTCTTTCTGATTTGCTTTTTTGTTGATTAGAAAGACGAAAAATCAAGCATGTTAAAGTACTACTGTTGTACGAATAGTACCTATAACATCCTTGGCTACTGGAAAACTTCCCATTAAAAGATTAAAACGAAAAGATTTAATGTGGTAGAATTTGAGCACCTGCGTGTATAAAACTTGGAATTGGTCATTAAATGTGTCTGACTAATTCATATAGAAAGCTATGCTGATTTAAGAACTCAGATATGTTTATAAAATTCATTTAATTTGCACCCATTTGGATTTATGAACTAAAACGTATGTAAAATTTTCATTATTTTTTTTTTTTTTCATTTTGTGACCGAAAAATTTACAGCCCCCATAGCTGACTGGTAAAACGCTCACCTTACTTTACGCCTCACTTTGTCCGAAAATAACATTCCGTGCTTTGAAAGGCACGTAAAGCCTTTCTTTACAGATACTAATATATGGATATTATCGTTACACGAGCCTTGTCAAAAGCCTTAATTAGGCGGCTCAATAATTCTTACACCAGAGTTTGTAAGAGTTTGAGTGTGTTTGAGTTTGTGTTTGAGTTTGTTTGTTTTGATACTAGTTGTTTATCCGCAACATACTGGTAGTACTCATGAAACTGAACAACTGAACAACAAGGAACGTACAGATGTTGGAAATAGTTGGAATCTCGTAATTAAAATTCAAGTTGTTATGCAAAGTGGTCGGTCACGTGATTGCAGTTTATAAGTATAAAATTTTGTTTTTAATTCTGAGATTTCAACGTATTATTATGTTTCTGTTTGACATAATAGCAAGCATCAGAAAAACTTATTACGTGAGGTACGACTTAAGCCGGGTCCACAGCTCCGTGTTTTGGTGTTTTGAACACGCTAACATGTTAATTTTAACAAAATAGGGGCGTGGCTTAACAAGTTTTGTTCAGCCAAAACATAACATTGTTTGCCGAGACGAATGGATAACATCCCCCGCGTTCGCCTGCGGGGAGGGGAAGCGTCGGATTTTATGTTAGCGCTCATTGAATGAAGACGTCGTCCGTGCAAAAGTTTAGTTGGTTTGTGGAATAATGGAGTGGAATAAAGTAAGGAGGAAATACATGGAAAGTGGTTAAGCCTCAAGGGTCAATTTAGTAGAGAAAAGAAGAAGGTGGATTAAAACAGTTTTGTTAGCCAAAACATTAACATTAGACGCAGTGGACGGGCGGTTTTGATAAACAAATTACACAAACTTGTTTAGTTAGAATGTTTTGTTAGAAAATTGGCGCTCTGGACCCGGCTTTACTTAGCATGTGCGTTTTGAGGTTAAACTACCTCACAAACTCTTGTGTCAGAATAATTGATTTCGTGAGGTGAAAACTGAGAACACATAGTAACACATCCTCTACACTTACAGTCGATCCGCTTGCAACTTTCACGCCGTTTCCGACACCTGTACCGGCTGCTACCTTTAATTCCTTACTGCTTCATTTACGCCCAAAGGGAATTCAGCTTTGGTGTCGAAACACCGGAAATAGTGAGAATTGTCAGAGATATCCTGGTACGTTTTGAATGAGAATTTGGAGTACCACTTTGGCTTAGATGCAGCTTCTATAGCACGATAATTCAAAAACAATAGAATTTTGTTTTACATACATCAAATTGATAATAATAAAATTAAATTCAATTCAAATTAATAAATTGTTAATTTCTTATTATTACTGGTGTGCAATAAAGTATATTCTATTCTATTCTATTCTATTCTATTCTATTCTATTCTATTCTATTCTATTCTATTCTATTCTATTCTATTCTATTCTATTCTATTCTATTCTATTCTATTCTATTCTATTCTATTCTATTCTATTCTATTCTATTCTATTCTATTCTATTCTATTCTATTCTATTCTATTCTATTCTATTCTATTCTATTCTATTCTATTCTATTCTATTCTATTCTATTCTATTCTATTCTATTCTATTCTATTCTATTCTATTCTATTCTATTCTATTCTATTCTATTCTATTCTATTCTATTCTATTCTATTCTATTCTATTCTATTCTATTCTATTCTATTCTATTCTATTCTATTCTATTCTATTCTATTCTATTCTATTCTATTCTATTCTATTCTATTCTATTCTATTCTATTCTATTCTATTCTATTCTATTCTATTCTATTCTATTCTATTCTATTCTATTCTATTCTATTCTATTCTATTCTATTCTATTGTTTTAAGGAAGTTTAATAATGCTACGAGTATGCATATCGAATAGTAAAGGCAGATAAATTTCTTGCTGTGAAAAGTAACCTAAATGTAGTTTAAAACTACTAACACTACGGATGTAGTCGCTACACAAACCATGTCATATCAAATAAAAAACGGTAAAAAATACAATTTTGCATGTGAATCTATTTTCTTGTTCAATTGCAAATAAAATAAATGCAGTAGGTAACTATTAAATTTTTACACCAGGGATTAGATAGGTACACGATAATTAATCAAGGCAATAAACTGTTATTTACATTTATAATTTAATTAACTGCAAAGCGAACCTTGTGAACAGAATGACGTATAAATAAACAAATTTAGATCCTATTGGTTTTTTATTTTCTTCGATCAAAGATTATTACTCAGAATTCCCAGTTGTATTAGTTCGCCTTGCAAAATATATTTTTCAAGAAATTTAAAGGTTCACGATAGAAATTCCCTAATGCCTAATTCAAAGTCTAGACTGAGGAATTATTGTGCCAAATCCTACTGAATAAAACAAAGTTCGATTTGGACGAAATAAATGAAACCAATAATGGGTGTCTACGTCTACGTAACTAACAAAAATAACAAAATTGTGGATACCCGATAATGATAAAATAATATAGAAAGTTACATCTCTATTTTACGTGAACAATGTAATAAAATAACTAACTAGTAAGTAGGTACTAATAGCAATCTTGTTTGTTATTTTCATCTTCATTTCATTAATTTTTCATACTACTTCACAAGATACTTAATTATTAATCTATGATACTACCCAGCATGGCTTTTTAATGTTATTTCAGGTCTCCACTAATATTGTTCTGTTGTACAGGAAACCAGCACTATGCTAGACATTTGCTATTGCGTGCGGTTGCTAAAGAATAGCGCTCTCAAGGTCAAAATATCAAACCGCAGGTGATGGCCACTGTACACTACAATTCTATGTCATTTTTGCTAATAAAGTGCTCTTAAATTTATCTCATTTCCTCAAAATCACCACGATATAATGCCACTAAAAGGTTCCGATACATAAAAACTCAATCAAATTCCAAATTATAATTATAAAGCGTAAATTCCTATTTTACATGATAACATCAAAGGGAGTAAAGAGGGATTTCGTTCCAAACCTTTACACCTCGTAATAACGTTTCTCACTTTATATTGGGGATGGAAACTTTCCGAATTAAACCCGGGGGTATTTGAAAATATTTATTTTATGTCATCAGAATGTTAATAAAATAAAATAATTTTGATGTCGTTAATGAGTGAAAAGTAACAAATTGTCGAGTTTAGTTTAATTTATTAAACACTATAGACTTTTGAATAGTTTCTAGAAAAAAATAATTAAAGTAACGAAATGTTTTGCTTAGTTACCTTGTACGAGTACTTACTTTTTTCATGTGGATTTACATCTTTGGGTACGGTAGTATAGTAGTGTAATAGTTAAATATAACGTTACTAAGAGAAAAAAATACGTAAAAAATAAAAGGAAAAATAAATATAATACTAATACTAAGTCCATGCGAGAACCACACCATAGCTTTAATAAATACTGTCATTCATAGTCAAGGACCTCAGAATTGTAATTATTATAATCACTACATAGTATAAAATAAAGTCGCTTTCTCCGTCCCTATGTCCCTATGTCCCTATGTCCCTATGTCCCTATGTCCCTTTGTACGCTTAAATCTTTAAAACTACGCAACGGATTTTGATGCGGTTTTTTTTTATAGATAGAGTAATTCAAGAGGAAGGTTTATATGTATAATACATGCATAATATACTGAAGGATAACCCACAATAACCATTTTCCCGTGCGGAGCCGGGGCGGGTCGCTAGTCATATAATAAAACTAAAAAAAACCTCGCAATCAATATCATAGAGACTTGTTAAAGCCTAGGATATGATAGGAACTTATATAATATGGGTAGAGGTTTCTACAGATTGTATTCCTACCTCATAAATTGTCACAACAATTTGCTATTATAACTAATCAATCGTCATTAATTGTGTGTGCCCTGTGTTAACCTCTAAAAACACATGGAATTATGTCTAAATAAGTAGTAGGTACATCAAGGACGTTGTAATATCCAAAATTCCTCACCAATTTATCAGAGCGACAAATAAGTTAACAAACTTGCAGCCACACGAGCGAGCCCTTTAGAAACTTAACGAGAAATTCTGAGAAAATGCTCAGAAGCGTCGCGTCTTGTCGCGAAATTTACATTTTATTAATCTCCGAATTGGCGAGGCCCTCAGTTTTTTCCTTACGAAAACAATATAAAAGAGAGCTGCCAAAGCCGATGGAAATCACCCGAACTGATGAAAAGTTCCGTCGAAAATTTTGCAAGATTAAACTTGTCATTCCATTGAAAGGGGTCCCGGAAATTTCGGCGCACAAATATTGTAGCTCTTAAATACTTCCGTTTTTAAGGCTGACTTTGGCCGCGACCCACTTAAAATCTGATCTAAAAATAAACACGTCCATCAAAGAACCAAAAACCTTATTTTACTTTCTTGGTGTTTTGATAATACATATTATTATATTATGTTCATCCAAAGGGTAGGGACCGATTACTACTTGGTATTCTGGTGCAAAGGGTCACTTCTTAGTGCGTCGTAGTTTAGTAATAGCACAAAAGTGACAGAAGTATAAGTAATAGTACTTGTGCTACGTAGTAACGGCTACATACACAGACAGTAGCCGGGACAAAATCCATAACATTATGTGCCCTGAGCAAGAAATCATCACTTCACTACATAGTAACAAAGTCGCTTTCTCTGTCCCTATGTCCCTATATTTCTATGTCCCTATGTCCCTATGTATGCTTAAATCTTTAAAACTACGCAACGGAATTTGATGCTGTTTTCTTTAATAGATAGAGTGATTCAAGAGGAAGGTTTATATGTATAATACATGCATAATATACTTAAGGATAACCCACAATAACCATTTTCCCGTGCGGAGCCGGGGCGGGTCGCTAGTTTATTTTAAAACAATCAGGTGTTTTAGAATTTAATGTCAAAACTCAATTAGAAAAATATCAAAAATGTATTTTTTACTGGGATTTGAACCCAAAACCTTTGTATTGAGAAGCAAGCTTATATTTACTAAGCAGGTTTCCTAGGCAATGCGCGAGAAACTCTGAAAGCTGTCAAACGCGATATAATGAAACTATGTCAAGTCCATGATCTGCAGACTATCAATCTGTCAACGTTTTACCTTTGAAATATTTGAATCACACGCAACACTATTACAAAAGTTGTTGAAACAAAATGATTATGGAAATCCTCTCTAGTATAAAATTAGTCGTATATTCTGTGTACTTCCGCAGCTGACTGTCGTTGGGTGTTCCGAGATCTTCAACTAATTTAACTTTGCGGTCCAAAGGGAGGCTGGGTGAGCCGCCTTGTTTATTTTAATATATTATGCGGACGAGTATACCTATAGCACAGTGGTACAAGTCATACAGTGTGAAAATGGATGAACAGAAGCCAGCAAATGCGGTTGGACATCCGCACTACGAAATCCATCTCTACTGCTACGGAATACAGGCGTTTTCAAGATCAGCATGAGCTGGCTACTGTACAATAAAGAATTTGAACTTAATTGTCTAATTTTACTTTATTTTGATTCTTAAGCACGATAGATAAATTGATGGTCCGATGGCATTAGAAAATGTTTTTGATTGAATAAAGGACGTTTTTAGATTTTGGCGAAAAAATTACTAGGTATAGGTTGAAATAATGTTGACGTTGAAAAAAATTAATGATGATTAATTTATAGTCTTTACATGATTGCCACAAAGAGAGTGTTTTATCTACAGTCATAATAATATCTTATCCATCTCAGTTGTTTTCCATCAATCAGAGTGAAATGCAGATATAAATTCTGCATCGAGTACGATTGAAATTGTAAATGTGTCGTTGTTTTCGGAGCGACTAATGACCTAATTAAAGTTGCGGTTGTCATTGTTGTTGGTTGCAATCGGCCTTAGGATAGGGGTTTTAGCCAAATCATACCAATAATGTTGAATTTAGAATTTGGTATTGCTCTTTATTGTTATATTAAGAACTAGCTTTCCGCCACGGCTCCACCCGCGTTAACAGTTTTTCCCATGGGATTGAGGCATATTTCCGCGGTAAAAGGTAGTTTATATTACTCAGGGTATATGTAGCTTTCTAATGGTGAAAGAATTTTTGAAATCGGTTCAGTAGTTTTTGAGTTTATTCATTACAAACATAAACACACACAAAAATACAAATCTTTCCTTCTTATTTATTAGTATGATAGTATATGATATTGAAAAGAAGCGAGACAATGTGGATTTCTTGCGGCCGTTATGTAATGTTATGTATTTTATTACTTATGCGATATTGTAAACAATAATTTTTCAAAATATATCTATACTAATACTAATACTAATATACTTACTAATACTAATAATATTATAAAGAGGAAAGGTTTGATTGTTTGTTTTTTTGTTTGCATCGAATAGGCTCCGAAACAACTGAACCGATTTCAAAAATTCTTTCACTGTTGGAAAGCTACATTCACCCTGAGTAACATAGGCTATATTTTATTTTCAAAAAAATTAGGGATCCGTTCTAAAACTTCAATAATGTAACCCAAGGTGTAAAAAAAATACCTAAAATATTCCTTATAATTGAATAGACTCCGAAACTACTGAACCGATTTTGGTGAAACTTAGAACAAAGATAGAATAGACCTTGGGAAAGAACATAGGCTACAATTTACCGCGGGAAAATTTCTCATTCCCATGGTAAAAAAATTTAAAGCGGGCGGAGTTGGCACAAAGAAAGAATAGACCTTGCGGAAGAATATAGGCTAACTTTTACCGCGGGAAAATACCTCATTCCCACGGGAAAAACTATTAACGCGGGCGGAGCCGCGGCGGGAAGCTAGTTTATAAATAAATAAAAGGAAAGATCACAAGACGCGATCCTGTGGAGTTTCTTCGGCGGGTTCTTCTCCACAGCAGCGCACACATTGCGTGAACCTGCCAGTTCTGTTCAAACTAATATCGCATCGCTTCTATAAAGTTAAAGAGTTTATTCTTCATTAGTGAGAGACGAGAACAAGCCTTGGTTTGAGCAAAACTTATTAACTTCATTTGACATCACTTCATTCTGAAACATTGAAGTAAAGTTAGTTTGTAATAATTACTTCAAGTGGTTTCACAGGTATCTGATATATTGCGTAGTACAAGATGTATCATAGGAATATACACTTTATTAGCGGTATTTAGAGAACAGTTTTCTTTAGTAAATACCAGCAACCCGCCCCGGCTCCGCACGGGAAAATGGTAATTGTGGGTTATCCCTAAGTATATTATGCATGTATTATACATATAAACCTTCCTCTTGAATCACTCTATCTATTAAAAAAACCGCACCAAAATCCGTTCCGTAGTTTTAAAGATTTAAGCATAAATAGGGACATAGTGAAATATTGACAGAGAAAGCGACTTTTATTTGTTTTATACTAATGTTAGGTATAGTGATTAGTGTGAGACGAGAATAAGCCTCGGTTTGAGCAAGACTTATTTACTTCATTTGACATTGTGAAACATTGAAGTAAAGTTAGTTTGTAATTATTTCAAGTGGTTTCACAGGTATCTGATATATGGCGTAGTACAAGATGTATCGCAAATATACACTTTATTAGTGGTATTCAGAGAATAGGTTTCTTTAGTAAATATTATTATAGCGTGGCGACCGACGACGCCCGCTCGCCACGGTTGCACGCCAATAATCAGTTTTATCGCCCATGGTCTAAGAAAACAAGGTCAAACCGTTAGACCACGCGACTGACACAAGCCTACGTCATTTTGCGCTGTTCATCCTTGTCTATTACACGCATTCGACAAGGATGAATAGGCAAAATTACGTAAAAATGACGTATTCTCGTGTCAGTCACGTGGTCTAACGGTTTGACCTTGTTTTCTTAGACCATGGTTTTCCCCTCGCCTATACACGTTTCACATCAAAAACTGTCTCACAAAATCAATATTTTGTAAGTACGTAGATGTATGTTTAGAATTGACAGACAAGAAACCCAAGTAAGTAATGTAACTGGCAATGTAACAAACATTTATTTTTAAGCTATCAATCAATCCAAGCATAATTTATTTTCCATTACTTGTAAGAACGTGAGTGGTAAAACGATAACAAAAGAATAATATGCCAAAGTAAAAGTAAATATTATTATGTCGAGGAAAAATAAGGAGGATAAAAATATAGGTGAAAAATAAAGTGTATTTGGAGGAAAATCTTGGTAATAAGTTTTAATTTTGACAAAAAACATGTTTATAGATACACTGTGATAATTAACTAGTGTTTTTTTGCAACATAGTGGTATAGGAAAGTTGTTCAGTTTGATGAGTATTACCACTATGTTGCGGATAAACAAAAAAACAAAACAAAACAAAAAAAAAAAAAAACAACCCGTTAAATTTCACGGTGTATAATAAACTTGAAAGTTTGTGAGTATGGATGGATGTTTGTCACTCTTTCACTCAAAAACTACTAATTGGATTTTAATGAAACTTTACATGACAATAATATACTCGTAGCTTAAACATCAGAATAATACATAGGCTCCCATTTTATCGCGAAAAAATCCCTTTAACTCATGGATTTTTTTTGCGGAGGCTGAGCCGCGTTGCGGAAAGTTAGCAAGGAATATTTGTATTGTATTGTTTCGATAGGAGGATGATGATTGTTTCGATATCCAATACAGAAAGACAACATACAGAGAAACAGAATAAAATAGAAGTCAGAGATAAGATAAGATACTTGACTCAACAACAAATCAGCTCCATTCATATTTCAAAGATCAAAGTAATAAAAAGTCTTCATTAAAAAGCTATTAATTTTTTTCTGCTATAAAATTGAATTCGAATCAAAGCCAGAAATAAATTCATCAAAGGAATTAGCGCAGACTGCTCACTATAAAAGTATTCGTCATAAAGTACTCGTAATATGCAGTCTTTAGAAGTCTTACAAAATGCGGACGCTATTCTACTTGGATGCTTGTCGAGGCATAAAAGGGGAATTTGACAGGTGAAGGACACAGAATGAGGGACGAGACGGTAAAAAGACGTTAATTTCAGAATAAAAGATGGTAATTTCCTCAAATGCGAGTTTTTCTATAGCTCTTTCATTTAAAACGAGCGAGATGCCGGGACGATGATGGCTTGTTTTTCTGAACTGCGCCTATTCATTTGTTTTTATGGTATGAAATGGAAAAGTTATGGCAATTTATTTTTTCCTTTATGAAGATTTTTTAACTCATTGGCAAGTTGTAATCTTCGTCACAGAATATTAGATTTTTTTTGAATTGACCTATGCTTGCGTTGAAAAGGTACGACCAATCAAGCTTCACCGGACTAGAGAATATTAGAAGTTAACAGAAAGACTACTACGCCATTTTTTAAAATTATGCCGTAAGCTTGCCGCCTTACCTGTAGGGGTGGGGGTTTGTCACTGGCTTATAGTCAGTCTGTTTCATATAAATCCGGACAAAAGTTCAAAAAAAAAAGTTCAAAAGTTCTAAATCCATTGACCTCTTTCTTTTCTTGAAAGAAATTAAAAATAATGAAACGCCAAAATGTCTGTCAACGTGAAATGCTCACCGCCTTCTAGGTACTACGGTATGCTAAATTACGTATTTTGCGATAATTTACTTCAGTTTTATAGTATCGTTTGAAAAAATGTGCGCATTGTATGCAGGCGTCAATGACCTTATGTCCGGATTAATATAAAACAACAAATGCTGTGTGGTACCGGCATAGAATAGTACCACTCCATCTCTTCCCGTGGGGGTCATAGAAGTCGATCGAGGGATTTAACCAGAAGCCGGGCAGCAGCGTCTTTCTGTGTATCGCCAACCCGCATGCCAAGCGTGGTTTTTATGGCAATATCCCCCCGATATGAAAAATAGATCTTTGGGGGAGGCCTTTGTCCAGCAGTGGACGTCTACTGGCTGAAATGATGATGATGATGATGAATATAAAACAAACATTAGTACTTACTGCTTCATACTGCTTGAGCTGGCCTGTAAATGTCACGTCAATGTGTGCGTACTAGATTTGCCTCTATGAAGTGAACCATAGGGGCACGGGAAGCCTAGAACCATAATGAACTTCTTTTGGCTGAAATGATGTATTTTTGAATGTTACCCACCTCATTGAAGATACTAAATCAAGTCAATTAATACCGAAAAAGGTTTGGTCACTCCATTTCCTTCTAAACGGAGTTCATTTATATCCCACTTCTGATCCGCTGTGACGGAGCCGTAGTGACGTCAGCAATTTGTTCGGCTGACGACAGTTCTAGAGACCAAGATTTATTCAGTAAAAGAGCGGGAAATGTGCAAAATCGTATGAGGTTTATGAATGCCAACTAAGTTCTTTTCAAATTTATATGGCCTGTTATTTCAAATAGTTTTTACCCGTTCTTTGGAAATGTGAGGAATATTTTACTTTAAGGAATGCTTAATCTACAGTAGATATCAAATTACTTTGATTTCCAAGTTCCATTAGGGACACTAATTTAGCACCGAGGGATTCGAGCTGGCTTGAATCAGGATGAATATGCTTTATTCGACCACGCTGGCCCAGTTCGGGATGGTCAACCTCACACATAACCTTTGAATTTCTATACAATTTCCCGAATTTTTCATTCCACGACAAATCTTTTGAATTGTTTGAAGCTAAAAATGTTATTGGTTGCGCTTGACGTGCGGGTTAGTGTACTCAATTTACTCTCTGTCACAATAGCTAGTAAATAGTGGCGGCGGCGCAACTTCCACGCTTCACCAACGCCGCACATCGAACAGACAAATTGCAAGTGTCAGTGCCTTGAAAGCCACGTTTATAACTCTGGCAACACTAGACAAATGGGCCTAATTAAAAAAAGTTTTATAATGGTGGCTCTGTGAGCTGTACTGTAGATAGAACTCCCGAATCATTCATAGAAATGAACCTACATTTTGCTGTTACTTACTGACAGATGGCGCTGTTACTTTCCGCACTTCGCTAGTTAGACTGGCGCACGCACACATCAGAACGATATTTTCTAAAATAATAGTGCTTTAAACGCATTTTTTTAGGACGAAGTATCTAACACTAGGGTTACATACACGCTCAGTCTAGCGTCAGTTCAGTCCATCAGTCCAGAATGATGGATGAAAAACACGGTACTAATATAACCATCAGTCCGTCAGTCAACCGGTTAGACGATAATTCTCTCGTCATTCTGTCATCATTCTGAGCAGGCTGATGGACTGAACTGACGCCAGACTGAGCGTGTAACCCTAGTCTTACAACTGTGCTTGCCACAGTTATGCAGGCTCTCAATCCTGATAAATCTACCGGTAGTTCGTTCATAAATGTCGACATGTCGCCTTCGATGGATTCGATGGGTAGTATCGATCGTATACCTATTAAAAGATATAAGTAAATGCGTGGTTCTTTTTCCATAAAACATAATCTGTCTACCCTCAATTAAAAATAATGCAAGTATCGGTTCGTTTTTTACATTCGTCACATTTCTCGTTAAGGAAGACAACAGTAGACTGTGTGCATTATTTTGTTACTGCGTTTTAGAATCTGTTTTTTTTTTTAGGTTTTACGGTACAAGAATATTGGACCCAAAATGTATTGTATTACAATCACCGAAGGAAAAGCTACAGTTAGAAATAAAAGGATATTTATACCGTCTAAACTAAAACATGAAGATGGAAAAGTGTGTTGCAGACGGAATGATCAAAATGACTGGGAGTAAGTAAGTAAGTAAGTAAGTAAGTAAGTAAAACGTTTATTGCATTACACAAAACACACATGGACATGTCACAAAATAAAAAATAAAACAGACAAAGAAATTACACATAACGGACATATGAACAGACATGCACATGTGTGTGCTGCAATGCAGAAGGGTCAAGGCTCAGCGATATACTTGCCCAGGAGGCAACACTGATTTTCAGCCCTCACCCAGGAGATGAACGCGGGTACTTAGAAAACGTTTTTTAAAGTGATAAGAATCTAAACGTTCTCAGCATTTTTGTGCCACTTACGCATGAAGAGCTTATAAATACAGGCAGATTATCTTGAATAATAATAGTAAATAGCAAAAAAGTAATGTGTGCAGTGTCATTAAATTATGTTACGTGATCCGTGCAGTGATGTGTTGTGTGAGTGGTATAACAAAATTAATCGGTAAAACAAAGTAAAATAAATGCAATCAATAAAACAAAATAAAAAAATAAAAAAATTAAATAAACCGAATGGGAAAAAAAATAAATGGGAGGTATATATATTACATATTTATTTATTGAAACAGAGTTATTATGATAGACGTTGGAAAAGGACATCGGCTACCTTTTACTGCGGAAAAATACCTCATACCCACCCACGGCAAAAACTGTCAAGGCGCTAAAAATGTTTAGGCGGGTATTACATTATAAAAGATATATTAGGTCCTTACATATGAAATTGCCGTTCAGTATCAAAAAAGTGAAACAGGTTTTTTTTAATGAAATTATTATTTAATCAATCGAAGTATGCGCCGTTGTTATCGATATACTTCCGCCATTTTATAGGCAGATCATTGATACCTTTGGAAAAAAAATCCTGGGAGCGAGAGTCTATGAACTGTTTGAAGGCGGTTTTGACTGCCTCATCAGATTTGAAATTTTGGTCAGAGAGTCAACTTCATTTTTCCTTGTAAAAAGTTATCCAAATTTTGAAAAAAGTGGTAATCGGTTGGGGCAAGATCTGCGTCACCCACCATACTCTCCAGATCTTGCCCCAACCGATTACCACTTTTTTCAAAATTTGGATAACTTTTTACAAGGAAAATTTTTTAAATCTGATGAGGCAGTCAAAACCGCCTTCAAACAGTTCATAGACTCTCGCTCCCAGGATTTTTTTCCCAAAGGTATCAATGATCTGCCTATAAAATGGCGGAAGTGTATCGATAACAACGGCGCATACTTCGATTGATTAAATAATAATTTCATTAAAAAAAACTTGTTTCACTTTTTTGGTACTGAACGGCAATTTCATATGTAAGGACCTAATATTATGATCAAAGATCTTTGATGCAAAGATTAGAAAGGGACGCAGTTATGCGTTAGAATGAGATACAAATACACTAGCGCTCACTCTTGCGCATAACTGCGTCCCTTTCTAATCTTTGCGTCAAAGATCTTTGATCCAAGATCTTTTATAATGTAATATGTGCCAATGTAATACCCTCCTAAAGCTAGTCTATAATAAAGTGTCTATTATGTGTACAGAAATATTGCTTATTGCGCATAGAACCGACGCCCGTTGGGGTTAGAAAGGTCTCAGAAAATATCATTAACCTCATTTTTTTCTTGTACTTACCTGTTCGACAAAAGCGTAGTATTTTTCTATCAAATTTAAAACATTCAAATCAAAAGCCGACCTTTTACCAACTATACTAAGCAGAAAGTACGGTCAAATAGAAAACAGCACGAGAATTTCTGTTATTTTAAACGGTTTGAAATTCTTTTGTTGGCCGCTCGCTTGTAAATAAGTTAGACACCACACTGTTGTGACAGCTAGCCGTCTAGGATAAACAAGATGGTGAGAATTTATATTTAATTTTGAAGGCCCCGTACCTAGTACTAATTATACAGCTGGTTAGTTAAACCTTTACAGGGCAGTGGCCACTATATTGCCACCCTAATTTTAACCTTATACCCTCATAATAAAGTCTAAAACAAATTCATTTTATAAAGTTGTTTTTGCTTTTTAAAGGGTTAAAATGACGCAAAATCTCTCGGGTAGTAACTTAACCTGAGAAATGGAACCACATTTGTTATAAATATTTTTCGAAATGTAATTGACGGTATTTTACTTTTCATACAAATTAATTGGGCCACATTCGGCTGAACATTTCGTATGAAAAGTAAGAAAATGTAATTCTAGAACATTTCCAGAACAACATTTTTGCGTTTTGACTCATACTTCGTTGTACGCGCCGTTAAGTACATTAAAGAAAAGACGAAAAAAATATAGCTTTTAATTAAATATTAATAAAGAATTTTTTAATCAAAGCAAGAATTTCTTTTCATTTCTTTGATTATTTATTATTTCTCATACCTACCTTCAACAAGAAAAATTAAAAAACACAAATACCTATTTTTATGAGATTTTGAAAAAGTTCCAGAACAGAAATCTACAGTTTCATTGGCTGACCATCCGCGAAGTTTTACGTAATTTGACTAACACATTGTATATGGAATTACGGTACCCTAACACGCCGTATCGCTGTGTTGGACAGTTAAAATGAAATTCTATTTTTGAAACGTGTTTATTTGCCAGAATTTTAACATGGGTGACATGGGATGGATGTGATCCTAACAAGGATGTTACAAGTACGGTAGTAAACGTTACTTCGAATCTATTGGTACATATTTTGAACTGTAAAGGAATTTTAATCTATAATCAGAATTTTATCTATATCCTAATATTATAAAGAGGAAAGATCCATATTTGTGTGAAATTGTGTGTGTGTGTGTGTGTGTGTGTGTGTGTGTGTGTATGTGTGTGTGTATGTTTGTAATAAATAAACTCAAAAACTACTGTGCCGATATATTCTTATGATATTCTTTCACCATTAGAAAGCTACATTCACCCTGAGTAACATTGGTTATATTTTATTTTCAAAAAAATTAGGGATCCTTACTAAAACTTCAATAATGTAACCCAAGGTGCAAAAAAAATACCTAAATTATTCCTAATAATTGAATAGGCTCCGAAACTACTGAACCGATTTGGATGAAACTTGGCACAAAGATAGAATAGACCTTGGGTTGGGAAAGAACATAGGCTACGATTAACCGCGGGGAAAGGACATCATTCACGCTTCATACAATGTTGGACCAAAAAAGTAAAAATGCCGGCCAAGGAAAAAAAGTGTATTTTTCAGATAGAACACGTCGTCGTAGTTTCTATATTTCTTAACTTTTTTTTTACATTTTCTTTATATATTTTTTTATTATAACCAAAAAAAAGTTGATGAATGATCATTATTATGCATCATAATAATACTTTCATAATATATTTTTTAATTATATTAAACAAATACATACTTAATCCAAGTGGGCCCCTATTATATAATAATAAAAAAAAGTTAAACTACATAAAATAAAGAAATATAATATATTCAATACAATATGACTACATGCGCTGTGACATGCGTCAAAATAATACTTTTGTAGTAATATTTTTATTATTTAATTAATAGCTTCTAACAATACAACTATGGGGTGCACAGGATTAGTGTCATAGTAAAAGAATACAGGAATTGTGTGTTCTACCCGAAAGTTATACTTTTTTCTGCTGGCCGGCACTTTTACTTTTTTGGTCCAATATGAATGATATCCATTCCCATCCAAATCGGGTGGAGTTGGCACAAAGAAAGAATAGACCTTGCGGAAGAATATAGGGTAACTCTTACTGCGGGAAAATACCACATTTCCCACGAGAAAAGCTATTAACGCGGGCGGAGCTGCGGCGGAAAGCTATTAATCAATAAATATGTGATCGTCAAGCAAGCAACTGACTGTAACAAAAAATTTTTCACGTATTCGTTACAAAGTTTGGATGTTTTTGCATCGAGAGTTTGCATTTCCACGGGAAAAATAATTCCTAAAATGCACAAAAAGTTTACTTAATGTATTGAAACATTTCAAAATAGCTCCGCAGTCTTGGATTCATCCATCCACAGTTAATACCATAAACTTATTATTTTCCTTTTTGTCAGTTAATTCTTTACTCGAGTATATTCTCAGAATGATTGCATCATTGTGGGGCGTTTACACCAGAATACCGATATCAAAGGAGAAGTAAACAGCAGCTAAGAAAACTTTAAGATAATAAAATAAAGGAAATATACTTCCCTAATTAAATTACCTACAATTGAAAATGTCCGACGATTGGCCCCGTAACATGCAGTGTTATGACAAAAGTTTGTCGCGCGAGAAACCCGCCACATTGAAATATCCTCCAATAGGATAAGAGAGTACGCACGACAAATTTATGTCTGTCACGCGTGGACCGGGCATGTTAGAGGGGCTGGTGAGGGTCGCGGGAAGCCACTGGATGCAGAACCTTCTCCTTCGGTATCTAAATCAAATGATTGATTTGACTATATCATTTATGAGTATTTTAATTGAATGGTGATCTAGTTTAGTTTAGAACTTTTAATGTAGATTTTGTGTTTCCCATGGTCCAAGAAAACAAGGTCTTGCAATTAGACCACGTGACTGACACGAGCCTACGTCATTTCTACGTCATTTTGCCTATTCATCCTTGTCGAATGCGTGTAATAGACAAGGATGAACAGCGCAAAATGACGTAGGCTCGTGTCAGTCACGTGGTCTAATTGCAAGACCTTGTTTTCTTGGACCATGGTGTTTCCTATTAGATTATTATGGTTTTGATTAATGTTGTAAAAGATCACCAATAAAATACAGTAAAATAAAATAAAATTTTCGTTTTATTTCATTTAAAAAATATATTTACAACATTACAATCCAAGTCCCTCACAATATCAACACTAAAAAATAATCTGTACAGGATGTAAGTCTAAAAAAATACTAACGCATTGTGCGGCATTGCGGTATTCCACATTGGTAAACAAACACAGTAACATGCTTTGAAAACTATTTAGCCATGATGTTGCTTCAGCGTAAAATAGGCTGCCGCATGCAACAAATGGCGCATATTTGTAGCATAATACAAGATTTTACACGCGAAAATGATCATCATGCCGCAATGACGCATAATGTTTACAAGACTCAAATTAATCCCAAGGTGTAAAAAAATTACGTAAAATGTTCCTAATAATTGAATAGACTCCAACGCCAACTAGACTCCAACTATTTAACCGATTTTGATGACACCTAGTTCAAAGATAGAATAGACCTTAGGAAAGAATATAGGCCACCTTATGCAGCGGGAAATTTTGGTATTCCTGATCCTGAGGAAAAAGTGTTAACGCAAGCGGAGCCGCGGCGGAAAGCTAGCTGGTCAAAACTTAATATAAGGATGTAGGTGTTACATGAAGGTAGTTTAATAATTCAGATATCAGGGCCATCCCGCTCAACCTTCGGTCAATGACCTAACAAAAAAAGAAGTAGAAGAATTACAAATCACTCCATATCCAACGTGTCTGCTTGCTCTTGAAATGTTTTTGAAACCTGTTGATAAAATAACTCAATATTACTAATAACATAAGACATAATAATTCAAAACGAGTTATTTAACGCCATGTTTATTTGGTGTGAAGGAAGGAAGTGGTCACTGCTGCGTTAAGCCCAATACACACGTAGCTATAATCTATAGCTCTAACTAATATTACATCTCGCCACCACACACGGTAGCTGTATTGAAATATATATTTTCACCCTTACTGCGTCTACTTACTGAATACCTTTAATATGTCGAGATTTATATTAATATACCGTGCTTTATCGGTCGCTTGCTGTGACGTCACTAAAATATGTCGACCGATAATAGCAAGGCATATTAATATAAATCTCGGTATATTAATATAAATCTCGACATATTATAGGTATTCCGTAAGTGGACGCAGTAAGGGTGAAAATATATATTTCAATACAGCTACCGTGTGTGGTGGTGAGATGTAATATGTTAGAGCTGGGCATATTAATATAGATTATAGCTACGAGTGGATTGGGCTTTACTTTGTGTATGTATGTTTATTTAGATAATTGTTGTCCCGTGATCATGGCGCATGCATGGAAATATCGGGCACTCACGCAATAAAAATTAAATTAAAAATTTAAAAAAACCCTGCCACAAGACCACAAGACCCATAAAAAGTAAAAAATAAATATAATAAATTTTTATTGATCCTTTAATGCGACGGGGGACTGCTAAGTAAGAAAACATGTTGTTTATTTTTTTTTTTTATTTATTATATCAATAAAATTCCGCAATATGTTTTTTTTTTATTATTTACACTGTTATACGAAGGGAGGCCTTCGTAGGATTTGATAATATCGTAGCCGTAGCTAAAATTTAGCACCGTAAACCGTTACATCCAGATTGTGTTCCTGATTATTATTATTTGCGATTTCAAACCTGGCTTCATAGCAGGGAAAAGTTGTTCATTATTAATTTGTAGATTATCCTCCAAAAGCATGAAGCCGAACGAAACTTCGCCGTACAAAGACAACACAACAAAAAATTTAATGCACTTACATTTTCTTTATATTTTCGCCGACATTAAGAAGTCGAAGTTGTAATTCTTCCTCATCTGGCATATGCTTAATATGGTGTGGTATTTTCAACCTAAAAAAAAACAATTAAAATTCCACGTGACATTCCCTAATCTAAAAAATAAAATTAAAATCTGCGATCTTTCCGTACATTGTGAATGTATGTAGTATAACAGCAAAATCAAGTTAGAAAAACAAAAATGTTTATGCCGTTCCTACTTGTCCCGTAGCTTTGACAATACTCGTACGGGGGACAAAATTGTCGGCAAATAAAGTTAGTGATTGCATTTTGTTTCTCATATAAAAAGTGGTACATAATCACATTGATAGAGAAATCTATGTAATAAAACTGTCGAGGTCAAAAATCTGTACATAGAAAAAAAATAAGCTAAAAACCGAGTCAGGGGTTTATAAAAGTGATTGATAGTGATTGATACAGAACATATTCAGATATTAATAAAAAAGAATTGTTTCTTTATTTGTAGTTATGTATGTACGGGCTAATCTCCGAAATTGTTTGAATGATTTGAATGAAATTTTGTATGGTGGTACCTTATATTATATCCCCGGCCAACAATTTAGATTCTTTTTACTACGGAAAAGTCTAAATACAACGCAGAAATAGCCGCGAGCGGATAAATAAAATTAAATACTAAGGTGTAAAACAATCTAGATATGACATGAATTTATACTCGTATATATTTAGTATAATAAGACTGTAGAGGTCAAATGTCTGTACATATAAAAAAAAGACGAAATCCGAGTCAGGAGGATGTAAGAAGTGAAATACAACCTAACAAAATAAATTTCTTTTTTTTGTTTCTCTGTCTGTTTGTACGGGCTAATCTCCGAAACTATTGAACCGATTTGAATGAAATTTTGCATTGTTATGTGGTTCTTTACATCCCTGGTCAACATCTTGGATACTTTAAATCGCGGAAAATTAGAGAGTTCCCGTGGGATAGTTAAAAATTACTACTGAAAAGTCGAAAAATAACGTGGGCGTAGCCGCGGGTAGACAGCTAGTATTTAGTAAAAGTGGGACTTGAAC
This sequence comes from Teleiodes luculella, assembly GCA_948473455.1. Lineage (NCBI taxonomy): Eukaryota > Metazoa > Arthropoda > Insecta > Lepidoptera > Gelechiidae > Teleiodes > Teleiodes luculella. The sequence goes on from OX419606.1 coordinate 3,579,863, forward strand.
CTGACACCTCGTGCTTCTGAGGTGGGTATAATATACTTACTACCAACTAGGCTACGAAACCGTCATAATAATCTTAGTAAGAGCACGTAAGAGTTAACTGAACAAACTATCTAGAAGTACGAGTGACACAAGTTAAGAAAGATGCTAGTATTCATTATTAGAAGTGTTAGGTAAATAGTAAAATACATACATTTCTTCAGCAACCTTTTTCGTTTCTTCAATATTTTTCATTTGATTCTCCATTTTTGTTTTCCTCGCTTGATATCGTTCAATGCGACGTTCTTTTGTTCTTTGCAACTTATTTTTTTCAACCAGTATGGAACTAACTACCTTCATTTTAAAAGTAAAATAACTGTGATGATAGTATAGTCGTGTAGTAAAATAAGATACTGTTAGGGAAACATAATAACATTTTTCTTTTATACCCGTAATCTATGAAAGGGGTAAATCTATGACGTCATTTTTAAACAAAGACCGCTCGTGTTATTTTTGCTCAAAGCTGTTGTTATTTACTTTGAGCAATAAATGATTACTTTTATATAGTTCAATGGCGGGAAAATATGAAAGAATAAGTTAAACCGGACAGTCTGTATCAAGAAGTCTAATTTTTTTTTGTTTCCGAAAAGTTTCTTCGGGAAAACTTTTCAAGATATTTTTAAAATCATAAAATAAATAAAAATGAATCACAAAATGTGTTGGTAAGCGCATAACTCAACAACGCCTGGACCAATTTTATCAATCCTTTTTTTTAAATGTCCAACGATGAAGTCCAAGGATGGTTCTTACGAAGAGAAATAAAAAAAATACCTCATTCCCACGGGAAAAAAATTTGAACGCGGGCGGAGCCGCGGGGCGGACGGCTAGTAGTAAATAAATATAAAAAAAGCGGCCAAGTGCGAGTCGGACTCGCCCATGAAGGGTTCCGAATCAGCAAGTAACATAATATAAAAGTTCTTGTAGTTCGTTGTAACTTTGATCGATGTTTTAGTAATAGTGAAAGGGAAATTGCGGTTTACGATTTATGACGTATTAAAAAAAAACTACTTACTAGATCCCGTTCAAACCAATTTTCGTTTAACTACTAATAGTAGTTTGCATGGTAATGTACATCATATATTTTTTTTAGTTTTATCGTTCCCTTATTTTAGAAGTTAGAAGGGGGGGGGACACACATTTTACCACTTTGGAAGTGTCTCTCGCGCAAACTATTCAGTTTAGAAAAAAATGATATTAGAAACCTCAATATCATTTTTGAAGACCTATCCATAGATACCCCACACGTATGGGTTTGATGAAAAAATTTTTTTTGAGTTTCAGTTCTAAGTATGGGGACCCCCCAAAATTTATTGTTTTCTTTCTAATTTTTTGTGAAAATCTTAATGCGGTTCACAAAATACATCTACTTACCAAGTTTCAACAGTATAGGTATTATAGTTTCGGAATAAAGTGGCTGTGACATACGGACGGACGGACGGACGGACAGACAGACAGACAGACAGACAGACAGACAGACAGACAGACAGACATGACGAATCTATAAGGGTTCCGTTTTTTGCCATTTGGCTACGGAACCCTAAAAAATGAAGGGTCATGTTTGTTTCTAAAATACATAATTACTAACGGCCGAAGGTAAATTTTAGATAGCAATAGTATTGCAACCGTTACATGGAATAAACAGGCCTATATCGTGACAAGTCCAGTGCGGGTTGATAAATAAATAAATATGTAACGACATGCCGTACGCCATCTGACTCCAAACTAGGCAGCGCCTGTACTAAATGTGTCAGGGAGCTGAATATATGTACGGTCGCGTTCATAAGTCCAGTCATATCACGTGCTTTTATACTTTAAATTTACTTTTTTTCCAAAAGCAGTCAGGCCATATCGTTTGAAGTAAAATATAGAGCCCCGTACACTGTATACGTTACACACAAAAATAAGAATAACAAGGCTTTAGGAAAAAAGTTATTTGAAAGTATAAAAACACGTGATATGCATGCACTTATGCACTTGTACTGTACATATATAACATCCAGTCAGACACAGGCAAACACAAGTGCGCATCACACGAATATTGCACTAGGCGGGTTTTTTTTTAATAAACCTATGCTTGAGTCGAAAAGGTACGACGCGGACGGATCAAGCTTCACCGGACTTGCCAAGGCAAGCAGCAAGAAAGCATCAAGAAAGCATCTTCAAGCATCTTCTTGAAAGCAGCTTACTACCAACAAGGCTATAGGGCCGTCAGTGATTGACCTTTAACACTTCACTACATAGTATAAAACAAAGTCGCTTTCTCTGTCCCTATGTCCCTCCCTATGTCCCTCCCTTTGTACGCTTAAATCTTTAAAACTACGCAACGAATTTCGATACGGTTTTTTTTAATAGATAGAAGGATTCAAGAGGAAGGTTTATATGTATAATACATGCATAATATACTTAAGAATAATCCACAATAACCATTTTCCCGTGCGGAGCCGGGCGGGTCGCTAGTACATTATAAAGCCTACCATGGTCTAAGAAAACAAGGTCTAACCGTTAGACCACGTGACTTGACACAAGCCTACGTCATCATGCTGTTTATCCTTGTCGAATGCGTGTTAATAGAAAAGGATGATCAGCATGATGACGTAGGCTTGTGTCAAGTCATGTGGTCTAACGGTTAGAGCTTGTTTGCTTGGACCATGAAGCCTACTTTTAGATGCATTATTCGTACCTTCACGTAACATGTAAATCACATTTCCGTCACGTGTCTATCCCGGGTACAACCCGGATGATCCTAAGTGGCTGACAACTACGTGACCTAGGTTTTGAATACTAACAATTTCTCGGGATTTTCAGGATAAAGCGCATCACTTTGATTTAATATGTTCTTACTTCATTTGTTGTTTTATGACCAAAATTCTAGATAAAAATGTTGTTATTTTTTAATGAAGTGAACCGTTTAGATCTTGGTTCGAGTACCAAACCAAATTTACTTTTCATGTTTTTTTTTCTATTATTTTTTTGTAGGAAAATGAAATTCTAGTGTTGAATGTACTCGCCAAACTGTAGGTAAATTTTCGCTCTATTATATTGTTTAGGTAAGTGAGTTTCATACAAAATCTTAAAGGCACGTAATTTACCTTTGTTAACCAAAAACAACTACAATCCCCAAACAGTAAGTAGGTAACAATAAGACAAAACAAAACCCGCGAAACTAGTGGTATTTTTTAACTTTGAACGACTAATGTCCAACGGGTTACATACCTAAGATCAAAATTCATTATCTCAACTATTGTAAGATCAACATCATGTGATCAATAGTTTAATGTGTCAACAGTTTACTAGATCAACAGATTATTAGACCTAGTTATCATAATATCAATGAATAAAATGTTCAACTAAGAATAATGTCCAACACTATTTTTATTTTCATTTATCATGACCGTGCTAGCCGCGATTAGACTACACAATTTGTAGGATACTTTTTCAGTTAATATCCTTATTAAGGACAAGTGTAATTGCAGTTAGTGTCCTAATTATCGGAGCCTTACTGCAATTACACTTACTCCAATTTGTAGAACGCCAATTTGTCGGTGGCTAACAATTGTGTAGTCTAATCGCGGCTTGTATTTTATATTACCGCTAATATAATTTGTTTAACTTGAAATTAAGTCGCTGTCTTTTTCGTTCATATGAGAACCGAAAAGGACGGAGGATGGATGAATATTTTGAATAAATTATATTTAAAAGAAGAAGACAGCTGTCAAGTCATGGGTCATTTATAAGTTATTTAAACCATTAGTGTGATCATACTGATGTTTTCCGTCCCGTAGGGCGCATTTTCATTGGTCGTTAGCGCCCGCATAATAATATTAATAATTATTTATATAAACTTTCCTATACTTTTGTATTTAGTAATAAAATAAAAAGTAATATAAACATTATTTAGGCACGACAGCCGCCGAGGCGTTTGCTAATCTGCTATAAAGTTGGCCTGCTTTAAAGTAGCCTTATAAATTATTTTAAAAGAAGCATTTCAGCAAATTAGACATTTTGTAACGACACAAGTATAAGGTGCATGTGAAAATATTCGACTTCTTGACAGCTACTTACTTATTTTACAAAATAATTAGATTAATTTAAAAGCGGGCATCCGACATCCCCCGTTAAACGTAAAAAAAATTTTACTTAAAAAACTTTAGTGTGTGATTTATGGAAATTAATAGCAGTGTGCAAATTAAAAAAAAATCAAACAAAACAATGTGTTGTATAAGTTAAGTACTTATATATTAAAGAAAGATACAAAATTGTTGTTGAATTTCTGTAAAAAACCCTAAAGACCAATTTAAGATATTTTTGTGATCGCCTACCCGCCGCTACATTAGTTCTGCCGTGAGCGTGGCCATGATCGGTGTAACCCAGTTTAAGCGATCACAAAATATTGGTAAACTTATTTTAAAATTAAATCGCGGAGATAATCCTTTGAAAAAATCTGTTGGCAAACTTACATAGGAGGAATTGTAATGGAAATAGCAAACAGTTTTACAACAGTAAGTCTTATTTCAAAAGTGTAAGGTACACTATATCCTGAAGTTGAACTATAAACTATAAAGTGCCCAAGTTCTTCTTGTTCCATCTCGGGTCAACTGGCGCGGTCGAATCACACGTTAAACTTTGCTACTATTTTGTTCTTCAGTTACAATATACTTCAAAACTAACAGATAAATCCAAAGATTTTATGGAAAACGCGAAATGCATTTCAAGATATTTTTTAGTTGTGTGATAGATTAAAATATTATTATATCGGTGTAGGTATACTGGTAAATGAAAATATAGGTACTTCATTTAACATAGCAAAGTTGAAAATAGTATGACGAATTTTATTAGAATTTATTTTTAATCTTCCATTTTCAGAACTCGCAATGATAAATTTATATCAAACAAAAAATATAAAATCTTTAAAACTTTGTGTAATGTAAGTAAAACGTGATGTAAGTGAACCATTTTTAACTAATATTTTATAATTCACATAATTATAAAACAATTTAAAAAATATATAATATGAGCACAGTTAGCTTAACTTAATGGTATAGATTTGCAAGTAAATAGTTATGTCGTGGACTTAAATTACACAATTATTTACCTACTAACAATTTAATAGGCTGTCAAAACAACCACGTGTATTTAACAAAATAATTTTCTTCGTATTTTAGCTAAGTGCAAGAAGATAGAATTACAGCTTCTATCAATACTTTAGCTAACAATAAATCCATTTGCAATACATTGAAGAAGCGTGGTGATATTTTCTATGAATAACATCATATTCATATTAGCCAGCTTTGTTTACTAATGACGTCTTCGATAAAGTTTCAACCCTTTTCGCAGGTAGGTATAAAAGGGCTCTGTTTGAGGATGGGATTAAATAGTTGTGTCCTAGACGTAAAGGCGAAAAGAAATCATCTAACTATTTTTACTTATAATAATATATCCAGTGATATAATTAATTAAAAAATGAACAACCAAATGTCCTTTTAACATCAATAATAATTGCACAGGAGCAACAAAAGCTAGAATCAACAAGACAACGACGCATCCAGGGATATATGGAAAGGAAATTAAGGTTGGAAACCCAAAGTAAAAAATCTTTTAAGCCCGTGAAACGTCGGTCGGAACCGAAAGTAGAACGTTCAAAATGTGGAAGATATAGAACAAATGTAAGTGTAATTGTGTTGATTCTTTTTTTATTTTATTTTTTATTTGGCCTTTCTTATCTTTGGATATTTACTTACTTATTTGTTTTCCATTTTCTTAATACATATTTTGTTGCAGACCGATGAACAATTTATTTGATGACGAAGCCCGTGAACAAGAAAATGATAAATAAAACGCGTAGGTTTATTTTTTTATCTAAACAAATTCTTTTTAATGTTATTTTTTATACTTTGGGTAAAAATATAGATTTTTGTTATTTATATGCATGGCTATTATCATTTTCTTTATTTTCGAAACGGACGTAAAATAACAAAATGCGATTTTTCCTCATTCATTACAGATCTCAAGTACAAAATCGCAGGCCAGCACTAATATGGCGTGAAATTACATACTTTTATCATAGAGATTTAGAAAATATGAGCATTTGCTTCGAGAAAAATTTAAGCATTTATTATTACTTATTTCCATGCAATATAACCTAGGGAGATCAGCGTTCCCTTGTGTAACCAACAAAATGGCATAATATTTTGACAACCCCTTTTTGAAGAAAATTCTTTTGTCTTGCAAAAGGTTTTTATCTATAGAATAAAACTGTAGTGGTCGAAAATCTGTACATAGAAAAAAAGCTTAAAATCGAGTCAGGGGGATGTAAGGGGCAACGCAAACAGAAGACGGCGAGGCGAGGATACGGCACAGGCGCGGCGGTGTATCGACTGAAACTGGTTTGACATACGGTTGAAAACGGCATGCCAAAATCGAGTAGCGCGCGGCGCGTCGAAGCTGCCACGAGAGCCGGCGCGAGACCGCCGCGCCGCCGTATGTCAATATATTTAAGGGTGCTCCCTCACCGGGAGCATTCGCGTGTAATGTAACATTATAGATTCGTCTTTGAGCATTACATTACAATAATACCTCCCTGACTGACGAGCATTCGCGTGTAATGTAACATTATAGATTCGTCTTTGAGCATTACATTACAATAATACCTCCCTGACTGACGAGCATTCGCGTGTAATGTAACATTATAGATTCGACTTTGAGCATTTCATAGCGGCGGGGGGCTAGGGGAAGTGAAGCGCATTGATGTTACAAGTTGTATCAAGATATTACACATTGTATCATTACAAGGTGCGCATTGTAATGCTCGGTTCTCCTCCTTCACTGATGTATGCCCGTTTTGTATCATTACAAGGTGCGCATTGTAATGCTCGGTTCTCCTCCTTCACTGATGTAATGCTCAAATCTGTAACGTTACATTACACGCGAATGCTCCCGGTGAGGGAGCACCTTTAGGTTTGGTTTTGATTGATACATCGCCGCGCCTGTGCCGTATCCTCGCCTTGCCGTCTTCTGTTTGCGTTGCCCCTAAGAAGTGATATAGAACATATCCTGCTTACTTTGAAATTTTTTGTTTCTCTGTTTGTCTATTTGTCAGTTTGTCGGTTTGTCTGTTTGTACGGGCTAATCTCCGAAACTACTAGACCGATTTAAATGAAATTTATTTATTTATTTATTACAAAGGATCGCCAACAGTACACATATTGATACAATGTAGTAAAGTACATAGGTATGGACACAGTCTGATATGTGGACCAATAACTGTACCCCTACCATGAGTTGCTAACGTAACTTACGCGCTCGATATCGACTACGTAAACGTGCATTTAGTATGGAGAAATTTTACTTCAGATAACTGTCAATAGATGGCGTAGTTTTAATTCCATACTAAATGCACGTTTACGTAGTCGATATCGAGCGCGTAAGTTACGTTAGCAACTCATGGTAGGGGTACAGGCGACCACAACACTCATATTAAACAGTAGTAGGTAGTAGTGTTATCGATCGATCATGCAAGATCACCAATAAAATAAAGAGTGCTTATTTAAAGCCTTTGAACACAAATATTAAAAAATGAATTTAAAAACAGAAGCCGCACTATCAACGTAGGCAACTATAATGAATAGGTATGTATGTATTTGAAACATTAGACAATCAGATCATTAACTTTCTTTTTTTCAATTTTGTTTGAAATTTTGTATGATGGTACCTTATATCCCCGGTCAACATCTTAGATACTTTTTACTACGGGAAAATATCAAACCCTACGGGAAACTGTGCACGAAAAAGTCGAAAGACAGCTAATTAGTAATAATACGCGTCGAATTGAGAACCTCCTCCTTTTTTGAAGTCGGTTAAAAAATATTTCATAAAGATATTTTTTTTGTCAACAGAGCTGAAGCTCACGTGGACCGTGAATTTGTGATGGCAGAAGATTAATTTTAATGAAAAGATGCGTTTTTTTTTGTAAGTAATTTTGTACTTTTTACCGATGATTCTTATAAGGATTCATGAAGTGTCATAATTAACTATTTCTATACATCGGACTATCCACAAACCAACTTATTAATAATTTTTGGTTTCCAACTATTAAATAAAATTAAGTTAGGTTTTTTCAAAGACAAAAACAATGGGAAAATCTTGCGAGAGTTTGTAGTTATTAGTAAATTAGTTTTATTTTAAGTTTATATAAGGTTTTAATTAGAATAATTTGTAAATTTTACTATAACTAATTTAGAAATGTAGGTATAATAATGTGTTATTTAGGTTTAAGGTTAATAATAATAATTGTAATACTTTTTACTTTTGTCCATGTAATGAAATAAAATAGTTGTGTACATTCATCAAAAATATCTTTTATTTAAAACAAATCCTTTTTTTAATATAAAATTTTACTAGCTTAGTCATAATAATATGAACTGTGGTGATAAAAAAAAAACATAATATTAGTGTCAAAAAAATTATAATTTGCGTGTTAAAACCACCACTTGATTGAGCATAAAAATACATTTAAGCAGATTTGAATGAGTAGCCAGCACATGCGGCTCGACATGTTGACCTTGAGAGCACCCGTATTCCGTAGCGGTAGAGGTGAATTTCGTAGTGCAAATTTCCAACCGGATGTGCTGGCTTCTGTACTATTAAACCTTAAGAAAAATACTCGCTTGTTGATTTCGAATCATATAAGTGAATGAGTACTCAAATACGAGTATCACATTCAATTGAGCATAAGGGTCGGAATATTGAGTACTTTATTTTGTATCAAACGAATGGTAAAAGATGACTCAACAATTAAGGGGCCTTTTGTGCTTTTACTTCGAAGCTTTATGTTGTATATTTCATACACACATGGACGATTTCATAGGAAAAGTTTCTTACTCCAATTTTAAGCTGAAATCTACTTTGACTAAAATTAGATGCCGTTCTACTAAACAAACCTAAAAGTTTTTCGTTTTTCATAAACGAAAACCTCAAGTAATTTATAACCGACTTCAGAAAAGGAGGAGGTTGTTAATTAGATGAGTATGTTTTTTTTTATATTGCGTTGATTTTACTACTATATTTTTTGATATTATCAAACTTTATTTTCTTTTTGCATACTTTACAGAAACTATAAAAAAATACAGCAACATTTTCTTTGAGGATACTTACTTTTCTTCGCAAAAAATTCTTTTAAAACACCGTAAAAGGAACTCACCCAGTGAAAAACTTTAAACTTTAACTTAGTAAAAACTAAGCAGTTTGAGAGGAACACCGCTTAGGCACGAAGTACAAAATAGTGTTGTTACTATAACGATAGATTACTACCATGAGAATATTAAAGCCTGACCAAAGAAATAAGAAGCCTGCTCTGGGGGCGCCACGTGTATATTTTTACGACTATAGCAACAATTTTCCTTATAAAATTAGTTCCATTGAAATTTCGCAATATGGCGAGGCTTCTTATTTCTTTGGTCGGGCTTTAATGCGAAAGTCGAAAATACATTGGTACGTGCCGAGGTTTGAACCCGCGAACTTCTGAATGAAAGTCAACGGCTTAGCCACTTGGCTACCGACGCTCTCTATAAAAAGCGGTTGTCTGTAAAGTCGGTTTACTGACGATAGTTGAACGTGACAACGATTGTGTCTCTTTGTCGCTCGTTCCGGGCTCTCGCTTGCACTTCAAGCTTTAAATGGAACGCCTCAGCCGCGCGGTAACGCCGCATTGCGTCATGTTTATTTGTGCGTGTAGCCGGCTCCATTGAATTATAATAATAATAATAATAATAATAATAATAATCTTTATTTGCATAAAGCAGGGTATGTAGGTTGTTACATTAAAAAAGAAATACAGTGCCATTCATGCTTTGCCAAGTAATATTAGCATGCAAATTTAAAAAACATGAGTCAAATACAAATGTCAATTTCTAATGTAAAATTGCAATAATACGAGTAATATGTCATCTTATTCTTACAATTACAAACATTATATATTTTAAGTAGTTCATAAACGAGTTGTATTTAAGTTTCTCAGTCATTTCTATCTAAGAATTCTTTTAAACTGTAGAACATCCGATCTAATAGCCAATTAAAAACATGTTTTTTTAAATACTCTATTATTTAGTGTCTTAAAGTCATTTGGCAATTTATTATATATACGCACACACATTGATATTACTCCCTTGCTATATTTTATTGTTCTCGGATTTTCATCAGCTACTATTCTATGAGGATACCTCTGTGCACGCGGATTCAAATCACATGCTTTATTGAAAATGTCACTATGATTCTTTACAAATACACACACTTCATATACGTAAAGCGATGGTAAGGGTAACAGACCAAGTTTTATAAAAAATGGTTTACAAGATACGTCAGGAGGTAGGCCGCATATTGCTCGGATACACTTCTTTTGCACTACGAAAGCGTTTTGGAAATTAGTACTATTTCCCCAGAAGATGATAGCATACCTTAATGTTGATTCTACGTAAGCATGATAGGCAGTCACAGCAGTTTTTATATTTGTAGTGTTTTTTAATCTTTTTAGGGCATATACGAATTTATTTATTTTGCTACAGATATTATCGATTTGCATTTTCCAATTTAAATCCTGGTCCAATACTACGCCAAGAAATCTATTCTGTTGTACTTGTTCAACTTTGATATTTTGATAATTAATATTCATGTCAATATTATTATGTCTAGTATGTTTAGTAGGATAAAATTGTATATAATTTGTTTTATCCATGTTTATTTTTAAATAATTAAATTCGAGCCAAGATATTACTTTAGTCAAGGTATTATTTATGTCATTTTCATGGTCTTTGAAGTTATTTATATTTTTCTTTGTTGAAACAACAATGGATATATCATCTGCGAACATTACACAATGATGGTTTGTTACCTTAGTGATATCATTTATATAGAGCAGAAATAGAATCGGACCCAAAACACTCCCCTGTGGTACACCCTGAGTTATATTTCTGTAATCAGACGAGTGCTGGACAATCTCATTATTTTCATTCAGTCTAGTAATTGTAACACATTGTTGTCTATTTTTGAGATATGATGACAGCCACTGATATGTGTTTCCTCTAATACCAATTGCATAAATCTTACGCAAGAGTAAGTTATGTGAAACAAAGTCGAAAGCTTTGCTTAAATCAAGAAATATACAAGAGGTTCGATTTTTCTTGTTAACATTTGCTAGTATAGATTTCATGATGGAAAAAGTAGCAAGTGCTGTTGATTTCCCCTTCTGAAAGGCATACTGTTCATTACTTATCAATTTAAATTTATTGCAGAAATCCATCAGCCTTCGTAACATACACTTTTCAAATATTTTAGACATGATAGGTATAAGCGTGATTGGTCTGTAGTTGATGATATCATTTTTACTGCCTTTTTTGAAAATAGGCTTTACAATAGAAGTTTTTAATCTCTCAGGAAAAGTACCTGCTGAGAAAGATTGATTAATTAGGTGGGTTAATATTGGTAATATATCGTCAATACACAACTTTATTATTTTTGTACAAATCTCATCATAGCCTTCAGAGTTTGTATTTTTTAATGACAGTACTTCTAGTTTTACTTCGTTTTCAGTCATAGGTTTTAAAAACATAGAATTAGAAAAGTTAGATTTATTATAAGTTCCGCTAGTTCTTAGATTAGGCATATTAGTTGGTTTTGATATGTTAGTCATTTCTATATAGTAATTATTGAATGTCGTTGCAATTTCAGTGGGGTTAGTTATTATTTTGTCATTAAATATTATATTGTCAATGTTATCTTTAGGTTTTAGTGCAGAAATCTCGTCATTAATCACGGACCATGTTGCTTTACACTTATTTTCACTACTGTTTTTAAATTTAATATTAACATTTCTTTTCGACTTATTGATGCATTTTTCCAATATTTTTGAGTATTCTGTGTATTTGTTTTTGTCCTGTGTAGTTTTATTTTTGTAATACTTATATCTTAAATGCCTTTTGGTTTTACAGCTTACTTATAAGACGTTGTCACGTCAAAAATATTGCAATAATATTATAATACTAGTCTACTTTCAAAGTTCTTTTTCGAGGATAACTGTGCAGCTATGCAGCATGCCGAGGAAGCGCGGCCGGGTGGCACAGACAAGCTAAACTAAACATCATAATAAAATGTCACACTTAAAAAAAACTGTGGCTATTTATGCTATCTATTGTAATTATCTCATCATCATCATCATCATCATTTCAGCCAGTAGACGTCCACCACATCTATTGCCACGTAATTTGAACCGAATAAGTTGAAATGAAATGAAAAATGAAAATATTCTCTATTGCACACAAAAAGAAACACAAAAATAGATACAAATAAAAATACATAAAAATGTACAATTTTCGGCCTTATTGCTTAGGTAGCAATTTCTTCCAGGCAACCACTAAAACGGAGACTGACAACATGGATAGAATTGATGCGGGTCAGACTTATTCCAAACTTAGTAAAACTTAAATTGATAAACATTTTAAAACTTCTGACTATATTATAAGTTTTTTTACTACGTCCAGCTTTTGACAGAAGAATCCCGACTTTTTCACTCAAACAGTTCTAAAATCACGATTCGGCGGAAAATAGTCTTGCATGTTAATATCCTTTGAAAGACTATCGATGTCGCTACAACACTATTACAAACTTCGCAATACTTTACGCTTTTTGACGGAAAAACAGAGTTTCTTCAAAGTAAATAAAGAATAAACTACTCAGAAGAACTCCATACTTAAACTCAAATAGAAATAAAACAAGTTTTGCCTCAAGCATTTTTCTGAAACTACGTTTGTTCTGAAATACCGCAATATATAATATGTGTTGTTATTATACAGGGCCCAGATGACGGCTCAGGAAAAACAAAAAAAAATCTGATAAACTTGTACTCCTGAAAATAAATAAAAGAGTAGATGATTATAATGTTTAAAACAAAAAGTAATAATTATGAGACTTTCCTCAGTTTGATTAGGACATTGCATTGTAGCCATTTAAAGTTGATTCCGTGCTTCTTAAAGCAAGTAGAGCCGTCGGTTTGCTAATGTAGTCAATAGAAGCGTCAGAAATAGTGTCACAAGAAAATACTTATATTATAGGTATTGTTCCATATTATATTGCTTGTGATTGGTCCAGTTCATGATCTAAGAAAACAAGATCTTGCATTCAGACCACGTAACTTGACACAAGCTTTCTTCATCATGCTGTTAATCCTTGTCAAATGCTTGTTAATAGACGAGGATGAACAGCATGATGACGTAGACTTGTGTCAAGTCACGTGGTTCAAATGCAAGACCTTGTTTTCTTAGACCATGGTCCAGTTTCTTTTTGTACATTTCAAATTCCGTGTAAACACATTTTTCCGATATTTCAAAAACAATCACAGTAAAACCATTTCGGACTAACATCAAAACTACATGTTATTTCAAAACAGAAATTTCAACTCGCTTTTAAAGAAGGAAACCTGTCAGGATCACGTGTTTCTTCAACTGTAGAACCGACGTGTGTGTCCCAAGGATGTTCTAAGTACTATTCGTACAAATAGTACCATGGTCTAAGAAAACAAGGTCTAACCATTAGACCACGTGACTGACACGAACCTACGTCATTTTGCCTATTCATCCTTGTCGAATGCGTGTAATAGACAAGGATGAACAGCGCAAAATGACGTAGGCTTGTGTCAGTCACGTGGTCTAACGGTTAGACCTTGTTTCCTTGGACCATGAATAGTACTTACAACATCCTTGGACCATGGTACTATTTGTACGAATACAACATCCTTGGTGTGTCCTCATTGCTTGCTTCGAATGTCCTATAGGTGGGCAGATTAAAATAAAAATCAATGAACTAAAATGTATTTTATATGAATCTTCGAAAGTTAGACCGCTATTTGAGTGGTCTGTAAATAAAAAGAAAAAAAATACTTAAATAACAAAAAAGTTTATTTCGAAAACAGACAAAGTTACAAAACTAAAAATCTGCCAAACCATCTGATGATATAGTTTTGAGGGAAAACCGCTATTTTTCTTTCACTTGTGGCTTTTCGAAACACGTCGCCTCTCGTGAAGACATCTTATTTAAGCCAGGCCACCGCGATGTCAAGATTTCCAGGAATTTCTGTCTTTATAAGGACATAACCGTAGAGTAGAAAACTAGAGGAGAAAGGCCGCCGGATACATTTTGTTTCCTAAGAATCTAGTTTAAGGAAAGTTGGTCAGATCTAGAATGAGAATGTCTTTTAAAATTTTGCTTGGTAGTCACTTACACTGTTTTAAAAAATTGTTGGCTGTCGAAAAATAAATTTTAATATAACCGAAGATCAAAAAGGACCAAATAGTGCGCTTTAAATGCTACTGGACTTATGCTACTCGACTTATGCTACTGGACAGCAGCAGAATTGTTGTTTACGATTAATTAATTAATTCTTAAAAACAGTAACATAAACAACAAAAAATATAATAAAGAACAACAAAATGCAAACGGCCATTAAAAGAGATATCAGCGATACGACAATGTATCAAACAGCCCTTCCTTTTTGGCTTTGCTGTAGTCGGGTATAAAAGAATGACGACGTCGCCGCGCCGCCGCTTAGAGATATCCAAGAAAAAGTACAAAAGCCATTCCCACTACAAAATTCACCCCTACTTCTACGGAATAAGGACGCTCTCAAGGTCAACATGTCCAACTGCATTGCTACTGTACATCTCCCGGTATCTGTTCCCGCCTTCCCTTATCTGTGGACATAACCGGGGACAGAGTGTTCTACGAGGAATAAATTTGTATTGCAAGTGCTGAATAGTGAAGCGGCTCTCTGGATTGGTGGATATACGAACTGACAGCGACATGTTGCAGTACATTCGTGCTAAGACATGCATTTTGCATTCTGTTCCCCTTAAAATAAAGGCTAGTTCTGAAATGTTGAGTTTTATTTAATTTAGAACTAGATTTCTGGCCCGCGGCTCCACAGTTGTATGAAATTTTCACATGAAAATGTATTTTGTCGCAGTAAAATGTAGCGTGTGGCGTTCTCAGTGATTTTGTTCATCATCTTGTAATTTTTCATCGTACTTATCATTCAATTATTTAGAAATGAAAGTTCTTCTTCTTTAATTGACCTACGCTTGTGTCTAAAAGGTACGACTAATCAAACTTCACCGGACTTGCGGAGGAGCTAAAGACTCAGTCTGATTAGTCGTATACCAAAGCGTCTAGGAGCGGCTCGAGGGAGCCTAGAACTTAGGTCTAGCGCGTTGATACGGAAAAATATCGTGAACGAGACGACGACGCCTGAAAGGGCTCCGTCTCTGATTATTAGTTTGATTTTGGTTGAAAGTAGGTATTACAGATAAAATATAATATTACAGAATAACTTTTTCATATTTGTTTTCTTTTTCTGTATTCCAAAATCATTATCGATTAAATACAATACAATATTCTTGATTAAATGAAAATAACAACACAACAATAAAAATAAACAATATAGCTTTAAAGCCTCCGTGGTCGAGTAGTCAAAAGCTCGCCTGACGTTACGGAGGTTCCGGGTTCGATTCCTGGCAGGGCATACGTCGGACAAATATAAATTAGTAAGACTTCATCCAATTTGGTTAGGACATTGCCGGTCGAATCAACTGACTATCTGAAAATAAACATAAATCCGTGCTTCGGGAGGCTCGTTGGTCCTGGCTACTATCTACGGATGTAGTCGTTATAGAAACCATATCAGAAGCCTTAGGTGGCTCAACAATTCCGACACCAGGGTTTATGAGGTAGGTTAACCTAGAAACCTATAAGCAAGCAATGTGTACGTACAAAGTTTGAAAGCCTCAAGCAAACTATAACTTATTGTTTTATTTTCTTACGCAAATATTTACTATGTAAAAGTATTAAACAGTGATTATTATAAATTATAAGTAACACGTAACACGTCATATTAAGCTAACGCTCAAGTTTCATACAAATCCGTTAAGCCGATTAAGCACGAAAGCTGCAGCAAACATTTTGTTGTTTCTGATTTACTTACTTACTTACTTAAATAAGTATAAGGTATAACAATTGCGTTAGTATACATTTTGATAATATCTTATATTTTATTTATGTACATGTTTTAGGTACTAGAACTTTGTGCGTTACATTATTTTAGATCTAAAAATGACCGCTAAATACCAATTTAGGTAAAAATACTTAAAAAGCCACTATCAGGTTCAAAATTATCCTTTCTCTTCAACTAGAGCAGTCAATGTACAGTAGCCAACACATGCGAATGGATAATCGCGCTACGTGTTCCACCCCTATATAATACAACAACGGTATAAAGGCGCTGTCAAGGTCATTACTTTTAGCCGCATATCCTGACTACTGTACTTATAATATACATTCAAAAATGTTTTTGGAAGGTATCGCTTGTGCATTAAATTAAGCCGAAGATGGATAGTTAGTGACATTGATGAAAAGCCATTTACGCGCCTTGGGTTTTTATCGTGGCAGCTTACTGTTATACCCTCCGTGGTCGACTGGTCAAAAGCTCGCCTGACGTTACGGAGGTTCCGGGTTCGAATCCCGGTGGGGAACTTGTCGAACATATATCACTTTGTGAGACTTTCCAAATTTTGGTTAGGACATTGCAGAGTGAATCACCTGATTGTTCGAAAAAAAAGATGATTCCGTGCTGAAGGCATGTAAAGCCGTTGGTCTCGGCTATGATCTAAGGATATAGTCGTTACAGGAGCCAGTCAGAAGCCTTAGGCGGTTCAATAACTCTGACACCAGGGTTTGTGAGGTAGGTTAACCTCTAAACCCACACGAAAAGCAAAACTGCTTATTTATATACTTTAGTATCTACACATCCACGTATAGATACATATTTAACCTTAAAAATACTATAAAGGAAAAAGGTGTCTCGTTACCAAAAACACATTTAATCACAAAACCCTTATCCCAAAATAACCTTGAAACTTTTATTTTACGAAAACGAAAGCGAACTGGAAAGAACCGGAAAAAACTTGCGTAATCAAACAACGAAACAAATGAACTGAACTTTCCCGAAAGGACATGGCTTTTTTTGGTCTTTTATTCACAGAAAAATCTAACCACTATATAGAAAAAATATATAGATTCTAGACATAAAACTGAGTCCACATGTCCAGTTGTGGAATTTAAGTGCCACCCATTTAGGAGATATTAATTTTTTTCAATGTGAAAAAGTTGTCCACTCAGCAAGTCTATAAAACGCACCTGCCACTACCTATCTCTTTCTAACACCTAGCTAAGGCTACTCTTGTCTTCTCTTTCTTACAAAATAGTTACTAAACCGCGAAAACGATTTATTCTGTATTCAAAACTTCAAAAATGAGCATAGCATGTGCTGTAAATGTCTCGCATAATGTCACTGAAAATCGTTTTCGCGGTTTAGTTAACTATTTTAATAACCTTGTAAGAAAGAGAAGACAAGAGTAGCCTTAGCTAGGTGTTAGAAAGAGATAGGTAGTGGCAGGTGCGTTTTATAGACTTGCTGAGTGTACAACTTTTCCACATTGAAAAAAATTAATATCTCCTAAATGGGGGGCACTTAAATTCCACAACTGGACATGTGGACTCAGTTTTATGTCTAGAATCTATATATTTTTTCTATATAGTGGTTAGATTTTTCTGTGAATAAAAGACCGGGCCCCATACGATTTTTTTCCTGTCCTTTCCACGTAATAAATTCCCTTTCAGGAAAGTTTTACGCGGCAAAGACACTGAAGCGAGGGATTATACGGTTTTTTTTCTGTTTACTCATGTAACTATTATACCACAAAGCTCATCTATAAAAAAATTGTAGAGGTTGAATGTCTGTACATGGAAAAAAAAATTGCTAAAAGCCGAGTCAGGGAGATGAAAAAATCAATAGAACATCTAGATTTTTTTCTGTTTATCCCTTTGTACGGGCTAATTTCCGGAACTAATTGACCAAATAAAATGAAATTTTTCATGGTGGTTCCTTATAGTCTTTGGTCAACATCTTAAATATTCTTTACCACGGGAAAATTACTCATTACCACGGGAAACCGTGCACGGAAAAGCAAAAGAAAAACGCAAACACGGGCGGAGAGCTAGTTTCAAATATACCTTTAAATTTCAAAGGAAAACATATATCTTACGGTATGACTATGATTCTCTGATTGTTTTCTATCCATTTTACAATAGAAACATTTGAGATCACTCCTGTTAACTCAAAACTTGTTTTGCAAGACGCAAGGCCTTAGTTCCTTTACAGACCAAGTTCTCTTTTCTGCTGTAAAGCACCTGGTCTGTAAAGCGAAGTGGGAAGAATTTCTATGGTGTGGACCTTCCGTAGACCACTGCTACGGCGTAGCAATTTGTAGCAGGAGCTACGAAATGCAATGCTACTTGGTTGTACTACTACAGTCCGTGACGGGTCTAAGTGAATATGGTCTCGGACAAAGCTCGCTATACAAAAAACTGCCAAACATATTATAGTGAACGACACGCAAGATGTTAGTTCTGTTACGGACACGTCCATTTAGAAGCGGGTTCGAGTCTTTACACGTACTAAATTATTTAAATTTTAGCTTTGATAAAATACATAAACAGGCAGTAAGTATCTGTTTAAAACGAGAAACGATGATATTTGTTTAAAAGCCTTGCTTATTTATTAACTTCATTTGGCTTTATCTTAACTTGCAAGTACTTATTATTAAAGTGTTACAGCTAGGTACTTAATTATTTCCTTTAGCTTAAAACAAAGTCTATTTAAAAGCCTCCTAAATTAGCAAAAAACGTCTGAGTAATTCAGGTCCGCTCTTGCGAAGGACTAGGCTTCTCATAAAGTCTTAATTACCTGTTATAAAAAAGACGATCGCTTTCTAATAAAAAACGAATCACCGCTGTTTTATTATTCTTTTGTCTAACAAAGTTGCAAAAGATTTTTAATTAAAATAGTTTAAGGTAAGTTAGTGTTGAATGAGCTGAAAATGAAGATGTGCTGTTCTCTAATTTTTAATCATCGTATGCTTGGAAACTTGTCATGTTGTGTCAGTAAAAAAAATATATTTTTATTACAGGGTAATGGTTAAAATTCAATTCAATTAGCATCTCAGTAACATATATTTCCTGAAACTGTTATAGATGTTTATATATTATATGAAAAGGACATTGCAAGTTTTAAATGAGAAATTATAATTATTTATAATGTAGTGCTCAGTTTTTTTCTTTAAGATGTACTCTTAGGTTTATGTGTCGATTTAAGAATTTGATATTCTGTATTTTTGATGACATATAAACAACACACATACAATAAAAGCCGCACTGTTAGTAACTAAATATGGATTCTATCTATATCTATCTATACTAATATTATAAAGATGAAAGATGGAATTGTTTGTTTATTTTCATTGGATAGGCTCTGAAACTTACGTTAGTAACTAAATATTGTTATTAATCTGTGTCGAAAGCACTGAACCGATTTTGATAAAACTCAGTGTAAAGATGGAATAGATCTTGGGGAATAATATATGGTTACCGCAGGGAAATTCTTCAATTCCACGGGAAAAACTAATAACGCAGGCGGAACCCTAAGGCGGTAACCTAGTCTGAAATATGGTTATTGTTATTATTAACAATAAAAGTGACTATTATTATTTTGGTGTATCATTTTTTTCCCTAGCCGTAAGCTAATCATGACTGTTTTGAAGAAAAATATAATTGAATGACGCTTCGTCGTCATCGCACAGTCTTTGCTTTTTTTTTACAGAAGCCTGTATTCTCTCCATTCGTTTCTACAACATATCTACAGTATTTTATCTTCGTATGATCGAAGCGTTCTTAAAACAAAGCAGGCAAGGTGCTTAAAGATTTACAACTTCGTGTCTGTGCTCTGTATAGGCGGCGTAAAGACAAATTACTTCGGAAGCTGGTACACTTTTGCAAAACTTTTAAATACGCTTAAGCTAACTTTAAGCTAACTTTTGGTAAGACTAATCTGAAATATTTAAATTATTCAGAGTTATCTTGAACAGAAATGTTTAAATTTTTCGTGTTAAATTTTGCAGCTCCGGATACTGAGTTTAATTACTTCAGCGCTTAGATTTTAATTTAATGTAATTTCTACCAAGAAATAAGTCTTTCTTTCGAGGGTTTCGAGGTTAACCTACCTCACAAACCCTGGTGTCAGAATCATTGAGCCGCCTATGGCTTCTGACATGGCTCATGTAACAACTATATCTGTAGATATAACCGGGACCATCAGTTTTACGTGCCTTCTGTATTCTATACTAATATTATAAAGAGGAAAGGTTTGATTGTTTGTTTTTTTGTTTGTTTGCATCGAATAGGCTCCGAAACTACTGAACCGATTTCAAAAATTCTTTCACTGTTGGGAAGCTACATTCACCCTGAGTAACATAGGCTATATTTTATTTTCAAAAAATTAGGGATCCTTACTAAAACTTCAATAATGTAACCCAAGGTGTGAAAAAAATACGTAAAATATTCCTAATAATTGAAAATACTCCGAAAGTACTGAACCGATTTTAGTGAAACTTGGCACAAAGTTTGATTAGACCTTAGGAAAGAACATAGGTTACAATTTACCGCGGGAAATTTTCTCAATCCCACGGGAAAAAAATGTTAAAGCGGGCGGAGTTGGCACAAAGATAGAATAGACCTTGCGGAAGAACATAGGCTAATTTTTACCGTGGGAAAATTCCTCATTCCCACGGGAAAAACTATTAACGCGTGTGGAGCCGCGGCGGGAAGCTAGTGATTTAATATATTGACGACTACCCCAAAAAATAAAACACATTCAATCACAAAGACATCAAAAGAAAATGAGTACTACTAGATAAACGTAATACTAGATAAACCTTTATAAGAAAAACAAAACAAACAAAAACCTCCTTTCTAATCACATTACGAGGATATCACCTACTACTTTCAAACTAATTCTTGATATAATAAGGTACATTGTCGCGTAACAAAAGGAAAACTGGACTCAATTCGGTTCCAACAATGATACTCGTTTCTCGCTCCAAGAGAAACCAATGAACATTCATTGCTTTTATGTTTGAGTTGTATGAAGTTTCACGATGAAACATTTTACTAGTTTTCAAATAGTAATTACTACTATCTTTATAATAAAATTGTAGAGGTCGGAAATCTGTACATAGAAAAAAAATGCTAAAAACCGAGCCAGAGGGATGAAAAAAGTGATGTAGAACAATTATATTGATTTTTTTTAAATTTTTTTGTTTCTCTGTTTGTCTGTTTGTACGGGCTAATCTCCGAAACTACTGGACCGATTTAAATGAAATTTTGTATGGTGGTATCTTACATCCCCAATCAACATCTTAGATACTTTTTACTAGGAGAAAATATGTCATTCCTACGGGAAACTGCATGGAAAAGTCGAAAACCAGCGCGGGCGTAGCCGCGGGCGGACAGCTAGTTTATAATAATAATCAATTGTAATATTCAATCTATTTATATAATTTTCTGTTTTTTATTTTTTTTATCATAATCATTAGAAGTTTAAACTTTACGCCCGCGTTAACAGGTTTTCCCGTGAGTATGAGATATTTTCCCGCGGTAAAAATTTGCATACGAGTCATTCTTATGTATAAGCTATAT
Source organism: Teleiodes luculella (assembly GCA_948473455.1). NCBI lineage: Eukaryota > Metazoa > Arthropoda > Insecta > Lepidoptera > Gelechiidae > Teleiodes > Teleiodes luculella. The sequence continues at coordinate 3,601,523 of OX419606.1, forward strand.
TACAATTTCATTAAAATCTATTCGGTAGTTTTTGCGTGAAAAAGTAACAAACCATACATTCATCATCACAAACTTTCGCATTTATTTTTTAGTAGGATTTATTTAGTAGGATTTATTAAATATAAAAATAAATCTTTATTTCTTAAAAGTTTTTATAAATGCAGTGATCAGGTCCTCCTTTTATTCAGAGCCTGTGTTAGAAGACCCTGCTCTTCCTAAATGACGTCGCTTTTACAAAACAAAGTGTATTTATAACGCCCTATTTTTCATAATTTTACTGTATTTACAAAACATAACAAATATTCATGCGTTCTATTCTTGCCAACGAAAAATAAGGTTAAAAATATCTTCACAATGGGCACACAGAAAATGGACTAGCGGATAATCTACATAATAGATCCGGAACCGTCTTTACGAATGATAAATTGAAGCTGTTTTATTCATGGACGTAAGATCGGTCCGACCCATGTTTTTGTACAGGTGAATTTTGAACGCTTTAGAAGTTTAGATGTTTTGAGGACCTGGACTAAGACTAGGTAGGTTATAGTACCTAACTTGAAAATGTTGGTTAGTTTTCAAGTCAAATCTATACTTATATTGTAAACTGAACTAACTTCCGAAAGGAAGTCAACTGCCTTAACCACTTGGCCATCGACGCTCTTCACTCATTTTCACTCTTATCATTATTTTTATTTTTTTTATACTTAAGTGTGGGGATACCTCACACACGGCCATCTGACCCGAAACTAGGCAGAGCCTGTACTATGGGTGTCAGACAGCTGATATACATACATATATAAATATACAACATCCAGACACAAGGCAAACACAAGTGTTCATCACAAGAATGTTTGCCCTGGGCGGGATTCGAACCCACGACCCTGTGCTTTGTAGGCAGAAATACTACCAACTAGGCTACGGGGCCGTCAAATTAGCTAAGGAAAATCACAAAAAGTAAAATTAGCTAAGAAATACAAAGTTTACTACCTACTGTTCAAAAACTATGAAACCCGTGTAATAAACATAACATAGCAAAATGAACAAAGCAAATTCTTTCAAAGACATAAGGAGCTAACTGGTAAAAAATGTAACCTACCCTCGGCAAAAAGTCGTTGCAAAATATAATTTTAAATATTTTTCAGGGGTTGCACTGAAACAGAGCAAACACGAAACAAGTAGGTATGCCATTTGAAATGAACATTTCAGTTGGAAACTAAAATAACTCCAACAACATTTACCGGAGTTTCAAGCTACTTTGTTCAAGTCTTACAACGAATGTCTTGATATTTTTTAACTATAATAGCCACTTATTCCGGTAAGAAAATGAAAACTTAACTGCAATATTTTAACTGAAGGCTATTATATACTTCAGTGCTAAAGGTATAAACTTTTCAATAGGTAATCTTTTGTTTGAATACGTTTAATTTTTTTTAAATTTTCTGGTAAGTTTTTTAGAAATGTAAAAAAATACATTTTCAGAAAAGTTACATAACTAAATATGTTCGAAAGTTATCGCGTCATTTATCTATCAGCATCTGTCCAGCCCTTTGAATCAATTTATACTCTTGGATGATTCCAATAAGAATAACTGATGTTGACAACCACTGGACAAGCACTGTACAAATGTACCAAATGCGATGTAACAGAAATACCAACAACGAAACAATGAAATCTAAATGAGGCAACACTCTATAGCCAGGTACACAAATTATTAATATTAATATATCATAGTTTACTTATCGAATAAGTATACAATAAAAATTGCATCTGCTCTGCCCTAGACTTAACACGAGTGTAAATGGGAAATAATAAATCAACGCACCAAAAAGGTAAATTAAAACATTATTTAAACATACTGATTGCCAGTTGCACTAATTTAAAACATAAAATTTAATAGAAGTGCCAGTAAATTGCAGATTTAACAGTTAATTTCATGCAACATGTTACCGCATGTAATATCAGTTTTATCCAAGCTTAAATTTAAATGAGTCTCCTAGCAATTAAAAATTAATTGTGTACTCGTTAATCTACTTAATTTTATATTTTGGGTGTCAATTATGAAGTTTATTTGATTTTACTATTTTAAAATTTACTTTAATTTATAAAAAGGTAAATTAAGGATTACAAATAATATGATTTAAAAAATATTCAGCCGTGCCGGGACGCCTGGTAAATGTGAAACGTCGAAAGTAAAGTTAGTTTGTGATTGCTTCAAGTAGTTTTACAGGTATCTGTTAGATGGTGTAGTACAAGATTTACGAATATACACTTTATTAGTGGTACGTAGAGAATAGATTTTTTTAGTAAATACAGCGTGGCGACGGACACTCGTTCGCCACGGACGCCAATAATCAGTGTACGCCTCGCATGTAAATGTTTCACATCAAAAATTTTAACTAGTAAGTAAAACGTTATATTTTACAATAAAATCGTTTTGCAATTCAAAATAATTATGCATTTCAGCTTTAGCGCCTTTTAGCTTTATCACCAAAAACCTTCTAAAATAAAAAACAGCAAATGAAGCTAATTGTACTTACGCCATTCTTACTTCAGACACCGTAAACAAGAACCTAAACATTTTTCAGAAAAATAAAAAGAATAATCTTCTAAATACTTAACATAATAGGTTATTTTGTAAAGTGTCCGCCGTGGTTCTTAATTAAATTAAACTGCCAGGGCCGGCGCCAGGGAGCAGTTAACGATGTTTACGAAAAAAGCCGCCTGACAACTGACATGCCAGTTACGGCAGCAGGGAATTAAAAATATAAAGGCTTCGCTCTTATTATTCTTGAGGGGTTTTTGGACGAAAATTGTATGGAGCTGCCACAATGAATTCTATATAAAATAAATTTTGACCCAGGCTAATTTAGTTAAATTTAACTAAATAATATGTAAAATTAACTTCTTTTAGATATTTTTAAATTTGAATTCTCTAGACTAGTTCTAGTTCCAGTTCTTCCTGTAGTTTCTTTACTAAACATGAGATGTTTTTACGCTATAAAGTACCTATCTGATTTGTGTTAGTTTATTCTCTAAGTCCCGATGTAAAAAATTAAAAATCTTCGCAACATTGCGAAAACTTAACTACTCGTATATAATGGCGATCGTCGCCAGTGGAGTTTCAATTTTTTTCCAGCCTACCTATAAGTTATTTTATTTTTATTTTACTTTCTTTTTCGGTAAAGCAGCTCCAGGTATTTCTTCAAGAATGACATCAAGGATAGTCGTACAATTTCTTGAAGCAAGGAGAACCGTGAAATCCTACAAATTCTTGAATGCCTTCAGGTATCTTAATTAGGGAGATTTCAGATTTGTCAACAAGTCGTTGTCACGGATTTTGTTACAAAAAATATAGAGGGTTTTTATATCAAATTTGAAACATTTGTTAAGTTTACGGTTTTATGACTTACTTTGCACTATTTAGTACGAAAAAAATAATTAATGAATTACTTGTCCAAAACACACCAACACAAATACAATATAGGTAACCCAACAAAAATGTAGAATAGAACAAAAAAAGAAACGGATTCTGAGGAGGAATAAATAAACTACACTTCTTTTAACATAAAAGACGCATTAGAGTATTCAAATAGAGTTGTGACTAAATTTTTTTCTAATCCAACAACATTGAATTTTAGCAAAATTTGAGACTAAGGTATTTATTTTTTCCAATCCTGTACAGTAGAATGTTTAGCTAAACTTGATACGACAACTTTTGGTTACAAAAGGACAATAAATGAAAGTGCTTTTTGATTATTAAAATCTTATCATATGACAGACACAAAAATATGCTACAACTAGGTTACAACGGTGTATTAAAAGTAAATAAAATAAAATAATAATCATTAATTAATAACGGAAATGAAGCAGTACATTAAAACCTAAATATGCCATTACTGCGTATAACGTAATTTTCTTGTTTTGTACCGTCATACATTTTGTAAGAAGACGCAATCAAGTATTATGTAGGTAAATTAATTAGAACTGTGTCGAATAACGTTGATGGAAATAGGATTTGACATCACAATTTTAATTGAAAATTGAAAAGCATTATTAATTTAAGATACGAAATTTCATACATCAAACATAAATTATATAATATCAAAATTTTGATAGCATGTTGCTAGTATTTTTTTAAATTAAGTATTGCATGAAACATATTTTTTTATAAGTTGTGTTAAAATTTGTTTTGAATTACCTACCTACTTTTAAATTGATATAATATTTACTCGGACAAGAATGTTGAAAGAAAACCGTCATGATGAAATTTAATCCGAAAGGATAATACTATAGATATGACAAAACTATATCTTATCACGTATGAAACCTCATCCTAGCCTAGCTCGATAGAGATGTATGTCTAACAAATTAATTTTGTAACTAAATGTTTAAAATGGTTTGACTTTACTCAATAACAATAATATATTTGTCGCAGACCCATAATTATACGTCTAGGTAAACCATTGTATGCCAACATATAGTTGTAAGCAAACTGTTAATTCCCATACCTCTTACGTCGTCGCTTAAAAGAATATTTTACTAGTTCATTGATTTATCCACAGGTGACGCCTGTTATTTCATTGAGCTTGTACGGAGACTTGGTGGTACAATTGGAAGTACGCCTGTACGGCCCGGATAGCCCAGGAGGTGCGGGTTCAAGTCCCTGCCCAAGCTCAATGATCTTAATTTTTCGCTTCGATTATAATTTAATAATATTTTACTAGACTGACACCCGTATGCACTAAACTTAAGAATCGCTCAAGTTGATGCCTAAAGTACTTAGGTAAATTTTGTTTGCTAGTAACCTTCAGACTTTTTTAAACTGCTTAATTTCTGCCTACCTTTATGAGCCCATTTAGACTTTTAGTGAAAAGTAATTCTTTTTTTAAGCTTTAGTTAGTTAAGGTCTTTCTTAACTACAAAAAGCCTAATACAAGGTTAGTGCAAACAGGTGTGAATCTAGTCATATATTTATGTGACCTAACTAGGGCCACTTCGTAGTTATTAACAGCTTGGTTACAAGTATAAGTCGGCATAATATATAAATTTATAGACAAATAATTATCTGACGGCTGTAACCATCGGACTGTACTCTAAAGGCAGTAAAAACCCAAATTTAAAAAAATAATCAAAGGGCCACTTCGTAGTTATTAACAGCTTGGTTACAAGTATAAGTCGGCATATAGATTTATACACAAATAATTATCTGACGGCTGTAACCATCGGACTGTACTATAAAGGCAGACAAATAAGACAACAATCCCAAATTAAAAAACAAAAACAATGACGAATTTACCCTCCCTTTGACGTTTCACAAAATAGCTGATTACATGATTTTCCCGCTACATAAAAATACCTACAAATCTGAAAGCTTTTAATTCCAGTATCCAGAGAATTGCGTGAAGGGAGAGGGAGGTGGAGGGAATTTTTAATATTGACAAAACGTTCTTTTATATCCGTCCAATTCGGAGGAGTAATTTTGCCTTATCAAACGAACCAACTTTGCATACCCATTGTGGTCTTTCTTAGTAATGAGTGTGCGATTGAGGTGATTTCAGAGGAATTTGTAAAGGAGCCATGTTGGATTTCAGATTAAGTAGAGCATAGTGGACAATTTTATTTTTTCTGAAGTAATTTCCTTTTTTTTCACCGAAATTTTAGCAGAAAGACGCTTATTGTCTTATGCAATAAGGTTTACGGTATTTTTTCCGTGAAGTTTTTAGTAACGTAAATAACCTGAAAAGAATATTATGTAATTATAACTAAGTGATGTAAATATCTTTGCACCATTTGAGTTAAATTATACAACATGTATGAGATCATAATTTTGACTCATACATGTTTTTTAAACTACTACAACAGACAAATTGTAGAAAAAAATCTTCAGTTTTATATTCTGGGTTACTGCGTTATGTATGTAACACGTTTTTAAACATATTTTTGCATTAAATAAAATATTCTTTTCAAATAACAAAACCAATAAAAAATTGTCAATCAAATCTTTGACATTGTAATCTGCATTTTTTTTTTGTCCAATCCGTGATATTTCAATGATTCCTGCATTTTGTATTAGTTTCGAACACGAAATACAATTTGTGTGTCAGAGTAATTATATATTGATCAACATACTGTAACCGTGACTGATTGTTTTGAAGATTAAATAATAAACTTTACAGATCACATTTACAAAACATCTGTGCTTCAAAGGGCATACACATAAAAATATTTGACCTGACCAAGAACGCTAGAAATTAATAATATATTAAGTACTAGCGGACAGATATCCATTGAAAGGCAATTGAAGCACCCATTATGTGCCGACTGAGGTTGTACATACACGCCGCACTCACACACACATACACACACACACACACACACACTCGCACTACATTATGCCGATCGCAATACGTATATTTGCACACATCTTAAAAGCGACGCCACTGCTATGATTCAATTATATAAGCTCTAGAATGACCTAATTTAACGCGGGAAAATGCCTCATTCCCACGGGAAAAACTGCTAACGCGGGCGGAACCGCGGCGGAAGGCTAGTAACAAATAAAAAGACAACCTTCTAGAATAATAATATAGTGCCCAAAGGCGTCCTTATTACTTAAAGCAATCTCTACCCGACTATCAAGATTTGTAATTGTCACATTCATCATTTCATCTTCAACCACATATTACTTACATTTCTGATATTAATAGGTACTCGTGTACCGAATAGCAACCGCAACGTCATAGCCTATATGCAAATGTGAATCTCAGAGGATAATTTCCTTTGCAAATTATAATATATCTGAAGCAATACTGTCATTGCGCTCATAGAATATGTATGAGTTGTACGAGTATTTATAGAAAGTAAATCGTCGGTTAGTAAGGTAAGCTTGAAATTGGTATTTTAAGTTTAAAATATGTATGATAGTCTGTAAGGTATTTACTATATTATGGGCCTCTGTTTACACATTTATAATTTTTTATGTAAATATTGCCTGAAATAAATGAATCTGTTATTATTAATATTATAAAAGGTTAGTTTATTTTTTACTCACATAGCACTTTGAATTTAAGTGAAAATGAAAAACATTGATTTCATGCATTTTTATATCATAGGTGGAGGCAAACCACTATGATTTCAAACAATCGCGGATTGATTTTTTACACTCTTTGTATTAGTTTCACTTGTAACTATGTATGTAAGAAAATCTTGGAATCTTAATTTGACCCACTTCCCGGTCTTCGATTAGGATGAAATTTTGCACACGCTCTGAATTCTAATGACAATACATGACTAGCTAAGAAACGTCATTACAAATCCAATATGGCGGGCTTCCCAAGATGGCGGACTGGCTGTTTGAAATCCACCCCCATAATATGGGTATCAAATGAAAGAGTTTGCTGGCAGGAATACGAAAAAAATAGTCACGTGAATTTTGTGATTTTTAGTGCGTGTTTTTTTTAGTTTTTTTAACTATTATAACTTATTTATCAACAAAAACCTGATGAAAATATGAGTATTATGAAATATGACAGCTACGAGATTAAAGTTATCGAAATCCTGACACATACGAGTACCCGATGTTTTTAGAACTTTTGTTTCAACCTGTGTGTAAATAAATTCAATAATCTATCTATATACACGAACATAAACATCTAATACTCTCGGTCACTTGAGAACGGCTTTACCGGTTTTTTTAGGTTTGTAAAAGGTTCTTTTGCTGCGGAAAATTCATCGTTACCATGGGAAAACTTTTAGTGCAGGCGGAGCGGCGGCGGAAAACTGGTAATCATACTCATCATTATCTTCAGTAAACCTAAATAAGAAGCTCAGAAATAATGACTTGAAAAGAGCTAGAACAAAAATGCAGTAGGATACTTTGCATTTTAGCCTTGCATAAATCATTGCAGCTTTCGTAAGAACTTAAATATTAATGGTAAGTAGTTTCGTGGTTTGAATAGGAGATGAGAATTCATAATGTACTACTTCGCTTCTTAAATACAATATTTTGTAAGACAAAAACTTGCAGCAATCTATTTAAAGTTTTGAACCATTTTCTTGCGAAGTTTGATTGAGTTATTTTTGAGTGATGTCTATACATAAACAATAAAAATGTATTCGTAATACTATATATTCTGTGGTGATATGTAGTTTTATGTATAGAGACGTTATACATGGTGACACGATCCCGCCAACACATATTTGATTTTTCACTGATATATTTTTGATTTTCAATCAATTTTATTGTTTAAATCATGGTCGTAAGTTGGTATACACATAAATAGAACAGCGTGTTTCGCTGACATAATTATTAGATAGATAGATAAAAAGTATATTTAGCAAGTTGACACACAATACATAAAACAGAAAAACAAAAGAATACATTTAAAACAGACAAAATAACACAGTAATTATAAAAAAAGTACAAAAAAAACGTGTGTGTGCCAAACAGCGCTAAACAAGCTACAGCTCAGCATATGTGTTTATCAAACCGCTGATGTTCTGCTGTAGCCTTCTGTGACAGCACACATTTTATTCAGCATACAATAATCGGCTTTGCCTCTTTAACTACTTGTATCAAATTGGGCCTTACCTCTAATGGCTAATTGAAAGATATTTATTACTATGGTCTGTTTCATAAATCTGGACAAAAGTTCGTTGTTCTTTTTTTTTAAATTGACCTATGCTTGTGTCGAAAATGTACGACCAATCAAGGTTCACCGGACTTGGAAAGTTCATTGACATCTTCCTTCCTTCCTTCTTGAAAGTTATTCTTCTTCTTTGCGAGTCGATGACAAACCTTAAATATATAAGGCCGCAAGGCCCAGAACTAAAAGTGAAAGTTGAAAGTTGTTAAAAATAATGTTAAAGCCAAAATGTCTGGCAGGGTTACACGGTCACCCCGCCTTTACTACGGTATACCAAATTACGTATTATGCGATAATTTCCTATAGTTTTATCGTATCGTTTGCATCAATGACCTTTTGTATCATCATCATCATCATTAACAGCCTGCGGCAGTCCACTGCTGGACATAGGCCTCTCCCAAGGCGCGCCATTTGGCCCGATCTTCGGCCGCACGCATCCACCTGCTGCCAGCCACATTTCGCAGATCGTCACTCCATCTAGCCGGGGGGCGTCCTACACTTCGTTTACCTAGACGTGGTCTCCACTGCAGAACCCGCTTACTCCAGCGATTATCGGTTCTGCGACAAATGTGACCAGCCCACTGCCACTTCAGCTTGCTTATTCGAGTGGCTATGTCGGTTACATTGGTTCTCCGACGGATATCCTCGTTTCTGATTTTATCCATCAGAGAGACTCCGAGCATAGTCCTCTCCATAGCTCGCTGAGCAACTTTAAATTTGTGGACTAGTCCCACAGTCAGTGTCCACGTTTCGGCACCGTAGGTCATGACGGGTAGGACGCACTGATCAAAGACTTTCGTCTTTAGGCTCTGCGGTATGGGCAACGAGAAAACGTGGCGCAGCCTCCGGAAAGCTGCCCAGCCTAATTGAATCCTCCTGTCGGCTTCCCTCTCGAAGTTGTTTCTACCCAACTGGATACCTTTTGTATGAATCCGAATTAATATGAAACAAACCATAGCTATATTACACCTAGCTAAAAAACTAATTGTGACCAGACTGTTTTGGCTGGATAAAGGTAGTCCGGGGCCGAATTACCACCTGACTAATGAGCCATTTAGTCCGGGTGTAACATAACACATCTAGTTGTATATTTAGTATAATACAATAGCACAATATTTTAGGGGATGAACCTACCTATTAAACTGAATAATTTTACTCTAGAGATCCGGCTCTAGAAAGGCTGATTTATATGAAAAAAAAAACACTATTATTAGAAAATTTATTATTATTTATTTATTTATTAGAAAATTTTACCTTTACTCTATATATTTTGTTAAAAACATTACTAATGAAATTACAAAAATGTCTAGGTTACTCCTTTAAAATATAGGTACTGCGATGATAGTAAATATAATCTTGTCGGGGATTTTTTTTACTTAATTCTTATTAAATTAAAGGAGAACTTTTTATTCCTATTAATATTATAAATGCGAAAGTTAGTGAGTTGGATGTATGTTTGTTACTCTTTCACGCAAAAACAACAGAATGAATTTCAATGAAAATTTTCAATAATATAGCTTATACATACAAAGGCCACTTTTTATCGCGGGAAAATACTTCTTTCCCCCGGGAAAACCTGTTAACGCGGGTGGAGTCGCGGCGCAGAAAGCTAGTTTTATATACTCTTTGCTTATTTACGCCAAGATATACACAAAACCAATTTCAACTTGATCACGATGACAACGGTCCTAAAACAACTTGTTTTACCTTCTTTTTATTGTCATTTAATTTTATTACTTTTAAAAATTGGATTTAGGGCGCTATAAGTCTCTCAGTCAGTATACGTCTTGAGTAAAAAGTTTTTAACGGCCAATAAAACGGAGTTTTATTACTTTTCACCGATATCAATCAATCTGTAGAATAATGTTTACACGCCTGATTTTTCTTTGGAGTTTCACTTTATAGCTTAGATTAGGATAAGTTTGAGTTTACCTCGGTTGACTAGGTTGCTGCTTGAGTAAGCTTTAAAAGCGAACTAGATTTTATAAGGAAATCTGTTTCCTAGAGTTCTATAATTGAAATCTTTTACCGATATCTGAACCGCAGACCTAAGTTAGTACAGGAATAGATTTATTATTAAAAATTTAGTTGTTATTATTTTAAAAATTACATCAGATACAGGGTGGAGGTTTTCAGTTATTAGTTTCGATCAACATTTCCAAAGATACAGTAGTCAGCACATGCGGCTGGACAATCGCGCTACGAATGTCGCCCCTACTACTACAGAATAAAGGCGCTCTCAAGGTCATTATGTCCAGTCGAAACTGTTTACCACTGGAGGATGTCTTTAAGCTTCTGGACTGGGAAGGACATGGCATTAATATCAATGGCGAGTACATCACTCACACTCAGTCTATGAGTTCTAAAGACTCACATTGAGTCCTTTTAACAAAATACTCTAAATTCAGAAGGACTTGAGTTCTAAGTATCATTTATAAGACTCGAGTCTTAAAAAAGAGCACGAGTCTGTTAAGTAGGACTCATAGACTCGAGTTTCTTACAACACTAGGTACATTTAAGTAAATTAACGAATTATCGGTAAAAAATAATCTGATGACTATTTTTACCTAGTCTATTTAGGCTGAAATGATGATTCGTTTCAGATTGTAGACGTATATTGCTGGATAAAGGCCTCCCCCAAAGATCTCCGCAACGATCAATACCCGCATCCAATGATTTGACGAAAAGCAGTCTTCGTATAAGAAAACAAACACATTTTATTCAGAAAAAGGTAGAATATCATGAAAACTCATATTTATATTTACATGAAATAGACAGTCGCAGGATTTACGTACCTACCCCTTTTATGGCTCATGTTTCGACTATCTTTTGAATATAAATCTCTCCTTACAGCTTTATTGCATAAGGTCTATAAAGTGTTTGGGCTGAAACTGGTTGACAGCGACTTTAGAATACTTACATTATTATACAAGTTCATTATAATCCCCCCACCGCACCGAGGGGCTCGAGCCTAACCTGAAACTAGGGTGATTAGGCCCTAATTGACAACGCAGACCCAGATCAACTTTATACCTAGCCTTTGAATTACTTCGCAGGAGTGTGTGTGTGTGTGTGTGTGTTGTTAAGGCTCAATTTACACCGCCGCGGAATGGAACGGAATGGAAGCGTCAATTTTGCCTCGTGACGGCACAGACGTCACCGGAGAATTCTCGAGAATGCGCGGAAGATGCGCGTCCAATTTTTGACTATTAAGTATTTTGTGTATTATACAATTGATCTACAGTTCATTATGCTATTTACAATTTCGTTGCAATAAGTCGTTCCATTCCATTCCGCGGTGTTGTAAATTGAGCCTTAATGTGGTTCTAGTTAAAGTAGTTTAAGCACCCTGCGAGCTTACTTCAACCCTGTCTCCCCGTTAGGGAAAACAGCTTGTCTTTGTATTGGAGTAGTGATTACTATAGCAACGGAGCAATTCTTACAAGCAGTGTATCGCTGCTCTGCTCCCCACTATCACTCCGCTCCCCGCTATTGCACCTCTCCCCGCTATCACTCCGCTCCCCGCTAACACTTCACTCCCCGCTATCGCTCCGCTTCCCGCTATCACTCCCCTCCCCGCTGTCACTCCGCTCCCCGCTATCACTACGCTCCCCGCTATCACTCCGCTCCCCGCTATCACTCCACTCCTCGCTATCACTCCACTCCCCGCTATCACTCCGCTCCCAGCTATCGCTCCGCTCCCCGCTATCGCTCCGCTTCCCGCTGTCACCCAGTCCACTGCCTTAAGGTTTCTGTTTGTGACGGTTTACGCTTTAGTACCTTAGAAGTGTCTACTCGAGACACTGGGTATTGTGAAGACATTATTGTAAATCATGCTATGGTAACTATAACATTTAGTAAGTAAGTAACTCTTTAGTGTTAGATATGATATATTTTAGATGAGATGGGTTTTTGAAAAAATGTTAAAAGCACCTTGAATACTTGCTTAAACAGTTTTGAATAAAAACATCATAAAAGTTTTTTTAGACTGTGGGTGTTTTCATATTATTATAATAATATTGTGGGTAGCATGTATAAAAATAAATAGATTCAGTCTCAGCATTACCGTTGTTTGATTTACACGCCTACATATAAATTGACATGGCGCAGCCGGTAGGATATAAAATAAAGTGAAAGTTTACTTATGTACCTAGTTAGTGAAATTAGATGTCAGGAGAGTCTGATAGTGATCAATTCGAAGATTCGCGAGAAGAAACAGGGCAGTGTCAGTGTACAGGCATGGAGACGGTTTTGCAACCACCGCCGCCATTTGTCTTCGAGAATAATTTATCGAACGTAACGTCTGGAAATCTTAGTGCAGAATGGGAAAAGTGGAAAAAATCCTTTACCATCTATTTTGAGGCATGTGAATTAGGGAAAAAGAATAATAAGGTACAAATAAATATTCTTCTACATGTCATCGGAGACAAGTGTAGAGAGGTGTATGAGCAGTTCAAAGAAGAATGCACATCCGTACAAGATTTACTTAAGAAGTTTGATGAATACTTTATTCCAAAAAAGAATCTCGCAGTCGAGAGACATAAGTTTTTCAAACGCCACCAAAAAGAATTGGAGTCAACGGAGCAGTATGTTTTTGAGTTGAATAAAATAGCAGCGAAATGTGAATTCAAAGATCTTCGTGATGATCTAGTTTGTAGCAGATTTATTTGTGGCGTAAATGATGTAGGCTTATCAGAGAGAATGTTGAGGGATCCAAACATTACCTTACAAAAAGCAATGGATATATGTAAATTAGCTGAAATGTCAAGAATGCAGGCGCAAAACATAAAGTCTGAGAATCATGAGCAGTGTGTACACGAAATATCGCAAGCAAACGAGCAAGGACCAAGCGACGTGCATTTAATTAACCACCGGCGGCCCACCAGAGATAGTGCGCGACCGCCACTTACACCGTCGTCGTCGTCATCGCAAACCGGCGACAGAGCGCGCGAGCGACCTTTATATCGTAATACCTACCAGTCTTCGTACCCTGCTCGTGCTGCTAGTAACAATATGCCTCCCCAGTACCGTACAGCACCTGGATCTATGTCGTCACCCAAAAATGTCTGTTGCAGTAACTGTGGTCGAGACCATAGGAGAATGGAATGCCCAGCATATGGAGTGCGTTGTAGTAATTGTAATCGAATGAACCATTACGCGCGAATGTGTAGATCGGCGCGACGACGTGTATATACGGTGCAAGAAGACTCCACCGATCAGGTAATCTTCCAAAGTAATAAAGTAAATAGCGATTGGACTGTAGATTTACAAATCAATACTAAAACCATAACTTTCAAACTGGATACTGGAGCAGACGTGAACGTTTTGCCAAAACGATTTTTAAGTACAATATGTTTAACTGAACATGAGTTAACGGGAACTACAATAAAATTACAAGGGTACTCTGGCAGTAATATTCCGGTGCTAGGAAAATGTTATTTAAAAGCTAATCATAAAGGAAATACTTATTTTATAAACTTTATAATTGCTGACGTTGACTCACCACCGGTTTTAGGTAGGGTTTCGTGTCAGGAATTAAATTTATTAGCCAGAATATTGGCCATCAACAAAACAAACAACAACAGTGAAAATATACTAGATGAATTTTCAGACGTTTTTACAGGTATGGGTTGTTTGCCTGGGGTATACAAAATGCAGATAAATAAGGATATAACTCCAGTGGTACATGCTCCAAGGAAATTACCTATAGCATTACGGGACCAAATAAAAAGTAAATTAATGGAAATGGAAAACGAAGGAATCATAGCGAAAGTAGAAGGTCCAACAGATTGGGTCAACAGTATGACCGTAGTTAAAAAACCAAACGGGGACTTACGTATATGTTTAGATCCGCGTGATTTAAATAAAGCCATAAAACGTGAGCATTTCAAACTCCCTAGTTTCGAGGAGATAACGGCCAACTTAATAGGAGCGAAATACTTCAGCACATTGGATGCGAAACAGGGATTTTGGCAAGTAAAATTACACGATAGTAGCACAGATCTATGCACGTTTAACACAGTATTCGGTAGATACAAATTTTTACGTATGCCGTATGGCATATCTTCTGCTTCCGAAATATTTCACAAACGTTTGTACGAACACTTTGATGATATAGAGGGTGTCGTTTTATTTGTAGACGATTTGTTGGTTTATGGTCAGACTAAGGAAATGCATGATCAAAGATTAAGGACCGTGTTACAAAGGTGCAAAGAAATCAACATCAAACTCAATAAACAAAAATGTAAAGTGGGCTTAACAGAAATTAGGTACCTCGGTCATAAAATCTGTGCCGATGGAATACGACCAGACGACTCGCACGTAACTGCTATTAAAAACATGCCTACTCCGAAAAATGTGAAGGACGTAGAAAGATTTCTCGGTCTTGTGACATATGTTGGCAATTTTATTCCAAACTTGTCAGAAAAAACTACCTTATTGCGTGAACTATTAAAAAAGGAGGTAGAATGGCACTGGGACAGTAGACATGATGACTGTTTTAAAAGACTAAAGACTTGTTTAACAACACCACCTGTATTACAATATTACGACAAACAAACTCCAATTGTGATCTCAGTAGATGCGAGCAAGAACGGTTTGGGTGCATGTTTATTACAGAATAGTTTACCAGTGTGTTACGCATCTAAATCATTAACCAAGACAGAGCAAGCATACGCTCAAATTGAAAAAGAATTATACGCGTGTGTATTTGCATGCGAAAAATTCTACACTTATATATACGGACGTACCGATATAACAATAGAGACTGACCATAAACCACTGGTAAATATAATAAACAAACCACTTTGCGCTGCTCCCGCCCGGTTACAAAGAATGTTGATGCGTTTACAACCATATTCATTCACACTAGTATACAAGCCAGGCCGCTATCTGTATATCGCTGACACGCTATCGCGTGCAGCTGCACCGAACGATAGTGCTCCCCCCGCGCCGCGAGACCACCTCGAGGCGCAGGCGCAAGTGTGTGCGCTTACGGCTAGCAATTCATTAATTGACACGCATTTCTTGCAAATACAAAAGCACACAAAAGAAGACAACGAACTACAAGATTTGATAAAAGTAATAAAGCGCGGTTGGCCGAATGACAGATCAAAAGTTACTGATATTTTAAAATGCTATTGGAATGTTAGGGACGAATTAACGTTTGAATTTGGAATAGTGTGGAAAGGTAATAGAATTGTTATACCTAAATGTATGCGTCGTCAAATGCTAAAAAACGTACATTCCAGTCATTTAGGGCTAGAAAAGTGCAAACTGAGAGTAAGAGAGACAATATATTGGCCAAACATTAATACACAGTTAGAAGACTATTTGTCGCAATGTCAGGCGTGTTTAACAAATCGAAAACAAAACAGTAAGGAGCCACTTCTACCCCATGAAATACCAAAAAGGCCATGGTGTAAAGTTGGTGTAGATATTTTCCATATTGCAAGTCAGTCATATATTATAATGGTAGACTATTATAGTAAATATATAGAAATTGCAAAATTAACTACCTTAAAGTCAGAAAACGTAATAACGGAAATCAAACAAATATTCCAAAGGCACGGTATACCTGAAATAGTCATGAGTGACAATGGACCAGAATTTTCATCAAATATGTTCAAGGAATTTTCTGTACAGTGGCAGTTCCATCACGTAACATCGTCACCTAGGTATGCACAATCTAACGGTCAGGTAGAAAGAGCAATACAAACTATAAAAAACATCATTAAGAAAACTAAATACGACCAAACTGATTTAAATTTGGCATTATTAGAATACTTAAACACACCTATTAGTAATGAGTTGCCATCACCAGCCGAATTGTTATATAGTAGGAAGCTGAGGAGTATTTTACCCTGTAAAACTAACTTGCTAATGCCAAAAATGAACAAACATGATGTTTATAAAAAGTTGAAAATTAGACAAAACCAACAAAAGTATTACTTTGACCGACTAGCTAGAAAAAACTTAAGTAAATTAACAATAGGACAAAAAGTTAAAGTAAGGTTATGTAACGAGTGGGTTCCAGGCACAGTTCACAGCACAGCAGGACCAAGGTCATATCTCGTAACCATGCCGAACGGAAATACATTGCGCCGAAATAGGAAACATTTGATAGTGGACTCAAGTCTAAGGCCCGATACTATGTTATATTACGATGATGAGTCAACGTCACCTAGTAATTCTATGCGCTCTTCGTCTAGCTCCAGTCAACCGGTTTTACAAACAGCTGATCGCAACTTGCTATCTAATACGTATCGTACTCGCTCCGGCAGGATAGTGCGACCTCCTGATCGGTGGGGATTCAGCACGGCGACACACACGGCTACCACTACCACATGATGTCAGCAATTTAGCATATTATGTGTACACATAATATAGTACAATAGAAAGTACCTAGTAAACATCTAAATAAGTATAATATATATTCTATAAAAATAAGAACTTCCATAGAATGAGTTAAGTGATTATATTATAATATTTTGAAATAATATATGCATGTTAAATCAAGATAAATGTAAAGATAGTAATTAATAAGAAATCATAATTTGTACAGTCAAGAGCAAGCTTAGCTGGACACTATGCACCGTTTTATAAACAATCGCGGTGCACACCTTGCACTTGGCCATACAAATGTAACGTTAATTAGTTAATTAAAATAGTAACTTACGTTATTCTCTGTTAACTTGCTTCAATGGCAAGTTAACAAGAAGAAAGTAAGTACCGAAAAGTCTTCACGGAAAATACATATATTGTTAATTTAAATAAAATCAAAAGTAACAAACAAATAAAATTATTTTTATTATTGAAAATGATTGAATAGAAAAAAAAATAGTAACTACAGTAATCAACAAAATTGTGTCGTTAATTTCATAAAATTAAATAAATGTATTAAGAATTTAGATAATACTCGTAATATGTGTAATTTTTATATCTAAATAGCAACAGCTGTCTTTCGGTTCAGAAAGAGAAGAATGTTGGTAGAAAGCTAGGAATTAAACATTACAGTAATTTACTTACTTAAAAATAAATGGCATGGTTTGTAGTTATTTAAATATTTATAAAATGATCCTATTTTTGTTAATTTTCTTTTTAAAAAAAGGGGGTTGTGGGTGTTTTCATATTATTATAATAATATTGTGGGTAGCATGTATAAAAATAAATAGATTCAGTCTCAGCATTACCGTTGTTTGATTTACACGCCTACATATAAATTGACATAGACAACCGCAGCGCTATGCGCATATTTAACGGTTTTTTTCCTTTAAAATATTTTTGGATTAAAAAAAAAGGATCTATGATGTTAGTATATTTAACTAGTCTTAGCAACCTTATATTATAACAGTTATACTTAATAGAATTTAAGCATAAACTACTTAGCATCATAATTTTATTTATTTTCAATAACTTTCAATATGTCATCTATTTTGCAGTATATTTAATTTGTGGTGATACCTTTTAAGCTATTAATAAAAAAATGCAAATAAAGTTCTCTTTAGGGAAATTTAAATACGAATATGAATTAAAAATGAAACTCTCATTTTATAGTTGTCGCTATCTTTATTTGTCAAAGTTTACCTTAAATCCATATTTTATACTTATATTAGTACCTCACAAGTTTTGTAGCTACAACAGAATAAAAATAAATTATCATAAATTTTCTTCTATCAACTGTTGTAAACTACTTTAAAATAAATAATTAATATATTAAATAAACATTTTATTTAGTATAGTTTCGTAAATTGATATACATACAATAAATTATAAAATTAACACTCGATATTACATTTAATATTTACAATCTCATTTTTATTTACAAGTAAATTTACAATTTGCAATAAACATATATTTTTACATACAAATTATTTTATAATATAAAATTTGATCTAGGAAAACAACAGCTATGTGTTATTAATTTTGGTGCTAATTTTTGAAGACAATCTCAAAGACAGAGTTTTCACTGTAAATAAAGTGACTTTCAAAGTGTAAAGTTATATTTACAAATTGAATTGAATTTACAACTATTTTAATTCATACCTACAAAATTTTCAAAATCATCTTAAAATTTTTATTGCGATAATATTGTACAAATTTTATTACTTATTTTCTGTATTAATTACATTTAACAAAGTATACTAAAAAAATAACTTTACATATCAGAAAAAAAAAATCTCAATTAAAATATGAAATAAAACATACAAAACAATATAATATTTGAAAATTATCCAACTAGTAAAATTAGGCATACGTCTACAAAACATGACATCCTCATCGTATCTCTGCTATCACATAGTGATATAGTCGTGTCGTGTTGTGATACTGAACATTTTTGCCATTTAAATAAAATTCTCGCGACACTCTATTTTACCACTTACCACACAAACCGCTTAAGTCTAAAAAGTCAGTTTGTAAGAAAAGTTGAAAAATTGTCTCCAGATGTTTTTCTTCGAAAAAGTCCTCCGGTTTCCCGATCACTATTACTTTATAGAGCAAGCAACTATAAGAATTTCACTTTGTAATTACCAAATTCCATAATATCCAAACACAAAAATAAATCGACATTAAAATTACGTAAACACAACATTAATTAAAACCAATACAATATACATTGATTGTACTAAGTTTTTCATCTGAAGCCATCTACGGTGCTAGTATAGTGGCTAGCGATGATACAGTAGAGAGATATAAGGATGTTGACTGACAGTGCGCAAGGAGATGCTGTGTTCGCGTTGCCATGCTGCATTGCGGCTGGATGCTCACCTGTTGACAAAAAAACAATTAATTTGAGATACCTTAGTATGGCACCGAGGGCCTTTGGCAAGCGGCTAGTATTAAAAAAATAATTAAATTTGAAATGTTTTTATTCGTTCTTTCAGATACATATAGTGCTTATACTATGGGTCTTATTAGTACATACATGAAGCTTACAATCATATCTGAAAGAGCCTGGAGCCTATAATAAGCCTAAGCCTGTGGTATAAGACTCCAGGCCCCTTCCCTTGGCAGTGATTAGAATTCTGTATTCTCATAATTAATAAATATACGAATTAGATCGAGCATGTATGTGTGTGTGTGTGTGTGTGTGCGTTTTTGTGTTTGTGTGTGTGCATTCCATTTAGTAAGCGAGTCTCGACTCGTTCGTACCCTATATTCTATATCTATGCTCGTACCATTGTTTTCACCAGTATAAAACAAAGTCGCTTTCTCTGTCCCTATGTCCCTATATCCGTATGTATGCTTAAATCTTTATAACTACGCAACGGATTTTGATGCGGTTTCTTTTAATAGGTAGAGTGATACACGAGGAAGGTTTATATATACATATTATAATACATGCATAATATACTTAGGGATAACCCACAATAACCATTTTCCTGTGCGAAGCCGTTGCGTTACAAATTAACAGATTATTATACTAATTTATAGTAGCATTTCAAAAAACTTTCATGGAAACGAAAGCGCATAATTACACAGAAAAGTGGTCAATTTATAAATTCTTTCAAGAGTTCTTACAAAAGAAAAACTCGAACAGAACTAACAACTCCTTAACTGCATATTTTACACAGAACGGACCCTAAAAGCACTCGGAACTTTCAACTTTCAAGTTCCATTATAATAATGAGTGCTCTCATTTAAAAATAATTACTTTTAATGCTCAGATCTTACGATCGATATTGGGTCAGCTATAAAAGAGTTGGTAAGGACGTAATGATCGACAAAATTCCGGCCTAACGACGGAGAAAGGACGTGTTTTGTGCCAAACTACTTGTTAATGAAGTCTTTCATGTTTTGCTTGAAGCGAAATTTTCGAATTTTCTTCCATTTTTATTAAAATATCGATCTCAAGACTTAGTTTTTAGATTTACGTTTTTGTTATGTTAATATCTTAGATTTACCAGCGCATTGGCTCTGGCTGTAATTGCTATGTAAAACTTCAATAAATAAATAATGATCTTATTAAAAATAATCAAGAAAGGGAAAGTAAAAGTTTTAAATATCCAGTTTTTGTATCAAAATAATGTAATGACTGCTTACCGAGAAGGAGCACTTAATTGACAAAACATATAGAATTTGTCATTTCACCGTGACACACCGTGACGTGATCACCTGGTGGACAAAGGTCTTTAGAAAAAGTGTTCCGCTCCAGTAAAAGTATAACATAAAAGCCCTCATTGTCTCGCTAAGCCGTTCATTTTCAAAGGCAACGGCTTCTCAATAGTGAGCATTGACGTCAATTTAATAAGCAGACCTTTGTTTTTTTAAACAGCTTCTTAAAAAATTATCAGTAACCCAAAGAGGTTGGAAAAGCCGCGCTTCGCTTTCCCATTTCTCTGTCAGTAACCACAATTTGACAGACAGGTCCTTTATTTTTGAATCAGAATGTCGTTTGGCAACAGCTTCTCAATAATAAACAGTGACGTCAGTTTAATAAGCAGATTCTTCGTTTTTTGAATACGGAATGTATTCTATATGATTGCCAGTATCAATTGTTTTACATTTCTTACTGACGTGAACGTTGACCGAAGCGGCTTCAGCCATAGTAGGCATGCAGGTGTAGTTGCCACTGTCGCTTGGCAACAGCTTCTCAATAGTGAGCAGTGACGTCAGTTTAATAAGCAGATTCGTTGTTTTTTGAATTGGGAATCTATTCTATATGATTGCCAGTATCAATTGTTTTACATTTCTTACCGTTGATGACGTGAACGTTGACCGAAGCGGCTTCAGCCATAGTAGGCATGCAGGTGTAGTTACCACTGTCGCTTGGCAACAGCTTCTCAATAGTGAGCAGTGACGTCAGCTGCTCTGTCCACTCCGTCCGCAGTTTCACTCGCGGCTCCTCCACTACTTCATTCTCCTCTACCTCCTTATATTCTATTAATTTTGATCCTGTGAACAAAAAAATGTTATTTTATTTTTGGGGAGGTAGATAAGTTCTCCTTGAAGGTAAATTCAGAGGAACTTCAGTATTACAAAGAGAAAATATTTCACTATTTGTTTTCATTTAAAGGGCTTTGAAACTACTAAACTTATTTTAATGAAACTTGGTAAAAAGATAGAATAGACCTTTGGAAAGAACACAAGCAAATTTTTCATTTATACGTAAAAATTGTTAACGCGGGCGGAGCAGCTGCGGGGCGGAAAGCTAGTTTTCTTTTAACAAAAAAAACTAGGTCTCCTATTCCGACCACGTGACTTGACACAAGCCTACGTCATCATGCTGTTCATCCTTGTCAAATGCGTGTTAATCGACAAAGATGAACAGCATGATCACGTGTGACACCCGCGACTCGCCAGGTCCTGGGCGAGCCAGCGAGCGCGCACAAGAAGATTACAGGGCAATCCATGATGATTATATAAACACAAAGACTGAACACAGATTACGGATTTATTGAAATATAAATAAATTGATAAGATTTGTAAAAAGCTGAGAACAAGAACTAAAGAAAAGGGTGTAACTGAGAACTAGAATTTTGTTTGGCCAGCTTGGCCGAGAGGTAAACCAAAAGTGAATAAAAAAATGAATGAAATGACGGATGATTGTCGACTGAATTCCAAAATTGAATATATTCGAATTTAGACGAAAATGGTAAATGAGATGAGAATGAGGCAACGAGGTGGCATGTGATGCACCACGTTACACACGTAGGCTTGTGCCAAGTCACGTGGTCGGAATAGAAGACCTTGTTTTGTATGCTAATGTAGATCATTTTGACGTGACGTAACTGACTATGAAGTAATATTATGCCATGCGTTACATAATAAATCCTTCGGTTAGTGTTAAAGTCTACCTTTCAACTTAATCACATAATAGTTTGAGTAGCAGTATCAGAAAGTGTAATATATCATAATAATATTCTTCCTTTAATAACAACAATGATTTCAGTCCCATTCGTCACAAGTTGGTCCCCGTTTCCAATTACCATAAATTAAATGTTGTGGTTCACACCATTCCAGACACGTGCGTGTAATTAGGCCCCGACGGGAAAACAAATTATATTCCACTTGTTTTTGATTATTCGATAGGTCAAAGTATAAATAACATTCAAATTAAATTTTAAAAAACCCGCCTCTAAACTGTTACTAGATCATTTGAACAACTAGAAAGGAGCTGATAATCTTCAAATGGCTGAAGATATTTTCTTGGATCATAGCTAAAAACACTCTCGTTTGTGACACCTTGCAAACAAAAAAAAACTAAATCAAAATCGGCGTATCCGATTAAGAGCTACGATGCCACAGACAGACAGACAGACACACACGTCAAACTTATAACACCCCTCTTTTTCGTCGGGGGTTAAAAAGGGTTTAATAGAAATAAATATATATACAATACAATCAGGTGATTCAGCCTGCAATGTCCTAACCAAACTAAAGAAAGACTCCCAAAGTGATATTTGTTCGACGAGTCCCCACAGGGATTCGAACCCGGAACCTCCGTGACGTCAGGCGAGCTTTTTACCACTCGACCACGGAGGCTGCTGGTTTACTGGTAAGCCGACTAAAGAACTATTCACCCCGTTAGGAAATAGATAATAGAATAGAATATACTTTATTGCACACAAAAGAATACAACAAACATAATTAAAGCAACACAGGTGAACAAAAGGTGGTCTTATTGCTAAGGCAATTTCTACCAGGCAAACCTTTAGAGTGTAAATCAATGTCTCTTAGTTTTTCATACGAACAAACAAACTTTATTAAAATTAACCTTAAAAGCCCGATATTACAAACGGGAGCACGCAATCCGGTATTTAACTACCGTAATTGCGTAAATATGTAAAATCGTCGAGCAAACATAAAGGAAACTTTATTTGAACTGAACATAACGATGTTTACAATTGTTCGGATTTGACTAAAAGCGTTATTATTTCGGCGATAAGAGCGGCAGCTTTCATGTAGCGTCGTGTAAAACACAATACGATTTCCTGTCTATTTTACGTGGGAATTTTTACGATTTTGTCAAAATTCGTACTTAAAATACATGGTGCTATTGACAGCTTATCAAAAACTATACGAATGGAATGCTCAGTCGATAAAAAGATTTCTAAAGTTTCTAAAGAAATTCGCAGAAACAAAAATAGTTATCGCTTCTTCGTACAACTCACTGAATAAAATTATCAAATACCAATATTATGATGAAGAAATATTTGACTGTGTATTTGTTTGCCTTAAATGGGCTCCGAAACTGCAAAACCGATGTCAATGAAACTTGGTACAAAGATAGAGTAGACTTTGAGAAGTAACATAGGCTACATTTTACTGGGGGAAAATTCCTTATTCCCTTTTTTAGAGCCGTGAGGCTGAAAGCTAGTACAGATGTTTTTTATCACAAGTACAAGCGAGCCTCACTTCTAGTGCAATTTAAATCATTTATTTAAAATTAATTCAATCAAATGTAATTAATTACGCCCAATACTGCCTACTATGCTATAGGTACTCTAACTTGTTCTGTCCTTTGTCGTCCTTAAATTACTTCGCACTAGTTTGTCGAACTGGAGTGTTGTCGCACTAACGTTCATCGCACTAGAATTATTCGGCATAGCGTTACGGAGTCAGTCCGTATAGACACGCGTTCATGTGTGCGTAAACTGAGAGCTACGCATACAAAGACAATGTGCACACACAACACACACACAAGAATGGCTCGCCGGACTCGCGAGATAAAACATCTGTACGTAATAACAATGACTACAGTGGAGTTTCACCAAGCGCCAACAACAAGTGTAAATTTACTTACCCTTATACCAAAAGATGGTGCCCAGGTCGTGTGGCCCCTGACTGAGGATGCACGTGAGAGATAATGAGCTCCCCGTCTTCACGTACAAATCCACTGGACCCTGGATGTGCGCCTTTGCTTCTGTTGGCAAAAAGAAAGAAAATATTAAAAAAAACAGGAAGGAGCAAAGGATGCGATCCTGTGGAGTTTCTTCGGCGGGTTCTTCTCCACAGCAGCGCACACATGGCGCGAACCTGCCAGTTATGTTCAAACTAATATCGCATCGCCACTGAATACTTTAAGAGATTATTCTTCATAAATGTGAGATGAGAACCAGCCTTGTTTTTTTTAAAGAGGAATAATAAAATATGCGATCCTGTGGAATTTTTTCAGCGGGTTCTTCTCAATAGCAGCGCACACATTGCGCGAACCTGCCAGTTCTGTTCAAACTAATATCGCATCGCCACTGAATACTTTAAGAGATTATTCTTCATAAATGTGAGATGAGAACCAGCCTTGTTTTTTTTAAAGAGGAATAATAAAATATGCGATCCTGTGGAATTTTTTCAGCGGGTTCTTCTCAATAGCAGCGCACACATTGCGCGAACCTGCCAGTTCTGTTCAAACTAATATCGCATCGCCTCTTTATAGTTTAAGAGATTATTCTTCATAAATGTGAGATGAGAACCAGTCTTGGTTTGAGCAAAGCTTATTTAACTTCGTTTAACGTCGAAAAATCTTTTGATTTTGACAGTTTTATTTCCTATAGCTTCCTGTAGAAATGTGGTATTTGCCCCTGATATGAAGTAGCCCGACTTTTAAGCTAGACATTCAGAAACTGTGATTGTTCCAAATGTTATACAGCTTTCTATTGGTCGAAACTGACGGAATACAAAAATATAAGTATCACTATTAAATCACATTATATTGTGTTAGGAGGATCGGGTTGCCTTATATTCATCATTTTAGCCAGTAGACGTCCACTGCTGGACAAAGGCCAAAAAAAATCTCCTTTTGTGTATTTTTCCTAGCTTGTCCTAAGCGGCTGCAATTACAGCAAGCTTACGTTAAAATTTTCAAAAATGGCGGGAGTGGCCTTTCTTTATGTAATCTTCTGTGCTGTTGTACCATATCTGTGGTATCATGTCGCATATACACACATTATCATTTTCTTCATCAACACGTTAACTTGACGGAGAGTGATCCCCAGGTGACAAGTTTGCTAATACTCGTTGACAGGGAGATTAACACATCAATCTCTCGAGCGACGAGCCAAATTGTCTTCCTAGTGTATCATATTTCATGTAAATGTGAGAAAGGGACTTGTTGGGTTTCATAATATTTCTATTAGTTACCACGCATTAGCAGAAACAGTGACTGGAAATCTGGATAAGTCACGACGCGATCTTTAGGACAGATTTTAAAGACTATGAGACCTGTTAGATGACTGTAATGGTGATGATGATAATAATTGGAGATGGGCCGACTAACTTACGGACTTTTCGTACAAGACTTTTAAATACGCGTTCAACGTGTGTTTTTCTTTTTTTGGTAAGACCCCGAATGTCCAACTTTGTGTAAAATTTAATAAGGTCATTAATTCAAAATTTAAGGGCTCCTGTCAGTGGAGTAATAGCCACCTCTCTCTGTCCATAGCCAGTTCCTTGACTTCCTGATGCGACACAACTTCAAATTTTTTCCTCACTTGGTCTAAAAACGTGCGTCTTGGTCTTCTACGTCCTCTCCTGTCTTCTATCTTTCCTTCAATTATTGCTCTAAAGAAGTTGTCATGTCGTATCAGATGTCCCAACATTTTTCCGCTTCTACTTACGTAGCATAATTATGTAGGTACGTTACTTTATTACAAAGTATAATTATATTAACATATATTATTAAAATTATCAGTGTCGCTCATTTCAACCAACAACGTTTGGAAATTCCTCTTAAACTTCAGAAATAAAGAATCAGAAACATCAACTCGGGAATTTCCGAACAATTTCGGATAACAGGGCCTTTAACGAAATATTTAATCATTTCCACAAAAAATATGACGTTATAGCTTCGGTACTCTTCAAAATCAGGGGCTGTTAAGATATTAGAGATAACAAAGAGACCATTGAGGAACTCTTTGTAGATGATAGGGCACGGCTAAAGTGTACCCGGAAAATGTTTGCGAAAAGAAATGCACAAGAAACAAAATTTTCGGTCCAGATTAAAATCTCCTTAAGAAAATTACAAGGAGCTGTAGTGTGTACTATATTTCTGGATAAGACCAGTTATTTGATACAGTAAATAGAGATTAAATTCGGGTTATACTGTGTACATTATCATAAAAAATAAAAGCAATAATTCAAGTAGACTAATTTAACACATCAAAATCTCGAGCGACGATGGGAAATATTACCATAATCTGAATGGCAATTGGATTTGTTAGTAATGTAGATAAATACTATTGTCTATGATAATAGTAAGTAATATGGAATTTCCTCATAAGATTTAGGCAGAGTCAACAAAACTTAAAGGCAAGCAAAAATATAAAAAACAAACATCTAAAATATAATTGTATTGCAATAAAAATAACAAACCCTTCCAGTAATAACAGACTCTTCGCTCCCAGCAAAGTATATTTTGTCGTAACCCAAATTCTTCATTGTTATTTGAAGATTTCTTCGCTCGAGATTTAGAAATGTTTTCCTTAAAAATACCTACTCGTGCTTTTAGGCAAATAGTGCGAGTTTTTAAAGGAAGGTTTTCCAATTTGTCCTTAAGCACGTAACCGTTTCATGGAGGAGCTGAAAAGTTTTCCTTTGGAGTTAACGTAATCCGTGTCTTAGAGATATTATGAGTTTTCTGGTGCTTTCAGTGTGTTCGTTAAAATGGATGAGCGGAGAAGATATCTAGTCTAGAAATAGTCTTTGGTATTTTTTTTCAGAAATGAGGTATAGCAAATTGGTTAATCACTTTAAAAAATAGTTCATTTATTTATATAAGTAGCATTAGTAGAGTTATTTGGTAATGAGCCTGTTGGGCTGACTAACCAGGAAAACAGATTCGAGTCAGTAATAGCACAGAAGTATATTACAGTACTAACCCGTAGTAATAGTAAAAACATTATTATTTGATTTTCGCTTTGCTCTGGCTTTAATTGTTTATAATGGACGTAGGTACTCGTAGTAACTTGTTTTTAGCCTTTAATATCTAACGATTTATTTAATAAGAATTGCATTTCTTTTGCAATGATTATCCCTTTTTGCCTCATTATGATTTGTTTCCTGAATTATTGTCTACTTTAGGACTACCATTAAGTTCTTATTTTGTTATTATGTGGACACAAAACACGATATCTTTTATTAATTTTCTAACATTTAGTAGCGTTCAGTAAATAAAATAATAATTTATTTCAACCAAATTTATTTGTTCATTGAATTACTAGCTGTCTGCCCGCGGCTACGCCCGCGTTGTTTTCCGACTTTTCCGTAGTACCTAATTTTTAACTAACCCACGGGAACTCTTTAATTTTATTTATGTACCGGGATTTATGTACCCAAGATGTGGACCAGGTCCAAATAGTTTCAGAGATTATATATTATTATATCGTACAAACAGACAGAGAAACAAAAAAAAAGAAAATTGTCTGGATAAGTTCTATTTCACTTCTTACATCCTCCTGACTCGGATTTCATCTTTTTTCTATGTACAGACATTTGACCTCTACAGTTTTATTATATAGAATAAACATTTCACCCTTTAGTCACAGAATACCAAATAGTAGTCCCTACTTTAGTTACGTACTCGAGCATACCTTGGTACAGTGAGGCAGAACAGCCAAACACTCAAAGAGAACATTTGGTTCGAAAGTCCGGAACATTTCTGTTTAGTGTTTATCTTGCACTTTGTATTTGCCACTGACTAAGTAACAGAAGACCTCACATACTGATATAATACTGAACGACGCTTATGTTGGTTTACAAAATAAAACTTTTCGGTTTCTTTTTAATTCTTATCCAGATTTGTGATTATTTTTTTCGTGAAAATATATTTTTTCAGTGCTGTTTAGTTTTTTACAATAACTTTCCTTGCAGTCGCTTAGTCATGGTAAAAAACCACAATATGAAATCGAATGCTTTTGGTGATGATGAAAAGGCATAGGTCTACCACAAAATATAATGTCATTTTATGAGTCAACATTGTTTTAGAGGATTAAAGTATCTAAGACGGCCCCGTAACCTACATAGTTGGTAGTATGCCTGCCTACAAAGAACAAGGTCATGGGTTCGAATCACGCCCAACGCAAACATTCGTGTGATCGACACTTCTATTTGCCTTGTGTTAATTGGATGTTGTATATTTATATATATTATATCAGCTGTCAGACACCTATAGTACAGACAGGCTCTGCCTAGTTTGGGGTCAGATGATGGTTATGTTTTAGGTGTCCCTACATATTATTATTAAATGATATTGTTATATTAATATATTTTAACCAATAAAAAAGTGACACAGTAACATTAAAATAAAAAAAATAAAAACCCCAGCCCCAAACCGTTTCAACAATTAGATATGAGCTGATAACCTTCAAATGGCTGAAGATATTTTCTAGGATCATAGCTAAGAACACTCTCGATTGTAACACCTTGCAGAGAAATCTAGATCAAAATCGGCGCACCCGTTTAGGAGCCACGACGACGCCACAGACATACAGACACACAAGTCAAAATTAAAACACCCAACTTTTTCATCGGGGGTAAAAAACAAACATCCAAGAATTCTATAGAGGCTGGTCTCGTTCTAAACAGTCAGTGACACAGCCCGTTTTTGTTCGAACTTGGTCCCAGCTTTTCTTGTTGGCCCAGAAGAACAAAAACAAACAAACA
Organism: Teleiodes luculella; assembly: GCA_948473455.1. Classification (NCBI taxonomy): domain Eukaryota; kingdom Metazoa; phylum Arthropoda; class Insecta; order Lepidoptera; family Gelechiidae; genus Teleiodes; species Teleiodes luculella. The sequence continues at coordinate 3,630,766 of OX419606.1, forward strand.
AACAAACTGACAGCAACCATTGGAGCTCGCGAAACAACCTCAATACAGACGGTGTTGATCTTAACTACGATAGTTTAGTTAGATAACTTTGCACAGGGAAGTGTCCTTGGAAAAAAGTAATCGATTCTAATTAATCCCTTTGTTAGATTATCGAAAAAAATTTAACACGTTTTTTTTTTTTCAATTTGACGAAGATTTACCGAATCAAAATGTATGAGAAGGGTACTATGACGTCACTTATTTCGTACAATTTGTATGGCGGCGGCGTGTCGTTACTGGAAATTTCAAAGTGCTGTATCGTCGGCATTTTTCGTTTGCCAGGCGAAAAAAAAAAACGTGTACTTACATTATTTTTTAGTAATCTAACTGACGGACTAATTAGATTTTTTTAGGACACTTCCTCATTACTGTGTAAATTTTACATAATATTGAAAACTAAATGAAACTAAAGTCGTTGCAGATTAGTAATATTGAATTATTGCATAATTAAGATGAAAGACGTTTTTGATAAAAAATACTTTTCTAATTTACAGAAGTTTTTAGACGGCAAAGAAATAAATCAATATTTTGCTTTTTTTTCTTGTTTTTTAAATAGTAGGTATTGTAACATAACTATGTATAATTTGTGAGAATTATGTTTAATGAGAATCAAGCAACCAAGATGATAAATATATATTTATGAATTTAGGTTTGGTGGTCAAGTGGCTAGGTCTGTCGGATTCCATTCGAAAGATTGCGGGTTCACACTTAGGCATGTACAAATGTGTTTTCGATTTTCATATTCATGTACGTTTATACAACGCTCTTACGGTGAAGTAAAACGTCGTGAGAAAACCTGCACAGTACTGCACACACCTGCGAAGATTCTCAAAGGTTGGCTAACCCGCACTGGGACTGTAAGGCCTATTCACCCTGATGTCATGTAAGGATACATTATGATGCTGATAACGATTAAAATTAAATAAATAAATGTGTTTTCTATCGTTGTAACTAGGTCGACTAAGACCCTAATTTTGGGGTAGATTCGAGCCCCTCTGAGGGGTCACTTATGGGCTGTTAACGATGATGTAAAGGTTAATCAAAGACATAACCTACAGCTTATCAAAGACATAACCTACAGCTTATTTGGTAAGCGGTTGGGTCTATCTAAGATTTCAACCTATGTTTCTTCCTCCTGTTTCATGAGTACAACCACTATGTTGCGGATAAACCAGTTAAATTTCACGGTGTACAGTCTCCTGCAAAGAAATCGGACCCCCCTGTCATGAGCGGTGATTACTCGCCGCTTACGATAGGGGGTCCGTTTTCTATGCAGGAGACCGTACGTAGGACCATAGTAGTATGGTCTAAGAAAACAAGGTCTGAAGAACATGATGACGTAGGCTTGTGTCAAGTCACGTGGTCCAAATGCAAGACCTTGTTTCCAAAGACCATGCGGTGTACAAAATAAGATAAAGTCTAAAGGTAATAAGGTCTAAAGTTGAATGCATCGAACTCACCAACAACGTTGAGCTGGAAAGCCAGTGACATCTTCGGTTCTGTATTGACTTGACATTCGTATATCCCCGCGTCTCGTTCCTGCGGGAACTTGATCTGGAGAGTCCAGTTCTCCGACTTGTCAGGCCTAATTACCTGGGGAACAAAAAAAAAACATTAAAAATAAAATGAAAATCCTTCGCTACGAAAGCGTTACTTGATCCTTTCAACAACATGAAAAGAGCTGATAATCTTCATATGGCTGAAGATCTTTTCTTGGATCATAGCTAAGAACACTCTCGATTGTGACACCTTCAAGAGAGCGAACAAAAAAAAACTAGATCAAAATCGGCGCATCCGTTTAGGAGCTACGATGCCACTGACAGACAGACACAAGTCAAACATATAACACCCCTATTTTTCGTCAGTGGGTAAAAAACTGTTCATTTAAAAAATATATATTAAGATGATTAAATCCATTGACTAATCCATATCCTTCCGTTTATAGTTTACTATAATTTCATCTCATCATCTAATGACCTCAGAAATATCTCAGAAGATCTCAGAAGTATCAAAGGCGAACGCTGAGTTTTTTTTCTGGATCATGTTTTATACGATTCTTAAAGCACAAGAGAAAGAGATGTATTAATTCTTAACAACTAGCATGCAATGTGCTACGGCTGCGTAGCAATATCCTACGAAATCGTAGCAATGTTCTACGAAATCGTAGCAATGTTCTACGACGGCTGGAGTAGCAAACTATGGATTTTGGTATGAAAAATATATTTTTTATGTTGGGTTTATAAAAGTAGGTGGTACACTCATTTTATTCCTAAAAGCAACTTAGTATAAATAAAAATTCCATACAAAAGTATACATTTCGACCATCACAAAAATATAACAAAGGAAACAAAATCATGCACTTTTTTATTAAGTACACTTCGAGAGATCCTAATAGCATAAAAAGAAATAAACAACATAAAAATATATCCAGATGAAAGCATTTTATTTATACACTCACTTGATCCGTATATTGACAGAAGTGTTACAAACGCTCTATGTTATATTCGCCCATAAAATATTTTTACTACTTCCATCACACCAGTTTTTATGAAAGTCAAGCTTTGCTCAATATAGCTATCTCTATCTATATTATAATAGGTATGTATGTATATTCTTTGTACTCTTCTTGTAGTATTTTCAACCTTAATGTAGTTCAAACAAAAGGTGTCATGTGACATAAGTAGAGCAAGCGGTAGGGTTGTCAAAATTAGTAATTAATGCCGTTATTACAAAAAATCTGTATAAGTGCATATAACTGCATTTTAGCATTTGGCAGGAATTTAGGCTTCTAAAATCCCACGCTTGGTAGGAAAATTGGGAATCGCAGTTCTTGCAGAGCCTCATTAGGTAGGAGCAGAAATTTGTTAAAACAGTATTTTGTATTTTCTTTAAATACCTATAGAAAAAGTATTCATTTAGTTGTCTTACACTTTATATTTTTATAATATTTATTTAAACCCTATATATTTTAGAATTGATCCACAGATTTATCACTAAATGACATCAAATGTTAAACCGCAAGGGACCGTCGACAACCCTATTTCGGAGTGACACCAGAATACCGTGTTTGTCTAAGCGCCGCGACCTCATTCTTCGCTTAACCTGAAATAGATACCGGTTCTAAATAAACTAAGCAAATTGTGATTTCCACGAACTCGTCGAAACGGCGTTCGGTATTCAATTTAAAGGTTCTAGAACGTAGATTATTCGAATCGAAGTTATCTAGCACCCCCCCACGCTACCCGTCTTTCGAGCGATGTCATCGCATACGATTGAAACAAAAGAAGAATGCGGACGATCCTACAAAAAATTATCAATTTTAGTAGTCTTACTAAAATAGTGTATTTTTGTACATTAAAGATAATTAAATATATAAAGCACGTCTTTCGTTATTGCAGTAAGCGCAACCTAACACTCCCCCCACACTAGGGTCTTTTGAGCGTCGATGTCGTGCGTCGCGCATACAATCGTCCGCATCCGTCTTGTATTTCACACGCCTTGCTGTCTATGATTAACGTATGCGCGACGCATGACAACGACGCTTGAAAGACGCTAGTGTGGGGGAGGGTGTAAGTTAACTTCCGATTACTGCACTAAAATAACGCGTAAAAATTGAACGCGTCAAAATAAAAGATTTATATGACAAATAGATGAAAGATGCTAAGGCCTGTTGGTTTCTTGCATATTATTTTTTAAATATTTTTTCTGTAATGATTTTCTTGATGTTCAATAAAGTATATCTGTATCTGTATGCTCAAGTCGTGCTAAACTTTAGGACTATGTTTAACTCTAAATGTTGTACTATAAGAAAACACACACATGTAAACAACGGCGATAAACGCATGCCACTGGCGCTGCGATTGACGCATAAACGAACGGTACGGTACGCTTTAATAATTATATACATAACCGGATTAAACTGTCATCTTAAGGTACAATTATATGTATAGTTACCTACAATTTGGAGTACCTACGCCACACAAGACGCCAGAATAAAATGTATAAAATTTAAAAATAATGCATAAATGTTCAATCAAATTAAATTTACCGTTAGGGAAATCATGTTTTATAAAGTGCTTTTGAGTATATATTTTTTCTTGATGTCAGTTTTCTTTCTATATTTCCAGTAAAAACAAGATTATTTTACAGTACAACAAAAAGGCGCATACTTTCAACAAAGTGTAACACAACACTATAAACGTTAAAATGAAAACGTATCGTCCAAACTTAGTTTTGTGTATTTCAATGTGGAATATCAGCTCCCAGGTCGATTCCGCCGCAAAATACAAGCGAAAACTTTAAACAAGTTCCAGTTTTAGAAACTATGTAAACTGACGTAGTGCTTAAACACGATATCTAACTTGTATACATTTACAAACATATTTCTTTACTAGCTTTCTGCCCGTATTTGTATTTTTACTATTTCGTGCAGTTTCCCGTAGGAATGAGATATTTTCATGCGGTAAAAACTATCTAAGATGCCAACCAGGGATTCAATTCAATTCAATTCAAAAACACATTATTGCACATAAAACACATAATTGCAGAGAGTAAAATGTAGGTTAGAAAAGGCAATTGGCGACCTTATCGCTTTAAGCGATATAAAGTACCACAATGCCAAATTTTAGTCAAATCGGTCCAACAGTTATGGACATTAGCATAGCCCGTACAAACAGACAAACAAATAAACAACTAAACAAAGAAACAAAAAAATTGAAAAAGATCTGGATATGATTTATAAATCATTAAAATTTCTTACATCCACCTGTCTCGGATTTTAGATTGTTTTTTTCTATGTACAGACCTTCAACAGACTCTACAGTATTATTATATATAGATTACTTTTTGGCACGAATGCACAAACTTAACATGGTTATTTGCATTTCAGAATAGAAAGTTATTCATATTTTCCGAAGGATATGTACTTTGGTTATTTATCTGAATATTATGTAAACGAAATACTCTATGACATGAATAATAATGTTCAAAAGTACCGCCTTTTGCGTTGAAGCAGATCATCGTATGGAAACCTGCACAGAACTGCGAAGAAATTCAAAGTTTGTTAGTAAAGTTGATCAACCCGCTCTGGACCGACTAAGGTCTGTTTACTTTGTATTATTATAATTAGATTCTTTATTGTACACAAAAAACAAAATTATACAGTAAATATAAGCGGAAGTATACAAGGGCGGATTATATTTATTGTCTGCTAGCTGTCCGCCTACGGCTACGCCCGCGATGTTTTTTTTATTTTATTTTTTTTAAGGTACCACCATGCAAAATTTGATTTAAATCTGTCTAACAGTTCAAGAGATTAGCGTGTACAAACAGACAGACAGACAGACAGACATACATTTTTTTCAAAACTTCTATTTTTGTGTTCAGCTACACTCCCTTTAAACAAATCAATGTATAGACACGCCGGTTTTATTATAGTATAGATAGAAGAAAAAGATAGATTAATATTCTTGGCGTAATAAATATTCTTAAATCACAGACACATAATACGGACCAGGGATTAAAACCACGCATCCTGAATAAAAGACAACGGAGCTTACCACTAGGCCACCGACACGCTCTAGTCTTCTAGTCATAGTTTTTCCCGTGGGAATGTGGAATTTACGCGCGGTAAAAGGTAGCCTATATTACTCACGGTGATTGTAGCTATCTAATGATGAAATATTTTTTGTAATCGGCATAGTAGTTTTTGAGTTTAATGATTACAAAAATGCACAGCCACACACACACACACAAATACAAATATTTCCCTTTATAATATTAGTATGATTACTAAAAACCAAATATTTTTCACCGCAAAACTGAGACTTATTACCGCTGCAGTAAGATTGATATCAGTATCAAAAGCTTTTTACGAGAAGCCACGTAGTCTTCGCCATTATTTTTCATTTTTTCCAAGTTCTAGCTGAGAAAGTTAAAATAATAACTGTGCTTCTTTAAGATTTATCACTAAAGTGTCTGAAGAGGGGTAGAGTAGTTTTTAATGATAGTATTTTCCTCTGGATTCATAGGTACTCGACTATATTTAAGAGAGTTGGTGACCTAGTGGCTAGGCCGTTGACTTCCATTTAGAAGTTCGCGGGTTCGAGCCTCGACAAGTACCAATACAATATATAATTTACTGCACACAAAACAGTACAGTGAAAAATTTACAAAAAAGTGTAGAAAGTGTACATGTAGGCGGCCTTATTGCTAAGTAGCAGTTTCTTCCAGGCAACCTTATTTAGTACCAATCATGGTCCAAGAAAACAAGGTCTTGCAATTAGACCACGTGACTGACATGAGCCTACGTCATTTTGCGCTGTTCATCCTTGTCTATTACACGCATTCGACAAGGATGAATAGGAAAAATGACGTAGAAATTACGTAAGCTCGTGTCAGTCACGTGGTCTAATTGCAAGACCTTGTTTTCTTGGACCATGGTACCAATGTTTTTTCGATATCTAAATTTGCATGTACCTTATTCAGAATTTGGTATCCACTCCGTCAAAAATCTATGTAATACTCTGTAACTGCGCCACCACCTAACTTCGCAATGTATTAATTACAAAGTGTACGTCAGACGTACATAATGAACGTGTGTCAAAAAATCATGTACGTTGTCGTTAAAAACTGTGAAAATAATAAATAATAAATATGTGGGACATCTCACACACGGCCATCTGACCCCAAACTAAGCAGAGCTTGTACTATGGGTGTCAGACAGCTGATATACATACATATATAAATATACAACATCCAGACACAAGGCAAACACAAGTGCTCGTACACATGTTTGCCCTGGGCGGGATTCGAACCCGCGACCTTGTGCTTCGTAGGCAGACGTACTACCAACTAGGCTACGAGGCCGTCAAAATTCATTCATCATTTACTGTGGCGCAGCTGGGTAGCGATCTCTGCAGCTGACTGTACGTTTGTTTGACGCTTTTATGGTGAAGAAAAACATCGTAAAGAAAACTGCAAACACCTGCAAAGTAATTAAAAACTCGTGTGACAAGCTATCAAGCTTATTAACTTCTGAAATGACGTCATTCAGTGTTCTAAGGAAGCCTATATTTAACAAAATAATTTAGAGCTTTGAAAATTTTTAATTTAGGGGTCACACAAACTAGAAAGTGTAGTGGAGGCGTTAAATTTAAACAATACATACCTGGAACCTCTGATCTGAAGTATAAGTCAATATTCCTGCCGTCAGGATGTGCAGATCTCTCTTGCGGATCCATGAGACCTGAAAGAGAAGGAAACATTTTCAATTTATTTAAGAACTAACTGTCCGCCCGCGTTGCTTTTTTACTTTTCCGTGCAGTTTACCGTAGAAATAAGATACTTTCCCGCGGTAAAAACTATCTGAGATGTTGACCAGGAATATAAGGTATCACCATACAAAATTTTGTTTAAATCGATCCTACGGTTTTGGAGATTTGCCCGTAAGTACAAATAGACAAACAGAGGAACAAAAAAAATTTAATAAATCTGGATATGTATATTTATTATCACTTTTTACATCCCCCTGACTGGGTTTTTATCATACTTTTTGTATGGACTGATTTTCAGTTATAGTTAAAAGGTTGCCTGGCAGAGATTGCTACCTTAGCAATAAGGCCGCCTTTTGACTCTTTTATTTGTTTTAAAAATTGTTTCTGTGCACTGTATATTTTGGTGTCAATAAAGAATATTGTATTGTATTGTAGTTAAGTTGAGAATATTGTAATTAAGAACGAGGCACAAGTTTGACCCAGACAGACTTAGCTCTTTTGTTTTATTCTCTGCCCCTAATTACTAAGTATTTCGATGTTCGCCGCGCCCACGCGCCGGCTGGTACGTGCATTTTTACTTGAAGGGTAATGTGTAAGGGTATTGACTACCAGAAGTTTTTACTTGAAGGGTAATTTGTAACCAGAAGGGTATTGACTACCAGAAGGGCGTTCTAATTTTTGGCTGCTTTAACCGCATCTGCGATTTCGTCGCCTGGCTCGGAAAGGGCTACGTACCATTGAATTAACGTTTCAACCAAAATAGAAACGTTGATGAACGATTCCACGAACGGTTCAGTAATTAGATCTGTTATAGCGCGTAGCGTAGCGTGATATATATTAATCAAATTGTATAAAATAATAATTTTTGAAAAATATTTTTGAAAAGATGCAACGTCTGTGGAGTTTCTTCCGGCGGGTTCTTCTCCACAGAAGACAGCCAAATTGTGAACCCGCCTCGACGTCGAAAAGTGATTTGTAAAATCTTACTTCGAATAAAACATATTTCATTTTCATTTTTCATTTTTCATACGGATTTGCACATTAACTAAACCAAAACTAAACTTTATTTGTTTAAACGGTTGAAACATTCTTAGATAGCACGATTGGGGCCCTGGTAGAATTTACAACTCAGCATGGGGCTGCCTACATGTCTAAATTCTACTCTTCTTGTGAATTGTACTCTGAACTATATTTTCTATGTGCAATCCATACTAATATTATAAATGTGAAAGTGTGTTTGTTTGTTTGTCCTTCCTTCACGCCCTAACTAAACAACCAATCGATTTGATTTTCGGCATGGAGTTAGTTGAAAGGATGGAGAGTAACATAGGCTACTTTTTACCGCAGGGAAATACCTCATACCCACGGGAAAAACGGTTAACGCGGGCAAGGCGCGGCGGGGAGGAGAGATAGTATAGATAGTATATTCTATTCTATTCCTAAATTATAAATATTTCCAAATAATTGTTGTGTAAAATACGTGGAGCATCTTTATACCAGAGATCGAAACTGGTTTTGAAATCCCTGTTAATATCGTTCGAAAAACAGATATAAGTAATTCCGTTCCCCAATTAACCGGCAATAGATGGAACGTAATGAAACAAACCAAAAGTATTCTAGTTAACCCGGTTTTTGATAAAGAACGGAATGAAACCGGTTTCAATCGGTTTTGTAATTATTAAAGTAATTGTTTTTGCAGCAGGCGAAGGCCAGGGCTGCCGGTTGCTTTGCATATTATGTTCCCCCAGGACTAAACCTACCCTTAGTGATCTTAGTTAGAGCTATAGTCGGATAGGGTTTGAACTAGCGTGATTCAAAGCAAAAAGTGTATGAAAAACCGGTTCCGATCCCTACTTTATACACAAATAAATGTGAGGAGCCTCGTATGTATGTGGCACTCCGAAATACTTTACCGACCGCACTTCGCGGAATTTTGTTCGAAAGTTGTACGTAATTTCAGACTTTTGTACTTCAGAACAACGCAGTACTTGAATGCCTGATATTGTACGGTAAAGAGAGGTTTTTACAGTATCGCGTTGTAACAAATGATTTGAATTTATTGTCGGATTATGGTAAATGACATGAATGACATAGAGTACGTTACATGAATGGCATACGAGTAATTGATATGGAGTATTTTTAATTCAGAAAGTTTACACAACAAAGCACAGCTTTTTCTTTATTTATGAGTTATTAATACTATTTGTGAAGTTTTTAATTATTTTGTTTCGACCATATATAAAAATAAAATGTGAGTCAGTTGGTAAGTCTTGAGAGAGGTGATTGATGAAATAAAAAATCTAAGTGACGGCTTAATAAATATTGAAAGGATATACTCATGCGGACAATAGTATACTTGTTAGAAATTTTTCCAAAGAAAAGTTTCACGGAAACTGAAAACAAACGTAAGTAACAAACTTGTACAAAATTGTATTTTGTTCAAACTGTTTGTATGGAGATGTCATAATATTAACGTTTCGGGAAAAGTTTCAATGGGTAAGAAGATAAAATCCATAATATTCCATAATTTACTGAGCATACCCTATACTGATAGGCTATACTGATAGGATAGGGCATCCTTATCAAAAAATATTTTGATAATGCTGTTACTTACTCTCTTTATAGTCTCTCTTATTACTTATATTTTGTCTGGAAAGAAAAAATAATCTCACGTAAAACGTAAAAAATAGTAAAAGTGCATTGACTTATTGTAGTATGAATCTTTCTTTACTGACAATACTTTAGAAGTGCTTGTGTGAGCAGAATACCGTGAAATACTCCGCTATTAAGAAAATTAGATCGTTATTAATGTAAAGTAGGAAAGATAAAGTAGGTACTAGAAAGAGAAGAGGAAGCAGCCTTTGTAGCTGTTGAAATGAAGAGGAAATAAGAGGATGGTTTGAAAAGGATGATTAAAATAAAACCCTTGATGATATGAATTTAATTTCAAGTTATAAATCTCTGTATAAAACATTGTTGTACGCAAGCAAACATCAAAGAACCTTAATTGTTTACAAATTGAGTATGTAAGTAAATAAATAAAAAAAAAATTGTGTGGGGTAACGAATTTAATAACATTGTAATAATCTCAAACGCTAATCCTGCCATTAGCATAGGACCGTTCCATGTCTTCCATTGGGTGTCATACAAGGCGACTAAGGGATTCGGGTGAATTTGCTGATTAGGCAACAGGCTGGCAATTTGTCACTCACTACCTCTACATTCACTAAAATACACAAATATCTGTGTATTAGTAATCGTTAACACAAGAACTTTGCTTTGGTTTTGTTTGGTTGAACTTACTAAAACTATGCTCACTCCACCGATAGGGAAAATAGCGTGTATGCACAGAATACCAAATGGTAGTCCCTACAGAAGATTCACTTAGCGACATCTATACTAATATTATGAAGAGGAAAGGTTTGTTTCTTTGATTGCATCGAATAGGCTCCGTAATTACTGAACCGATTTCAAAAATTATTTCACTGTCGAGAAGCCACGTGATCCCGGAGTGAGCAATATAGGCTATATTTAATTTTCATAAAAAATAGGGATCCTTAGTAAAACTCCAATAAAGTAACCCAAGGTGTAAAAAAATACCTAAAATATTCCTAATTAAAAAGGCTCCGAAACTACTGATCCGATTTTGGTGAAACTTAGTAGGTACTAAGATAGAATAGACCTTGCGGAAGAATATAAGCTAACTTTTACCGCGGGAATAACAATAAACGCAGGCGGAGCGGCGGTGGGAAGCTAGTATAAAATATTCTCATATAGACACGTGAAAAAATCGTTTTAATAGGCATTGTAAAAAAACCCACTCCAATTTGACCGCTAAAATTTTTATCCAGAAATTACATTTTAAATAATCTTTTAACTATAATATAATGATTTACCAAAACGCCAACTATAACGTAGCTTTTCCATCAAATTACTTGAAGCGAAAGTCATTAACAGGTCTTGCCAAGAGCAAGCACAACTTGTAATAACCTGGTTGGCCAACGCTTGTTTATATAATCAGACTCTATTATAGTTGGTTTGGTTTCCCTTTGGTTTAGGATAATTTTGTATTTCCTAGAAACTGAGGTTAATTGTTAGTAAAACAAGTACAAATCAGATATTATTTAGAATAATTAAGTTATTATAACCCAAAAAAAAAAAGTATTCCATCATTTTTGATCAAGACAAGTAGTCTTTATAATAATTTATAATTCATTTAGATTTCTACCTTCTGAAGAAGGTAGGCATGTGACTAATCTATTTGATCTAATATCAGCCATTCAGTACTTATCAAAAATTTTCATCCGATGCGCGATTGCTACTTAAGAATCTTAAACTCGTATCTCAGCTTACATCAATTTTGCTGGCAGTGTAATACATACATACATACAGTCACGCCTCTTTCCCTGCGTGGTAGGCAGAGACCACTTCCTTCCACTTACTACGATACAGACACACTTCTTTCTCTTCATCCACATTCATTAATCTCCAGCAACAGCAGCTGTTTTCAACCCCCGACAAAAAAGATGGGTGTTAAAAGTTTGACGTGTGCGTCTGTCTGTCTGTCTGTGGCTTAAAGCAACGCCGCCGGCCTTCCGTACTGAAGGCCCGCGTTGGTCTAAGGTCTGTAGCATCGTAGCTCCTAAACGGATGCGCCGATTTTGTCCTAGTTTTTATTTTGTTTGCAAGGTATTACAATCGAAAGTGTTGTTAGCTATGATCCAAGAAAATATCTTCAGCCATTTGAAGATTATCAGCTCTTTTCTAGTTGTTGAAAGGATCAAGTAATTGTTTTGTGGCGAGGGTCATGGTCCAAGAAAACAAGGTCTAACAATTAGACCAAGTGACTGACACAAGCCTACGTCATATCTACGTCATTTTGCCTATTCATCCTTGTCGAATGCGTGTATGTAGACAAGGATGAACAGCACAAAATGACGTAGGCTTGTGTCAGTCACGTGGTCTAATTGTTAGACTCTGTTTTTTTGGACCATGGCGGGACTTAATTATTTTTTAATTTAAAAGTTATATTAGTAGTGAATTACCACTACAGTGTTGCAATTCTTTGGGCTTCATCGTACGTAACTTTGGTTGGAATGCTATCCATCTTCACTTCTTATAGGACGGCAAGAAAACTCCGCGCAAATTATTACCTACATGTAGAAGTATATTTTATGTAATATATGTCCGTATCTGTAATCAGCCAATATCTCCGAGTCTTATCCAAAGCCAAATCTAATAATACATTCTGTCGTCTGAGTTGAGAATCAATGACTTATGTTTGAAGTACGCTGGACTGAATCATGTCCCACTAAATATTGTTTTTTAATTAGAGTGATTCCAATTTATTCATCAAAAGTCTGTTATATCTAAATGTGCTTTAGCTATGCACCAGTAGATATATAAATTTGTCTTCATCTTTGATTCAGTCGGTCGAACTGTGAAAACCGTGAAAGATACTCAATTCAATACTCAATTATGTATTGTATTCCATTTTGATTAGTAAGTGAAAGTTAAAAATGCATGGAAAACGCAATAAATTGTGACACCCGCGGCTCGCCAGGTCCTGGGCGAGCCAGCGAGCGCGCACAAGATAACATGATGAAAAGTGGAAACACTGGTAGTACTAAACTTGTCGACAAGGTTTAATGAATATAAAAATATAAAATACTACGAAACAGGGAACAGGGAAATCACGAGTATTTAAAAAGCTAGTACATAATAATTAACACACAAAGAACACTGCTTAACTCTATCAAAATGTCAGCAGTCTCTTGCAAAAAACTATATTTAGGATAGAATATTTAACCCACTCCAGTCTACTTAACCTAACTTGAACATCACTGCTTTCACTGAAATAACGCGGTATATATAAAGGCAATCTTTGTAGGTTACAAGTATTGATTTGAAGCGCCTACGCTACACCTACGGATTCATTCTACTAATATTATAAACGCGAAAGCTTGTATGGATGTTGTTACATACATACTTACATACAAACACGCCTCTTTCCCGAGGGGTAGGCAGAGACCACTTCCTTCCACTTGCTACGATCCAGACACACTTCTTTCGCTTCATCACACTCATTAATCTCCTCATGCATACTCGTCGGTTTAGAGTACTCCTGACCCGACCTTTTGTCAGAACGTCCCCGATTTGATTTTGAAACGTTCGTCTTGGTCTTCCCCTTCCAACGCTTCCTTCCACTTTCGCCTTATATATCTGTTCTTATATGTTTGTTACCCTTTCATGAAAAAGCTACTAATAAAATTTTATAATAATATAGCTTATAGATAAAAATAACAAACAGGCTACGTCTCAACTGGGGAAAATACCTTGTTCCCACGGGAAAAACTGTTAACGCGAGCGGAGCCACGGTGATATAACTGCGGGGGCGCGGCCAAAATCAAAACTAATAATCAGAGACGGAGCCCCTCAGGCGTCGTCTCCTTCACGATGTTTTACGCGCTAAGCCTATGTCCAAGGCTCCCTCGAGCCGCCCCTGGACGCGTTGGTACATGACTACTCTGGGGTAGAGTTTTCCGCTCCCTCGCAAGTCCGGTGAAGCTTGATGCGTCGTAATTTGCGACACAAGCATAGGACAATTAAAAAAAGGTAGTATAACTATAATGTTAGTCAAGTCTCTATGGCGTTGGATAAAAGCTTCACAACTAATTTCAGATAATCTTTTTATTGATATCTACATGAGCCTGTTTGTATTTCTTGGAAATGTTGTACGTATAACATGTTTATAAATGTTATATCACGTTTACGCTTCAGATAATACTAAACGCAATTATTAATAAATTTCTATGTACTTGTAAATAATTTTAAATGATTATAGTACCTACATAAATTCTAATAAAGCTTGAAATAGCAATTCTCACTTCACTTAACTAATATGAACTAAATTTAAACTGTACCAAGATTGCTTCGCCATGTGGTTTCGAGATTGGAACTGAATCAAACCAACTTTTGATGTAGGTGCTTGCCTTCTAAGGCGGAAGAAAGATAAATTAATTAATCTATGGACGGCATCATTTAATTGCATTCCCAACAAAAAATATTCATACCTTGACTTCAAAATTCTTTGCATTATACTTTTCATGACTTATCTAATCAAGTTATGATCAAATGCAGAACTAAAACTACTAATTTAATTATTTATTTTTTATCACTAACTAGTGCCTCAACAGTTATTCTAGTCTATGACGGTCTGTAAAGCGAAGTGGGAACAATCTCTACGGAGTAGACCTTCCATAGACCACTGCTATGGCTACGATTAGTTAGTTAGTTCCTTTACAGGCCATGTTTAATTAGATTCTTATTGGCATTTAAGCGATGAAGTATCTTTACAGCGTAGACCCGTCGTCGTAGACTACTGCTACGGCTACGCAATTACGTAGCGGGAGCTACGAAATGTAGTAATCACCTGGTCCAGGCGTGTCTCACTCCTCCGTAGTTTATGTTCGCCCGCGGCTTCGCCTGCGTTGGTTTTTGAGTTTTCAGTTTCCCGTAGGAATAAGATATTTTCCTGTGGTAAAAAGTAAGGTGTTAGACGTGGCCGGAAGGGTCTAACTTGCTGCCACAACCAGACTTCCTAGTACCTATTGAGCGAGTCTTAGAAAGTTGTTTATTATTATTATTATGTGAGCATAAAGTTTATTTCACACCTCTTCACAGAAGGAGAAGAGGCGGCGTTAACTCCAGCGGTGGAAAAATCAAACCGCCGGAGGTCAGGGCGACAGGGACAAGAAGCGACGGACAATCCTGTCCGTGTCGAGCAAGACTGCTTTCTGCATCTTGGCCTTCAACCGAGTCCTTAGACCCAGCCTCTGGAGGTGTCGGTCGAGGCTGTTCGATTATTATAATTTATAATACTTACGGCCTTATCCCCTAGTTGTTCAACCCTGCAATGTAGGAACGCGGTCTGGCCGACCACGGTAGTGACGTTCCGAGGCACGTTATACTCGAAGTAAGGGAATGACCCAACGCTGTCCTCGCCGTAGTGAATGCCTGTAACAAGAAAATTAATAGTTAAAGTCAAACTCAAAGTCAACGTTAAACAAAGCGACATCTGTCTTAAATTCATCCGAACTCCTACTACTTACATAAATGTTAAAGATCGTTTCAACGAATATTACCTATGGTGTTATATTGGCAGCATTGTTTTTTTAGTGTGATATGTATGAGGCTTTTTTTTTCTGTGGCGAGACAGAGGAGCCAACACAATGCCATAAGTACAATTCGTTGAAACGATTCTAAATCCGTATCGGAGAATTCGCTTTCGTAACCTATTATAGCTAGTTAGTTTGGGTGATTTGCAATAGATGGCGCCGTAATTAAATCTTAATATGAAATTTCCTTCTGTAAATTCGAGAGCATTTTCAATATAACCATCACCACTTTACAACAGATTTTAATTCGTCTCCTTAGTCACAGCCAAAATATTTCGTTCATCATAGGGTTTTAAAACACTTGATGACGTCAGATCAGTTGTTAATAAGTTTTGCTCAAACAAAAGTTGGTTCTCGTCTGACGCTATAAATAAGTATAAACTCAATAATTCAAAGAGACGATGCGATATTAGTTATACAGAACTGGTAGGTTCGCGCAATGTGTGCACTGCTGTGGAGGAGAAAAATTTAACGTCTCCGCTCCCCCGCAAGTCCGGTGATACTTCGATTTTGAAAAAAAAGCGTAAGTACGCAGAAAAATAATGAACTACATGGCTGTAAGAAAATTCACAGAAATTTTAACACAAAAATTAATGTAAAGCGAAATAAAATTCTGTAGATATTTTAACTTGTAACGAATTGCGTCACTTCGTTAAGGTAAACATTTTCAACATAGCTACTTTTGAAGTCGTACAATTTGAATGCAGTTCCACCAAAACATTTTAAAATTCCAACCCCACTGCAGTAACAAAACCCGTGTGCACACAACCCGTAAAATTTGCAAGATAATTTCCATTCCCCACCTGCTTTTGTACACCATTTCCAACTGCTGTACGGAACACTAACTGGATTATTCCAGTTGAAACTGGCTCTAGATGCTTAACAACTGATTAAATCCGTTCCTTAGTGTTATTTACACGTTAAGCTTAATTAAAGCTACCTAATGGAACTGGGACTTGTTAGTGTTATTAGAGAAATAAGTGAAAATTTAAACTTAAAACGAAACGGAGTGCTAACGGACAAAAATTTCTTGCAATAAAAAATAGAGTAGAGAATAGAAAAGTAGAATTTTCATATTGAGTAAAAATATTTATTATACTAATTACACTCAGAAAATAAACAGGTTCGGTCAAAAATATATCTCCACATTACATAGCATTAAAACATTTCGTTTTTATGAGAAAGATATTCAAGACGGTGTAAAAACTATAATTTTTAGCTTTTTCTGTTTTTTACTGCAAGTATATTACTAGCATTTTTTTGGTTATTAGGTCAACTAAAAATGATCTATAGTCCGGCCGTTGACGTGGGTCAAAATCATGCAAAACCAACAATTGCCTTCAATAAAACCCGCAAACTACATCTATCTCATTTACCCACACAATATATTTAATGTACTTCTCTCTTTCATATGCAAAGGGGTAACACAGAATAGAAAATGATACAATTAGTGTAAACAAAGGTGGTTGATTAAGAAATTACTCCGGGCAGAACATCTGAGCTGTGTAATGTAGGGCAGGTGTACACTTAGCCTTAAGGGTGTGTTTACAATGATACAAACTAAATACAAATACAATTTAATATTTCTTATTTGCACCAGATTTTTTTTTATTGACCTTTGCTTGAGGCGAAAAAGTACGACGGATCAAGCTTCACCGGACTTGCGGGGGAGCGGAAGACTCTACCCCAAAAAAAGTCATATAGCAACGCGTCTAGGGGCGGCTCGAGGGAGCCTCGGACCACGGACTAGCGCATTGATATTGAAAAACATCGTGAAGGAGACAGGGGCTCCGTCTCTGATTATCAATTTTGATTTTGGTTATGGCCGCGCCCCCGCCGGCGGGTACGGGCGTTGTTACCTGAAGAGGAACCAGAAATAAATAGTTCTGTTACAATTTTAAATCGTGAAACAGGAAGCTAATAGGCGGCCTTACTGCTAAAGTAATCTCTTCCAGGCAACCAAGCAGGAAATTGCGAAAAATGCTAAACTACATACATTACTTATAATATAAAGGTACGTATAATACGTCTTAAAACTTTACACAAATAATGCATAATGTATATAAAATTATTATAAAAAAATAACATAAACATACTGATATATATTTATAACAATTGTTTAGGTAAT
The DNA here is from genome assembly GCA_948473455.1 of Teleiodes luculella. Lineage (NCBI taxonomy): Eukaryota > Metazoa > Arthropoda > Insecta > Lepidoptera > Gelechiidae > Teleiodes > Teleiodes luculella. Next base: position 3,648,384 of record OX419606.1, read on the forward strand.
ACAGGATAATAGAAAATTGTTTGAACGCAAAAAAAAGACAAACGAAAAAATGTGTTTTTTTGTTTTTCTTTCATGCTGGTTTGAAAGACAGCCCTATATAAAAAAATATTATAAAGAAATTATGACGAGAAAAAAAGAATAATGGAAACTGTTTTGGGGGGGTTTCACGCGGGAATCGAGAGGAAATGGCGGGTTCATTGTGTCGTCCTTTTTAAAATTAGTTTTTCATGGTAATTGTGGTGTTAATATGGTGAAATTAGTGCGATAATGTGCCATTAAAGAAGAACTATTCAATGAAAGTGAGAAATAATGAGTGGTTAGCTGTTTCCGGTTTGATACCCCGCGTTAAACTTCAGTATCATTGGAATGTAAGAACCACCCTTGCATTTCAATGATCCCGTAACAAGAAATGAAACTACTGAAGACGTTTAACATGGATGCAAGAAATGACTAAAGACGACGAAATGAAACTGAAGAAATAATGACTGAAGATGAAGACATTAAACTTGGATAATGCAAGAAACTACTTAAGACTAGGCTGTATGGGCTTAGATCCCTTTGCCTTTCCCATAAGGGAGAAAGAAACTAAAAAAAAAAGGAAACTGTTTTGTTGCGAAATCCCTAGATCATGAAACAGTTGATAAACGATGATTAATTATTACTTGATAACAAATGCCATTAATTTTTCTTCTCTCATAATCTACTTCTACAAATTTCATGTAGTCAACGACTCATTTCTAGTTAGCTTAAAGTAAGTAAAACTTATGGAAAACAATATAGCGTAAGAAAAACTTGCGATTAGAGAAAATGCGATCGTATCTTGATACCTATAAAGTATTTTTTTCCATTTTCCCCTGCTTTTTTCCCTATTTTGGTGCCATTTTGTGCGTGTTGTGGCCGCATCCTTACGAGGGTGTGTCGAATACCTTTTTACACGGACCCACGTGAATTGTTATTTGGATGCGGTAGTTCTCGTGTTTACTACACTTGTTTTTGTTTAGATTACGAAAGTTGTTTGTTGTTTTTCTTGAGTAGGTATATTCGGTTTTCGTGCTGATCGGTCGATTTTTTTTGTTATGTAAAAGGGGAAGGGAGTTCCAATAAATGAAATTACTTACTTATTTCTTAACTGATGTTGTGTTTTGCTCTGTTAAGAGTTATCTTAGAGGATTTAAAAAATTAAATTGTTACATCACTATCAACAACATAGGCCTTGGAAAATGCCTTAGACTATTTTAGTCTCTTCAATATTTAGTTTTTCCATATACAAATTTTAAAAAAAACCTTACTGTTTAGTGTTGGTTCTTGTTCGGAGGTTACATCGAAAAACTTGTATCTGAATCTGCATCTGAAAGTTGTATTAGGGTGAATTTCCCGGGACCAAAAATTGCGCGGCATTGATGAAATTGGTATTAAAAAATATAGTTATAATGTTCTAATATTTTTTCTAGTTAGGTGAAATAGTAATCTATGTGGAGCACTAAATATTTTAATAATAGGATTAATAGATATTACAAAAAAAATTATTAAACCTCGAAATCTTTCATTACCGTGTTTGTCCACACCTCACCTTGATGTGTATTATACCTCATTGTTAAAAAACTATGGGTTGTTTACATTAAAACCTAACTTTATTTGATACGTGAATAGTTAAAGTATTGCTACGTAATACATTTATTAAAATATTTGAACAATACAACGAATGGTTCATCAAAAGACATTTGTCCCAGAACTACCTTTCATTGCCGTGTCCTAATTATGTTCAAGGATATTGTTTTATCTAACACCTTGTGTCTTCCCATTGGTGTGCTAAACGTTGCTTAAGAGTCCCGCCTAAGTGCTCGACGTGGAAGGACGGCCACACGTGCCTGCGTTTTCGTGCTATAAATTTAAGTATTCAATTTTTTTGTTACTGGACATTTTTTCTTTCATCACCGTGCATAGGTATAACTTCTATTTGAATAAGTTTACCTTCTTGATTAAGTATTCAATAGAACGTCATTTCTTTTATGTTTATTTGTGAAGTATTTATTACTTTGAATAATTAATAGATTTTTTGTTATTTAAATTTTTTGCCCTGATTTTCATCTCCATGCTTTCATTTCCATGGTTTCCGTGGCCTAAATTTGCTATGGCAATGAAAAAAAAGACACGGAAATGAAAAAAATTTCATTGCCATGCCTTGCCGTGGCCAGATGTTTCATTGCCGTGGCCAAATATTTCATTTCCGTGTTTTACGTTTTCATCGCCATGTTATGATTAGGCAAAGAAAACATCTGTTGGAGCACAGTTCTTTCATTGCCGTTGACACTTGTTTCATTGCCGTGCACGCATGTTTCATCGCCGTGGCACGAAATTTTCGATCTTATGTATCTCGTTAGTTTTTTAAGTTATCTGCTAGATATTTAGCAAGGATATATACATTTTCAAAATCTTTAATAAACGCAGACTTTTTTTTTAATAAACCTTAAGGTAAAAAAAACCACGGGAATGAAGATTTTAGGAGACCTGTTGAAATTCACTCATTACTTATATTTATGCGACAATATGAACTGACACTGTAAGTATGAACTTACTTATACGACGTCACGTTACGTTTCTTCACTTTTGTAGTCATACAAATACTGAATAAAAAAACATTGGAAAGTAAATTTAAAAGACAAACTTTTTTTAAGTAGAACCGCAGGAAAAAGTCACCTTAGTCATCTGATCATAAACAGATAAATCCATAACATTTTATTTTAACCTTCAAAGCTTCGAATTTATAATTTTACTGCCTAATTTTAAGGTTGAAACTCTCGTAACCGCGTCAATCTGTCGCGTACATTTATACACCTACATGTTGTCACATGTTGTGCAGACATAAAGCGGTCTCCGCTAACCAGTGTTGTTCCGATATCTATAAATTATCGATTGTATCGTGATTATTCATGATGCATCGCAACCTTGAAAGAGAAATTAATAGGTCGATCGATAGTGCTATCGAAACTTTAGTGACCACCAATATTTGTATTGTATTGTGCTATTAATGACTAAAATTAGCTCACATAAAATGTTTAATCGTTAACTGTCGGGCAGTAGATAATGGTGAGTAAAAAAAATATTGTAAATACTATCTAAAAATAGTACTATTGAGCTGAGTCGATAGTAGTAGTACAAATTTTTACACAATACTATGTTAATTTTTTTGTTAATATTATAAACTAGCTGTCGCTGTGTATACGCCCGCGATGTTATTTTTGTCTTACCTTTTAAACCTTCCCTGGACTTTCATGAATATTTCAAGACCAAAATTAGCCAAATCGGTTCAGCCGTTCTCGAGTTTTAAGCAGACTAACGAACAGCAATTCATTTTTATTTATATAGAAAATACAGCAATTCACACAATATAATCGAGGAATCGAGGGTCACTAGTTTTCAAGGTCAAATGTCGATAGCAACTGTATCGTTATCGCAACAACACTGCCGCCAACTTTTAAGGGCGCTCATAAAAAAGCCGCATCCATTAAGTTCAAAATTACTTTTCGACGTCCAACCCTTTGCTTGGCACCGTCATTTAGCCAAATTGCCAGGCTTAAATCGCGTGGTTCACATCTCATTTACCCTGTTTTTACGATTCCGCTGGTGTTTTTAAAAGAGTAACCGGATATAACGAGATACAAGCGGATATAACTGGTTTGAACGCAAAGAGATTCTATCTGGGCTGCTTTTAAGGTAGCTTTTTGGGTGGGAATTGGCTCATTGTTCGTGGAATGATAATGAAAGTGGTGGTGGTAAGTGCTCTTTCTGTTAATACACACTGGTTTTGTTTGAATTTTCTACTCATTTTCCTACCAGGTAGTAATAATATGCGAAAATGAAAGGCGGCAAAATATATGGCGAGTTAAAAATTTTAAACCACCTATCATGTTTTCATATCGTCTACCTACCCCTATGGTTAAAGTGTCTCATTGCTTTTATCAAGTATCATAAAGCTTCTATGAAGTGGTTAAAGTAAACAATATTAATAAGGTATTTTAATGTACGATCACGTTCATATGTCCAGTCATAATCACGTGCTTAAAATACTTGAAATTAACTTTTTTTTTACAAAAGCATTCAGGAAATATTATTCGAAGTAAAATAAAGAGTCCCTTACACTGTATGTATACGTTAAACACAAAAATAAGAATAACAAGCCTTTAGGAAAAAAGTTATTTAAAAGTATAAAAACACGTGACATGACTGCACTTATGAACTTGCCTGTACATTTAAGAATGAATTAAATTAAAAGGTAAATAAAAAAATGCATGTTACACAACAAGGAATCGAATCTGTTCCACTTTCACCCAAAGGCTCTAAACTTCTCCAGCATCGCCGCGGCCTTGGCTAGCCATGGGGCCAATGCGATTATTGCGGACTGGATAAAGAACATGCTTAGTCAACGAACGGTAAGACTAGGAGAGGAACAATCGGTTGCCGTGGTTGCCAGAGGCTGCCCACAGGGCGGGGTACTGTCTCCACTCCTGTGGAATCTGGTAATCAACAGCCTGATAACAAGATTGAACGCTAACCACTTCTACACTATTGGGTATGCGGACGATCTCACCATACTAATCAGAGGTAAAACAGCCAATATTGTGTGCGACCTCGCGCAATCAGCTCTACGCATAGTGGAGAGATGGTGCAGGGAGTACGATCTGTCTGTGAACCCCTCAAAGACGGAACTGGTAATGTTTACTAACAAGCGAGCGCTGGCGGGTAACTACCGCTTACCCAAGCTGCTAGGCACGGAGCTCCAACTCTCCTCCGACGTCAAGTACCTGGGAGTCACCCTGGACAGCAAGCTGAACTGGGGCAAGCATCTCGAAAGGAGGTTTGACAGGGCAAGCATTGTCTTCTGGCAATGCCGCAAAATGATTGGTAAGAGATGGGGTCTCTCTCCCAAGATCATACTATGGTTGTACAAAACTGTGATCAGACCCATGTTTTGCTATGGTGCTCTGGTATGGTGGCCCAGGGTCAACTACACCACAGTCTCGAACAAACTGCAGAAATTCCAACGTTTGGCCTGCATGGCCATCACGGGCTGCATGAGGACGGCTCCAACGGCGGCGCTGGAGGCCATGCTAGGGCTGCCACCTCTCCACATCTATATTAAACAAGAGGCAGCTTCAGCAGCGGTACGTCTTAGATCTTTGAATCTATGGAGGCACAGCACCACCCCGCACGCTAGAATCCTACAGGAGGTCTTTGTGGACCTGCCCATGTTGGAGGCGGCGTGCGACAGGTTACCAAAACAATTTGTCTTCGACAAGAAGTACAAAATACAGCTGCACGAGGATGACTCGTATGAGGGCCTCCGGATGGAAGAGCTAAGGATCTTCACGGATGGCTCCAAAACTAATACAGGTACTGGCTCAGGCGTTTTCTCCGAAGACTTCAACATTCGAATCTCCGAGCCATTGGGACAACTAAACACAGTCTTTCAGGCTGAGTGTTTGGCCATCATACTAGCTGCCACAGCCATTGAGTCAAGGGAGGTAAAGGACAACTCTATCCGTATACTCTCGGACAGCATGGCAGTACTACAAGCCCTCAACAGTAACATCTTTACCTCAGGGCTGGTCTACGAATGTCACTGTAAGTTGAACAAGGTCAGTCAGCAAAACAACCTGACTTTACAGTGGATAAAAGGGCACAGTAACTCCAGAGGCAACGATGGAGCGGATGAACTAGCCAGGAGGGGATCGGCTCTCAAAGCCGTAGGCCCAGAACCAATAATACCCATCCCGGTAGGTACACAGCGCTCTCTGCTAAGAGACCGCACGAAAGAACAACACGCAAAACACTGGAGTGAAGTTGGAGACTGCAGGCAAGCCAAGGAGGCGCTGCCGGAGATCAGGCTCCAGCTGTCGCGTGCGCTTCTTCGACTAGAAAAGAATAAGCTACGTACCATAACCAGCGTAATAACAGGTCATGGTGCCTTTAACAAACACTTATTTACTTTAGGTGTCACGGACAGCCCCCTGTGCAGAGGATGCATGGAGGCGGAGGAGACGACGGCCCACATCCTGCTGGAGTGTCGCGGCTTGTCATCGTACAGGGCTAAATACCTCGGTTCGCCGGGGTCGATCCCGGAGACGCTCGGCAACCTGGGCAGGTTGCTGGGCTTCTTTGAGGAGATCGGGTGGCTCGAGTAGTGAGTTATCCTACCCAACACGCAAAATAGGCGCGCCTGACGTCGAGTTGCGGAAAATTAGCCCGTTATAATCTAATCACCCAAAGGCTCAGACGCTCTAATACCAACACCACCAAAATATAAAAAACATATTCACAAAAATCTTATTTCTAAACCATTTCAAATATTAACTTCAATAATATTCCTCCTTTTGTAAGCATTTATTTATTCGGACAAAATAATTTGTCCAAGCAAAATATTTCATGAAAGTCCGAAGTACGAAAAATGTATAATTGAAAAAAGGGACAGAAAATATGATTATGGGGCTACTAAAAGGTCCCTAATGATTACAATCTCGTGATAACTCAACTTCGTGGAGCGTGTTCTGAAATATATATTTGTGTTAAAACATTTTGATGAGTTTAAAAATATACATTGACAAAAATTTGATACTAAACAATGTTGAAAGAGATGTTTTTAAAACTTTTTAATGAAAAAACAAAAGCTGAATGGCAGACTATGCCTTTTTTATTCATTTCTAGAGACGAATAGAATGAAGGATGTTATAAATACAATATAACCTATGCCTTCTAGTTGTGTGGTTATCATGGTCTAAGAAAACAAGGTCTAACCATTAGACCACGTGACTTGACACAAGCCTACGTCATCATGCTGTTCATCCTTGTCGGATGCGTGTTAATAGACAAGAAGATCAGCATGATGACGTAGGCTTGTGTCAAGTCACGTGGTCTAACGGTTAGACCTTGTTTTCTTGGACCATATGTGGTTATCTTTTTTAGAAGCTTATTTGTCCCCCCGCTCTGGGCAAATGCCTCCCCTTCAAAATAAAGTACATTTTCAAGTAAGGTACAAGTCCAAGATGTTGAATTTTCAAATGATTTCTTTCTTATTTTTTAACTTATTATAAAGTTGTATTTAATATTACCAAACGGCATGTAGAAAATTGATACACAGCAATTCTAGAAAAAGCTCATACCTAGACCTACTATGTTTGAATTTCAATAACTTAGTGTAACTTAGGTGATTAGTTACTAATCTACTGTACTCGTAGTTAGGTACTTATTATTATTCGGACCTTTACCTTGTATGAATATTTATTGGATATCTTTGTCGGCTAAATACAAGTCCTGATATAAAAAATAAATATATATTTTCCCAGTCAATTCGGAAACGTCATATCTTTTGTAATAATTTGAAAAACAACGCAAGCGAAACCGCGGTCAGTCAGCTAGCTTAAAAAGTTATATATGTTTTTTACCTAACATCCCCTTTTGTTTAATTAACGGACATGAAAAGGTTCACCAGGTAGATTAGCCGTGGGTAAATAACCTTCTTACTAATTAAACTTGGAAAAAACCATTAAAACGTGGGTGAATTGTTAAAACAGAAAAAACATAATTTAAGTATGTTGTTTATGTAAAAGTAACGTTATAATAAAATAACAAAAATCTTCCCGTGGAATTCTAAGAGCAAAAACTGTCCACTTTTATAGGTTTATTAAAAAGCAAGCTAATCTTCCGACGTTTTTAAAAATCATAGAGTAATGGTGCGTCCACACCGGCCGGCCGGCATCGCAACGCAAGGGCCGGATGCGAACGCATGCGGCCACATGCCGTCGCGTCCGGCGGCATGCCATCGCACGTCTCCGACCGGCTTCGCACGAACGGAGCCGGCGGTGGCGGTGTATCTGTCGCAGGCTTTTTGTACGATTCCGCCGTTTACATAAAGCGTCGGCAATTTATAAACGCTCGCTGTAATGTAAAATGCCGAAGGCAAAATGTATAGGGTTGGCACAAAAATCAACTTTGAAAAATGTAATTCTCCGGCGGTCGCCGACCGCTGCCGCGGTACGCTCGCTCCGCTCGCTCGGCTCCCTCCGCTCTGTTATTGACATCAGTCTAACCTAACCTAACCAATCGATTTAATTCTGTGTAGAGTTTTTTTTTTTTTTTTAAGCGGGGGGCTGCGCCCCCCGAGCCCCTCTTTTGGGGGGCTGCGCCCTCCGTCCCCCCGCTTCGGTTGACGCCCTGGCTACTATTATCAAAGCCAGTAACCTTTTTTTAATCGGGTTGAAAAATCTATAAGGGCTTAGAATACCACTTCAGAAATGGGGGGGCTTCGCCCCATTATATACAGGTGCATCATTATTTTTCAGCTAGCAATACGGACTTAGCTAAAACTGAGTGCGGACTTATTCAAAACCTTTTTGTGCCAACCCTATACATTTTGCCTTCGGCATTTTACATTACAGCGAGCGTTTATAAATTGCCGACGCCGTATGTAAACGGCGAAATCATACAAAATGCCGACAACATATCTATTCAACGGAGCAGATCGCGTGTCGCGGCCCTCGCGGCATGCCGCCGGCTTCGTTCGCATGCCGCCGGCTGCGTTCGCCGCGGACGGAGGAGACCGCGCGTCGCGGCATGCCGACGGCGACGTCCGCCCGTCACGCACGCGCGCGCAGTCAAGCTGCTGTGCGTGACTTGGTAATATAGACTTTAAATACTGTCTACAAGGTTTAATTTAGTTTAAAAATTTTAAAATCCGTTTCGATACGATGCGGTGCCGGCCGGCCGGTGTGGCTGCACCTTAAGGAGGACATACCGAGATACCGAGAGAACAATAGCAGCGCAAGACAAGAGCAGCGTGATTCATAATAATAAAATACTTGAAATTATGTTGTCGTGGCCTACAACATGCCAACTCGGTACGCAAATTATTGGGTCGTACCTACATTATTGTCACTTATAATTATTTAAAATGTTTTCGAAAGTTCTATGAGGTTAATGGCAATGTGTTAATTGAATAATTATTTTTTTAATGCTGCAAGTTAGGAAGATGTTTCTATACAAAAAATATTCATGGGTGGGTGAGTAATTTAGCCCTATCATTCATCTAAATAAAATCAAAAATAATAAAAAATACAATTGCTTAAAAGTAAGAGTTTTAACGGGCTTAGTTACCCGAAAAGTTTTGCGTTGGTCTATGGTCTATTCTATTCTATCGGACGAGCCTGTAGCCTAGTTGGTAGTACGTCTGCCTTTTAAGCACAGGGTCGCGGGTTCGAATCCCGCCCAGGGCAAACATTCATGTGATGAGCACAAGTGTGTTTACCTTGTGTCTGGATGTTGTATATTTATTTATGTATGTATATCATATCATCTGTCTGGCACCTATACTCGTAGACACTTCATATACCTTTATTGTAATTTTTTTTTTTTCACTGTAATGTTCTGTGTGCAATAAAGTATATTGTATTGTATTGTATAGTAGTATAGACTGAGGTGGCCGATTTAAATATTATATAACACACATTTAAATATAATTTATTTATTATTTATGTCATTACGTAACAATTCGTTTATATAAACACACAAAGATATTCTATTATTATAATATTTAATAGGTTCTGTAACTAGTATGACCATCAATTTTGTATTTCATTCTTTTTATTTTCTACAAATAATAGGTGTGAAATAATTCCTAGATTAAAGCTTTTCATCTCGCGAAGATATTATAACTAAGTAATTTAAATTCAAATAATTAATAACTTAGGCAGTCTTTTCACGGCTTTTCAACAAAACTTAATTAAGTCGAATACAGGCTTACAAAATCTTAAAAATTACACCATGATTTGAAACTTATTTACTTAAATTATCTGCAGCACTTAACACCAACACTTTTCACTTATTTAGCGCCTTGGTGCATTCAGGTTTTTCTTTTTAAGACTTTAAGAAGCTTAGACTAAAGGCGTCAGGTCAAGTGGCCGGGCTTCGTTAAGCCAGTTACACGTAACTAGGGTGACCATTGGTCTGGGTTTACTCGGATTTTGAAGAAAAAAAAATACACACACACGCTTGCTCTATGCTTGGAGATTAATGATCTGATCAAATTCTAAATTATGAAGTCATTGGAAATATAAAAACAAGGCCCGAAGATTTTTGAATTAGCTGCTGGGTCAGAAAAGCAACGAGGCCGGTAGTAATTGGAAGTAAAAAGTGTACTCACAATCTGGTGAGGGTCACGAGGAACTCATAGGATCTCCCATTTTTCCAGCACAAGACGACTACCGATTGAAATAAATGATGAGGACGATGATAAAAATATTAGACTACCAATAACTATAAAAAAAACTTAATTTAAAAAATATTGATTGTTTATAGTAATGCCAGTTAAAAGTAATGCTTCCTTAAACTGTATAACTGAAAAAATGTCGTATTAAAATATTTTGACCTCCAAAATTAAGGAATCTCCTGCGTGTGACAATTTTTTAATGGGGAATGAGATGGTCACCCTACTCGTAACGACCCGAGGCGAGCTATCTTGGGCCCTGAGTATACTGTTACCTCGTAAGACTTTAATTTCCAGGTTTCATGCAAGTGTCTAGATCTAGGTTTTGTTTACTTACATTTTATTTTAGTGTTATTTTGGATATTACTTCGCTATGACTATTACCACAGATAAATAATACTTGTATACTAGTACCTTTTACTATTTATTACCAATGACGATACCAATTAGCTTAACATTAAAATGTGTCAATGTATTTGGACTAACCTATTGTCACAAAAAATACTTTAATTAAAAATGATTAAACCAAAACCAAAACCAAACCAAAACAAATCCATACTAATAATTATAAATGCAAACATTAGTTTGTTTGTCCTTCTTACACACTGAAACACAGCAACCGGATTCACTCGATTAACTTGATATTTATTCCTTTTTTGTAATATTTTTTTTCATTATTATTATTTTATGGATAGATTGAGGGTTAGAAGGTGACAGACTCTGTTTACCCATAAAAAAATCTATCTCTTTGGTTTTACCACAAGAAAATGTCTTATACAAAATCGAAAAACAACAAGGGCGAAGTCGCGGGCGGACCTCTACTATTAGTTTATTATTTAAAATCTAGGTACTATAAAAGAGCGAACTATGATAAAGACAAAAAATTCAAGTTCGGAAACCGAAATGGACATAAATATAGTAACACCCCTATTGACAAATATCGAAGAAAAATACTTTACAGACCTCCTTCATCAGAGACGGAGCCCCTCAGGCGTCGTCTCCTTAACGATGTTTTTCAATATCAACGCGCTAGGCCGTGGTCCGAGGCTCCCTCGAGTCGCCCCTAGACGCGTTGGTATATGACTTTTTTTGGGGTAGAGTCTTCCACTCCCCCGCAAGTCCGGTGAAGCTTGATTGGTCGTACCTTTTCGACACAAGCATAGGTCAATTCAAAAAAAAAAAAAAAAGACCTCCTTCACTGGCGTCGTTCCAGCGTCGCGTCGTCGTCGAGTCCGGTGAAGCTTGATTGGTCGTACTCTTTCGACTCAAGCATAGGTCAATTTAAAAAAAGTCGCAGAAGATCAACGTCTTCGCAGGATTTTCCAGCCAATTTTTAAACTTGACTCAGCAAATCAATTTTATAAGCATAGTCTCCTCTACTATAACATCGGTGGCCAATCGTAAATATGAGCACATTTCCTCCTAAAAGGCGGTGGGTAGCAGATCAATGGCCCGTTTTGTGTCAGTATACGCTTGAGGACACTTCAGAACTTAAAGGAAAGAGCCTATTCGAATCTGTATTGCGGTCCAAGTGGCGTAATATTGATGGCTGAGGTATAATTATAGCGTAACATGAGACGGAAAATGAGGTCTTGTATCGCTGATTTCAAATGGATTTGGGCGTTCGTAATGATGAAAGCTGAGATGTGACGTCAGAACATGACCTTTATAAATAAATAAATAAATATGTGGGACATCTCACACACGGCCATCTGACCCCAAACTAGGCTAGGCAGAGCCTGTGCTATAGGTGTCAGACAGCTGATATACATACATAATTATATAAATATTCAACATCCACACACAGGGCAAACACAAGTGCTCATCACACGATGTTTGCCCTGGGCGGGATTCGAACCCGCGACGCTGTGCTCAGTAGGCAGACGTACCAACTAGGCTACGGGGCCGTCATTATCTTTCACTACATTACGCGTCCTTGTTGGAATCGGACGAGGTAGGATTTTTTTCAATGGGAGCTTGGTCTAACCGGCCGACTTAGGGAGGATAGGGACTGTCATATTTGGAACTTTATTTTTGTAAAGGTTTCGAACTGGCACATGTTTTGACATTCTATATGATTTTTAACTTAGAATGCAACTATTCTACTTAGTTTGTGAATATCTTAGTAACTAGTCAATGGCAAATGTTTAGCTACGAGTATGTTAAAACAACAACTGCGATCCCCAACGTAAAAGGAAACACCTCCTTTTTACTTGGTGTCCTTCGTCGATACTAAGGTCGACTGATTTTAGCTTTAGTAGCTGCTAAAGATTATTTTTTAGATTCATACAATATAAAAAAATATTGCGTTTTACCCAATAAACGTCTGTTTAAAAATTACCGTTAAATAAAAATAAAACTGTAAAAGCACGTTTACACGTGCCTATAAAAAAGCTAAACCAATTTAGAATTTAATACACTTGGAAAGATAATTTCCTTTGTGTAATGTCTGTCTGTACCCCTCATTAGGAAGCTTTTCCGGAAGTTGTACAATAAGAGGACATTCCTACGTAAAAAAAATATCGTGTAAATATAGTAATAAAGTCATTTTTGTAAGAACAATAACATTTTCTAGATATCTTTACTCTTACTAATATTATAAAGAGGAAAAATTTGATAGTTTGTTTGTTGGCATTGAATAGGCTTCGAAAGTACTCAACCGATTTCAAAAACCTCGGGTAACATTAACATAGGCTATATTATATTTTAAAAAATAGGTAAAGTCCAATAATGTAACCGAAGATATAAAAAAATACCTATAATATTCCTTATAATTGAATAGGCTCCGAAAGTTATGAACCGATTTTGATAAAACTTGGCACAAGGATAGAATACACCTTGAAAAATAAAACATTTTAAAAAAAAGGTTAAAAAAAGGAAAAAACTGTTAACAAAGGCGGAGACGCGGCGGAAAGCTAGTTTTATATAAAAAAAAATTGAAAAAAATCACAAAAATTGAGTGTTGTTATACTGTTGTTGTCTTAAGGTACCCCGGATTGTTATACTATTGAGCAAAAATTATTTTCATCTTTAAAAGTGTTTAGTCAGATTAAGGTCACTTAAACCTTGACGATATTTTTGTAACATTATTTTAATACTAGCTATCCGCCCCGCGGCTCCGCCCGCATTTTTTCCGCCTATATGTTATTCTGATCTATAAGCTATATTATTGTAAAGTTTAATTAAAATACGTCCAGTAGTTCCAGAGATTAGCGTGTACAAACAGACAGGTAAGACGGATTTTTTTTTCAAAATTTGTATTTTTGTGTTCAGCTACACTCCCTTTATCACCTACAATCAGTTTTTATGTACAGACATGCCGATTCTTCAGTTCATTATAGTAATGGATAGAATAGATAGATAGAAGATAGACAATAACCGTCTGCCCTGCCAATGTTAAATATATTTTTTTATTTATATTATATTAGGTAAAAACCGAAACCAATGACAGGAAATCCAAAGTGTCACGTTAAAAAAATGTATTTAACCGAAAACATTACTAGAAAACCGACAAAGATACTACAGTATCTCCCTAAAATATACCTAGATTTTCTTGGCACACTTTATATTTTCCACACATGAAAGCCCACACTAGTATTACTTTTTTCAACAAAATTTCAACACACTACATTTACCCCAAGTTTGGTGAAATCGCACTCAGGTGGCAACTATTACACCTTTTACCCCGTATTACCCGGGCAGAGTGAAAAGCTCCCTTTTCCCGAGTAACACTTTGAATACAGAGCACCTTTTTTCTTGGCAACTTCGTGAGCAATAGAGATATTGTGCATACCTATCTATGTTTGTACAAAACCGGTTAAAGAAAAATACGTTTTTACCGGTTTATCAGAGGTGTATTTTTTAACGTCTTTTAATTTACGTGAGTTTACGTGACATAATTCTAGTATCGACTAATATAATATACTAAAACTTGACAAAAACTTCTTATCTATTTGACGGCGCGTTCTACTGCGCTGCCTTTTATCGGAAAGAGTGACAACTCCTTGGTAGCTGGCAACGTTTGGTAACATTTGGCTTGACAATGACGTTGACGGCCATGTTGGTTTGTCACTTTTGAACGGTCAGCCTTGCTGCGTACCAAGTCTACGACGTAGATGAACCCGAACAACCACCAATAGGGCCTCCTGCGCCTACATATTTATTTTTTATCCAACTATAATGAAACTGTGACAGCTCTATTTTTTTATTTCATGCAGTACTCACTGAATTTAACTCGTAACCGGTATGTTGTAAAAACCGGTTTTCCTTACCGGTTAACTTAGTTTCGTAGACACTGAATGCCTTAAGGGACCGTATCTCACACCGACGCGTAACGTAAAGCGTTATTGGCACATACATGATTGTGTATTCAGCCAGAAGATTGGTTCATGTCGCTTTAGTTTGCAAATCAGGAGGGAGTTTTGAGTTAAAGTTTTCTTCTGGCATAGCATTAGTAATATATTAACTTTTCCACATTTTTCGTTATCATTACTAATAATTGTAACAAATAATACCTAATTATCGTTTTAATATAAAATAGTATATTTTTTAGCTCCCACTAAGTCGACTTCATTGAATTTTTTTATAATACTCGTGTTATAAAGAGGAAAGATTTGTATTTTGTGTGTGTGTGTGTTTGTAATGAATAGACTCAAAAACTACTGTGCCGATTTAAAAAATGTTTTCACTAGCAGAAATGGTCCAATGTTACACGAGTTACCTGTATTCCTTTAAAAAAAAAATTAATAATATCTCATCCTGTTTTTGTGTAAATATCAACTATGACATAAAAAGCGTAAAGCAAAAGTAAAAAAAAAAATTCTCTACTTAAATTTTTTTTTACATAAAAAACATTTTTGGACGAAATGCTACTCTCTATGTAAATATTAAATGTTATCTGATTCCTCATTTGCCCTTTTTGTCTTATATAAACGACGTAAAATTATAAGAACCAAATGAATTAGTAGCGCATTACTAATAATACTTCACATGAGGCGAGGTCACAAGCGAGGTTTCGATCTAGGAAATAATACGAATAACAATCAAACGAATTGAGTGGCACGTGATTCGGTGATTCGAGAAGCGGATTTATATATGTAGAACAGATACATATAAAGGGAAGCGGACCAAACATTACATACGGAGAACGCGTGGCAACTTTTCACTCGTAGCTTATTTTTGAATTGCCAAATTAATATACTTATAAACAGTTATTGCGGGTGTTTGTATACTGAAGTACTCTTTCACCTTTGTCTTTCACATTCATAAGTGTTATATGTACACTCTAAGTGTAGTACTTTAGTATTTTTGTTCCAAATAATACCAATTATGTCAAAGAAAAACAACAACACTTATGTAGCTTAAGTGGAAATTCATACCAGGCGGCATTCTTTGTATTATACAATAATGTTTAGTCTACTTCCCTCTATTATGTCTGCGATGTAGAAGTATAAATTGGGTTATTATTGAAGAAAATATACGTACCTTATATAGTCCTTATTGTCTAAAACTATAGAGGTCGAAATCGAAAGTCTGTGTATAGAAAAAAAAAGTTACAACCAAGTCAGGGTGATGTAGGAAGTGACATAGAAAATATCTAGATCGTTTTCAATTTTTTTTCAGCATAAGGCCGCCTTTTGACTCTTGAATTGTTCTGTTTTTCTGTATATGTATTTCTGTATTTGGTGTTATTAAAGTATATTATTTGTATTGTATGTTAGAGTATTGTACAGTAACCAACACATGCGGCTGGAAATTTTGACCTTGAGATCGCCTGTATTCCGTAACAGCAGGGGTTATTTTCGTAGTGCGAGTGTCCAGTCGCATGTGCTGGCTTCTGTACATTGCTCTTGCGGTCATAATTTACAGTCACGAATGCAATCCAAACACAGCAATTTAATTGAACTATTTAATGAAGTTGAATGTAAGCACTTAATTAAAGGTTTCGATAGGGTTGTCACTATATCGTAAAAACAAAACAGAAAAACATAAAGGATGTCGTAGACTACGTCCAGAAGAAGTCTAACTTCAGTTTGAGAGTCGAGCGGTTGGTGCCTCGCCATAGGACGAGTTTTAATTCGTTTTTGGTGAAAGTACCCACTCATCACCTCCCAACCTTTATGAAGGACTTCTGGCCGCAGGGTGTCGAGTTTCGGAAATTCCGAGGACGTCTGCCCGCCGACCTACCACACTTGCCGAAGCTTAGTAGTTTAAGTAGTGTTTAGATATAAAATGTATAATACCATCATTATGTACGATAGTCTGAAAGGTTTTATGATATGGGCCTCTGTTTACATATTTAACGTCTTTATATAAATGTTGCCTAGAATAAATGGATTTATTATTATTATTATTAAAACTGAAAATTCCATTATTATCACAATAATTGTTTCGACATCGCCCCCACAGGAATTCAAACCCGGAATATACCTTAAAATCATTACATACTGTGAAGGCCCATTACACGTTCGTGTAACGGGAATCTCTACGGAGTACCCTGTCGAATTATTACCCTTTTATTAATATACGACCGCGAGTCGTTAAGTAGAGACTCTGGCGGTAACTCACCGAGTTTGGAACGTAAAATACGTAATTCACCTTTACCTACCCTGTTTCCAAAGCTAAAGCTTGCCTGGTAGAAATTGCTACCTCAGCAATTATGGTCGTCTTTTGTATGTTTATTTACTTTTCTGTTATGTTCTGTATTGTTTGTTGTATATGTATCTCACTCGTATATTTGTATTGTGATAAATGTGGGGCGTTCCCAGTAGAGATAAGCGAACGTAGAGTAGGCAGGTCCCCCACGAGGTGGACCAAAGATCTGGTGATTGTCGCGGAAAACCACTAGATATGGGCAGCGCAGGACCGATCGTTGTGAAGATCCTTGGGAGAGGCCTTTGTCCAGCAGTGGACGTCTTTCGGCTGAGATGATGATGATAATGATAATTGCGAGAAAACCTGCACATACCTGCAAATTAAATACAGATATGTGGTACGTAGTCTTATGTATTGTACTTGACTTGCTCCTACTAAAAGGCACCTTGCAAAACTCAGGAGCCACAAAGAGAAGTTTTTTGAGGGTTTACGTCCTTAGCGGAATAATTAATCTCCAAAAGTAGGCTTATGAACTCCAATCAATACGGCCTTCGTCTTTTATGAAATTTACTTTTCTATGCATAAACTTTGTTCGCGAGTTTAACTTTTAATAAGGTTATAAATGTTCGGGAAGTCTATTGCCGATACTTGATGAAGGCTCCTGTAGAAACAGGAGATACAAATTTAATTAACAATTGATCTTGTTCGTTAGGTCAATTAAGAAGAAATTAGTACGACAGTTAGGTTTTAGAAAGTATCATTATGAGTTTGTTGTGAATTGGTCATGGGAATATAGTCTCGCAAAATTAAACTATCAAGCTTGACCGGACTTGTGGGGGACCAGAGGGCTCTACCCCAAAGTAGACAATTTAGATTCATAGAAAACAACCAAAAACGTAAACTTTCCGGCGGGACTTGAACCCACGACCTTCGGCCTATACGCAGCCAACGTGCTACCAACTACACCACGGAGGGCATAGTGGCAGCGCCGAAATTCGTTCTTGCTTGTTTTCTATCAAACCATGACGTCACCATTATTATAGGCAACCACTTAGCACAGTAGTCATGTAAGTACCAACGCGTTTATGGGCGGGGAGAGAAAGCTTCGGACCTTGGCATACACGTTTATACGAAAATCACGATGAAAGAGACGTTAGACATTGCGTGAGGGTTCTATATTGAACTGGTCCGCGGTGACGGGCATTCAAAAGAGGTCTTTCAGTTTCATCTTTAGGAATTTCATCAAAAGCAAATTGTACCGAATGGACCGGTTTAAATAACTTTACTTACTCATTTTATGTACAGTTTAATATTTACGTAAATTATTGAAATAAGTACATTTTTAACCGACTTCAAAAAAGGAGGAGGTTCTCAATTCGACGCGTATGTTTTTTTTTTTTTTTTTTTTTTTTTTTGTGTGTTTGTTATAAGATATCTCCGCCAATTGTGAACCGATTTTCAAAATTCTTTTTTTAATCGCCCAGGTTTGCTTGCAGGGTGGTCCCATAAAAATTTCGCTAAGATCGGATGATTAAATTTGAAGATATGAGGAAATAACTCCTCAATTGACGATGCCGTTATACCCGATCGGTAAATTGTTTTGGCAATATCTCGGCTTCCTATCAATCGATTTCAATATTTTTTTGTTTTATAGATAGAAGTTGAACTCAAAATGGTTTCATATAAATTTGGATTATATCTCATGGCGGAGTAGAAGACTAAACCATGAAGGTAGAAATAATTTTACGCGCCCAGATGGAGTATCATGCCTATTTTGTATCGAAACCAATGCGGCCGCTCAGAGGGGTGGGAGGGTAGGGGGAAGCGGGAGACGGTGTTTGTTTTTTTTAACTCTATCAGTCTCTATCACACATCTTTGAATATGGTACGTTAGAAAAAGATAGAGACATTCATGTTATGACATGCCCAACTAAAAACAAAATATCAATAAAGTATGACATTTATTTGTCTTTATTTGGCATGTAAAAAACAAGAAACTTAATGGTTACTGAATTTGAAAATAGTGATGTGATGTGGTATGAAGCGTAACGTATATTTATCGATTATTTTCGTACATTTTATCACATGGCTACTGGACTTATTTATCGAACTTCTTATATACAATGGTGATCAACTTGCAACTTGCAATAATCTTGGGAATTGCTTACTTCTTTGGGCATTTAGTATTTTGTCTTTTTGCTTTTCCATACATATATTAGGTATATCTTTTATTTCCTAGAGAGCAGCGAACTACCTAGAGAGGCATGGGGACAGACAAATAAAAATACAGTCAAAACCGTGCCAGTAATGTAGAGTTCTTTTTTTTTCATAATTTGGTGGGAAACCTGAAAGCTTCTACCATTCGATACAAAAGTTAGAGTGTAACATAATAAAATCAAGTGTGTTATTTAGCTTTTTTTAACTTTAGTATTATTTATTGTGTATAATATTTGTATTGAATTGTTCATTTAATTCGTTATTATTTATAGCCGCTTAAATAAGCATCAACCAAACTCTTCTAGTGGGTGTCTTACTGTGAGAATGGACAACTAACAACAACCTGCCTTCTAACCGTAAAGATTTTTCCAAAAGCCTCCTGTAGAAACCTTAGTTCAGCAGCGGGACTGTTTCAGGCTGTTTGTTTCCATCACTGCTTGGCAATTGAAATGGGGTTCACAGTGGTTGTAGGTTACGCGCCGGGAACTATACATTCGTCTATTTTATTTAAATATAAACAAGCAAGCAAACGCGCAGTGGACGGATGGATGGATGTTAGGTTGTTTATTATCACAACCCACAACCCTTACGCTAGCGAGGCGAAATTGTTTTTGGTAAGTCGCCGGGAACCACAAGGCGGCATCCTTCATACCTTATTACCGGGGTAGTCAATAGCAACAACTGCGATCCCTGATCCGTCAACTAAGCAGTATACTATCAGAAGTGTTGCTTAATACCCGCGTAAAATGTTTTCTTCCTTCATGATTAAAACGAAAACTCTTCAATAAACAACAGCACACTCATTGCGTTGCTTTTGTTATAATTGAAATAACAAGGAATATGCGGTTTTGGTTCATATATTCTGTAAACTAGTCATAGATTAAAGATTTGAAAACCCCAAGTGAAGATAACAACTTAAGAATTCTTCCGTGGACTAAACGGGCGAGCGTCGTCGGTATCGTAGTGGTTTGGTCAGTTGTTCGCCATTCGGAAAACTTAGTTTAAAGTCCAATCAAGTATAGCAATGATTTAGAATTTAAAAATCAAACGTAATACTGTCAAGGAAACATAGTGAGAAAATCTGCATTTAATTATGTACTAAACAAAACAAATTAAAGTTTTGTGAGTACCTAACTTGTCATGGTAAAGGATAATGGGTAATTTTGTATGGGCCCCGTACCCAAAAAATAATAATTACTGTAGCATTATGAGATATGTCGGGTTTTGTAGCCCCAATGGAGTAGTTTGATTAACCCAAGACAGAATGTCTGAATTCAATTGGAGAAAAGAGATATGAACATTAGAAAAACAGAATTTTCATTTTTATTTATTTATTTTTCCATGAATTCTTAATGCGCGTTGATTTAAATCAGGGTGTGTTTTAGAAATAAGGATTGTAGTTGAGATCAATGATATTAAAGTACTCCATACGGGCAATAAAGACCGATATGTTTCATAATGCTACAATTAACTTTGTGTCTGGGTACGCTCTTACCCATTCTCCTTTCCACTAAAAAGGGTAAAATAAAAAGATAATTCAAAAAATATATAAAACCGCCTTCAACGTCCTAAACTACACTAAAAAGTTACAAATAAAATATAAATCTAGCTGAAAGCATAGCAATTTAATATGGCTATTAATATTACTTATTTACATAAATTGTAACATCATATAAACATGTGTAGACATTGATATACACTTTATCTTGGAGTCGGTGCCAGCTAATCACCATCATTTCGACCAAAAGACTTCTACTGCTAGTAGTCATCTATAGTGGGCTCAGTACCTAGTACTCTAACCGCGTTCTTTAAATTTTTTATATTCATCGATCTGAACTTTTGAGATCAGATGTGGTTCCGATTAAATAGCTAGCCTCAACTGGCACCGACTCCAAGGTGAAGTGTATATCAATGTCTACACATGTTTATATGATGTTACAATTTATGTAAATAAGTAATATTAATAGCCATATTAAATTGCTATGCTTTCAGCTAGATTTATATTTTATTTGTAACTTTTTAGTGTAGTTTAGGACGTTGAAGGCGGTTTTATATATTTTTTGAATTATCTTTTTATTTACCATTTGATTTCAAGAATGGTTTTGACTGTTTTAACTTTTTGTCAATACCTACTGAAAGTTTCGTAGAATTGGATAATTTTCATTAGATTCCCTGAATTATTCCTTTCTGCCAAATTTTGATTAAACTCAAAGCTACTTGATAGCTTTTCTGCGATTTGGTATTTAAGAAATGTACTAAAAAGGTTTTTAAGTTTACTGAGAAAACCATGTTATCAGAAAAGGTAAAAGGAAGCACCATTCAAATTTCCTTTGTTAAAGAATGGATAGCAACAAAATTTTAATCCGAAAATCTAAGAATGGCTATAATTGTACCATGCTTTGACTCGTAAAACAAAACAAAATTTATAATACAACTCCTTAGGGAGTCCAAACTTGGCTAGCAACTGGCAAACAAAGGAAACTGCCACATTCAGACATTTGAATCCAAGGATAGTATAACACCCTCGTTTAAATCAAAGTTTTCTGAAAGTCCGGATATATATGTAGACCCTGCAAATTAAAATTTTAAAAAAGGAAGAGTTTTGAAGTTTTTTTTTACAAACCTACGCTTGTGTTTTATAAATTTTGACGTTGCAAGTTTTTTTCGATGTGGAACATCTATAGCCAAGGGATTAAGCCGATTATTGGCTGGCGATTGAGCGTCGCCACGCTATATTTACTAAAGAAAACTATTATGTAAATAAATGCACTACGCTATTTAGCAAATAAGTGTAAAACTTGAAGTAGTCTTGTGACTTACCTTAAAAACCAATAATAAACAATAATATAGTTCTATTCTGTAGGATTTAAATGCTATTTATATTATCCTGTGACGTAAATTTACGTACATATTGTTTATTAAAAGCCCACCAAAGAGCCGAGCTTTCCATATTGTAAATTCGTCTGGGTTAAAATACGTTATACTTACAAAATACAGAATATCCTTAGTTTATTAATTTTTCAACTGATTTCGTCTGTTAGCGTATATTTACTATCTATAAATCAAAGCGAAAAATGAAAACAAGTTCCTCCCCAAGCTCAAAGATTTTAATTTTTCGCTTTAGATACAAACATTTTTTATTGCACAAAATAGATAACATAGGAAGAACAACATGAAAAGAAATATGGCGGCCTTCAGATTTCTTACCTACAAATTAAAAAGTGTAATAATTGTACAGAACAGACAAACATAGCCAGTAGCTCTAACAAAGAACCGATACATTTTTGTTCATTAGCGCAATAAAAGTCCTATAGAAATAAGGAAAACACAACATCCAGTTATTCTCTATATCTCGACTCGCTCTAATGAAACGCATTAATAACATCTGCGCACACTAAAATGTCTTTTGTTTCTTCCATTATTTAGGAAATGTGCGTCTTTGTTGACCTACTTTGTTAATAATAATATTAAATACTTTTGTTTTATTAAAAATATATATAATTTTGCGATAATCATTGAAATACTATTCTACTAGCGTACATAGAAAGGACCGCACGCATGTCATTTGAATTGGAGGTCGCGAGCTCCAATTTCTATGGCATCGTCCTAATAGAACGCAATAAACGCACGAGTAAACGATGCGACCATCGCGTGTTCGCGCGATCAAACATATTGATGTCCTAAACGGCATAAATTTCGCGTTCTTTTAGGACGACGATGGCGTTTGTCTATTGTTTTTCTTCTCGCCTAGTATGATGTACCTATTCCGCCCGCATCCCGCTGCCGTTGTTGGCGCATATAGAGTCCGCGCTACCAAAGAAGTCCCGTGGTAAAACGTAGGAACTAAAATGATGACTCCTCTATGTTAAAGGTAATAAGAGCTAATTTTCGGTGCATTGTGCGATTGCAACGCCGCGTCTGCGGGACTTCCTCGGCGGCGCTAATTATATTTTATTTATTTTTTATTTTTATTTTATTTTATTCTGTTATTTTGTTGTTGTTAAAATTATATTCGAAGTGTCTTCTCTGGTACTTGTAAAAGTGTAGAAATTCCTTTACAATATTATCATCATCATTATTTTGGTCTGGTAGATATCCACTTCTGGTCAAAGCGCCCCCATAATCTTTACAACAATTGGTCCTGCTTAGCCTCGGATAGTTAGTTTACCAATATCGTTAAGTTACTTTAACAACTCATATTATATGTCCCCACCGAGGGGCTCGAGCCTACCCTGAAATCAGGCTGAATAGACCACGCTGGCCCAGTGGCGATTGGTCAACTTCTTTGTATTACTTCGCAGGTGTGTGCAGGTTTTGACGTGAAAGGTGCAATAATTTACGCCTTTCAGGTTTAAAAGATGGTAGTATAATTGACATGATTTAAAACCTTTTATATTATATCTAGAAAATAATTGATTCAAAATTAGTTCTAGTATGTTTGATTATTATTATCAGTCATATATAAATCCTGAACACTTTAATGCTATGTCATTTCAAGTCTTGTACAGATCCATGAAACATTGATAGTTAAAAAGAATAAAGTGGAGTCTTCCTAAGGTTAGCTTAGGAAATAACAGGCTTATTGGTCATAATATCAAAAGAAATAATTTTGTGCTTCAGAATTTAAGGTACATAAAGTTTGGTTACGGATTTAGTCGTTGAAAGAGTTATGTCAGAAACCTTTTTGAGGGAGTACCAACAATAAGCAACCAAGAAATATTGTTTTTACTTAAACAAAATATGTTTTGTTACAGGGCATTTTGAGGAACAAAATCAAGCATCATGAAGTATATTTTAGCTCTTTTTTTTATAATAGCGGTTTTTTTTACGATGGAGTCTCACTGCACAAAAAGTAAGTTTACAAATGACGGCCCGTAGCCTTAGTTGGTAGTACGTCTGCCTTCGAAACACAAGCGGGTTCAAATCCAGCCCAGGGCAAATTCTCGTGTGATGCGCACTTGTGTTTGCCTTATGTCTGGATGTTGTATTATATATTAGGCATGAAATCAATTGTCTGACATCCATACGACAGGCTCTGCCTATTTTGGGGTCAGATGGTCGTGTGTGAGATGTCCCCAAATATTTAATTACATACAAACTCAGGCGGTATTTTTTAACCAGAATTTATTTATTTTTTTGTTTTTCTGTTAGTTTGTTTATCTGTTTGTACGTGCTAATCTCCGTAACTGTTGAACCGATTTGAATGAAATTTCGCATGGTGGTATCGCACTCCCGGTAAACATCTAAGATAGTTTTTACTGCGGGAAATATCCCATTCCTACGGGAAAGAAAAAAAAACAACGCGAGCGTAGCCGCGGGCGGACAGCTAGGTAGTTGCTTAATAAAATTATGTTAATATTATCCTATTGTTCCAGTACGCAGCCAGACGTTCAATTTATGCATCACTGATGATGATTGTGTTGGTATCCCACATTCCTGCCCAGATGGCCAAGTTTATAGATGTGATAAAGGTAAATTTATTCCTAAAACGCCAGTATGTAGATGTTTATCACCCAAATAAATAAATAATAATAATTATCATATTTTTTTATTATTAATTTGAATACAACACTTACAGTATACAAGAAAGTACAATAATAAAGAGACAGTGGGTTCGATTGTACATATTATTATATTATTACGCTCTAACTTAAATTTTAAAACCATAATATTATGTCCCTTTCACGTTATTAAGAGCAAAAAGGAAAAGGTGATTGTAAACTTAGATTTAGATTTAGAGACGTCAAACATCAAATTTACGCGTAGTTCGCACTTATTTAGCAGGCATGCAAAAACATCCCGACTAAATTAAGCCGAATTTAAAATATCATTTTTACAACATTAAATTAATTCATCTCACATCTTTTTCGATTGCCATAAGAATGAAAGAGACCAACAACTTAATTTTAGAGGTTTTAGCAGTCACACCGGAATTGAGCCCAATGTGTCTTAGGGGCCGTCCATTAATCACGTGATCTTTTTTTAAGCATTTTTAACCCCCCCTCCCCCTTGGTGATACGTGGTGAGGTTTAAGACTACCCCCCACCCCCCTACTCAACATCACGTGTATTTTTAGTACCTGCAAAGAACCTTAAAATTGTTAGAAGATTATCTTTAAATATAGGTAGTAGCAGTAAGTATAAAGTATAACCTCATTTTATTCTGAAATTAAGGACTGTGATAAAAATGCCTAGACAGAAATGTTGCAGGTTGTTTTTGATTGGAAAAAATAAATACACGTGATATCTTACCACACCCCCCCTCCCCCCTTGTGATATTTCGTGATTTTTGTCAAACCCCTCCCCCCCCTTTCAAGCCTCACGTGATTAATGGACGGCCCCTTAGTGATAAATTATCTGCCAGAGTCTTAAAAGCTAACCCTGAGCTAAGATTCGTGTAACCTTAAATAGATGCACGGTGGTTGTAGGCGAAGCAAATTGTAACCTAAGAAATAAGTACTCTATGTACTAGGTTTTCCTTTTTCATTATAATGATGACGTATCTATTGTATTTGTGTGCAGTAAAGAATATTTTAAAAATTCAGTATGCAGTGTTTTATTTTTAAATGAAAAAATAAAAAGAATGTTCTATAGAATAAAATTTTCCTTATACAGTCGGCTTAAGTAACCATAACGTAATAAAGATCAATGCGAAACTTAAGTAAATAATAAAAAAACCTAGCCATATTGCGGAAATTCTATGGAAAACAAATAAAAATATATATAAGGTACGGGCGCCAAAGAAGGCCCATTTAAATTTTTAGATATTTTGTTTCCCATATAAATATACAAGGACAAATCCTTGTAAAATCTTGCAGTTAAGTAAAATAAAGAAAAAACATAATGGAAATTATAATATATTTATATGGGAAACAAAATATCTAAAAATTTAAGTGGGCCTTCTTTGGCGCCCGTACCTTATATTTGGCGTCAGAAAGCCATATGGAGCGTAGTGTGCTAAATCTGAAATAGAGTGACCTAGTCATAAATAGCATACTGCGGTCCAATAATCAGATTATCGCAAAACTTTAAACGTGTGTGGGTGGTCAAGTGGTCAAATACTCGCCTGACGTTGCGGAGGTTCCGGGTTCGAATCCCGGTAGGCACTCATCGATCAAATATCCTTTGGTGAGACTTTCCCCAGTTTGGTTAGGACCACAGAACATTTAAAAGAGGTTAGAATGGCGATAATGCGCCGTCGGTATGAAATCCGGTGTAGCCGATTCCACCCCACCTTTCACCTCCACTACATCTGTACTTCAATAAAGATGAAGTTTACGCACATATTTGCAATTTCAAATCTAGCCAATCATAGCGCCGCTCAATCACGCGATTTCAAATGGAAACGAATCATACGCATGCACGCATACCGATGTACATTTTTATAGCTATGTGTGAGTTAGACAGCGCGATCGCGTCTTTGCGTGGAGTATGAGCGTTTGCTCATAGTCTTGGCGCGCCGGCCCCGCCCACAGCGCCTTTCTAACCTCTTTGTTCTGTGGTTAGGACATTGCAGGCTGAAACACCTGATTGTTTTAAAGAAAGATGATTTCGTGCTTCGCAAGGCACGTTGGTCCCGGCTTCTATCTTAATTTAGTCGTTACGAGTCATATCAGAAGCCATAGGCGACTAAATAATCCTAACACCACGAGGTAGGTTAACCTCGAAACCCACACAATAAGCAAGTAAGCAAATATTATTGTAAAGTTTTATTTAAATCCATTTTTGCGTGATAGGGTAACAAACACCCGTCCATCCTCACAAAACTTTCGCGTGCATAATATTGGTAGGCTGTAATTAAAATACGGGCTCATGGATAGAAGTTTTTATTGCACACAATTACGAAACAAGCAACTCTTCAATTCTAACAGATAGTGAAAAATTTGGTTAATCTGTTGAACTTTTTTTATGGTATCGGCCTGTTGGGATCGGCGCAGTCACACGTACTAGGTATTATCCCAAAAATGTGGACGCATTTATAAATTAAACCAGGTGAACATTCACCATGTCCCTCACAGTCCGAGTCATATGCGCAGAATGGAAGTCTACGATCTGCGAAAGAAATTGTATAATTATTTCATTTTATAATGATTGATACCAACATAATAGCTTAAATTTTCGCGGTTGTTAATTGCACTAAGAAATTTTTATAGGTTTTCCGATGTTACGACCGGTTTACAATGATCACGGCAGAACTGCAGACTGATCATGGTCCAAGAAAACAAGGTCTAACCGTTAGACCACGTGACAGACACAAGCCTACGTCATTTTGCGCTAGGATGAATAAGCAAAGTGGCGTAGAAATGACGTAGGCTCGTGTCAGTCACGTGGTCCAATGGTTAGACTTTGTTTTCTTAGACCATAAGACTGATTATGATCTGACTATGATCGGTTTAACCTGGTCGAAATATCGGTAAGCTCAATTTAAAACGAAATTGTGGAGAAAAACCCATTAAAATGTGTGTTAGTATATTAATAGCTGTTAAAACACACAGTTCGTAGTACACATGGAAAGTTAAACGCTATTGTCGGATGGCTTCTTAACACAATCTCAGTTTGGCACATGTATAGTATACAACTTTGGTACACAGAGGTTAGGTTAGTTTACATTTAGGTTAGTTTGATGTAGGTACAGTTTGGCAAAAAGTCGTGAAATTAACAGGGGCGGCGCCAATTCCTTTACGGTTTTGCTATTTTGTCGGCCCCGTAGCCTAGTTGGTAGTACGTCTGCCTACTGCGCACAGGGTCGCGGTTTCGAATCCCGCCCAGGGCAAACATTCGTGTGATGAGCACTTGTGTTTGCCTTGTGTCTGGATGTTGTATATTTATATATGTATGTATATCAGCTGTCTGGCAACCATAGTACAGGCTCTGCCTAATTTGGGGTCAGATGGCCGTGTTTGAGATGTCCTACATATTATAATTATTATTTATTATTTTATATCATGCTGTCACGCTCTAACTTATGGACATTTCTGAGACGTAAGACTAGTTGTTCCCTTTCACAACTTTTTTGCCACACTGTAATACTCGTAGCACAAGTTTAAACTCAACATGGTATGAAATCTCGAAATACCATTTTACATTTACTATTTTGCGTTAGTCGTTATAAGTAGACAATTATAATAGTTAAGATCCTAGTTACCTTTTTGACAACTTGACTCCAGAACGCAGAATATTGCCAGAACGAAACATGCCAAAATGATTTTCATGGTTGTTGTTTCGTCACTAAAAAAAGTGATTACTAATAAAAGATAACTTTGTACTGATAAAAAAAACTATGTCTTATAAAAACTGTAGATTCACAATACCTAAACTCTTAAAAAATAAATTTAAATCAATTTTTAAGAACACAAAACCTAAATACTTACATCTTTGCTTTACAAGTGAAAGTAAATTGACTGAGACTAAACTGAACGCAAGATTTATATACGTCGTAAATTTACCCTTGATGTATTAAGAAAAATAATTATAACTTTAATCAATCTATTCACGCTGATATTATTAAAAAAACAGCCAAGTGCGAGTCGGACTCGCCCATGAAGGCTTCCGTAGCAGCAAGTAACATAATATAAAAGTTCTTGTAGTTCGTTGTTTGATCGATATTTTAGTAGTGAAAGGTAAATTGCAATTCACGATTTAAGACTAATTAAAAAAACTACTATCTAGATCTCGTTTCAACCAATTATCGGTGAAATTTGCATGGTAATGTACATTACATCATATATTTTTTAGTTTTATCGTTCCTTATTTTAGAAGTTACAGGGGGGATACACACACATTTTACATACTTACATCTTTGCCTTACAAGTAACAGTGAATTGACTGAGACTAAATTGTACGCAAGATTTATATACGTCGTAAATATACCCTTAATGTATTAAGAAAAATAAGTATAACTTTAATCAATCTATTCACGCTGATATTATTAAAAAAGCAGTCAAGTGCGAGTCGGATTCGCCCATGAAGGCTTCCCGTAGCAGCAATTGAAACATAATATAAAAGTTCTTGTGGTTCGTTGTAACTTTGATCGATATTTTAATAGTGAAAGGTAAATTGCGGTTTACGATTTAAGACGTATTAAAAAAAAACATTATTATCTAGATCTCGTTCAAACCAATTTTCGCTGGTAATTTGCATGGTAATGTGTACATATATATATTATATATTATATCAGTCCTTATTTTAGAAGTTACAGGGGACACACACACACATTTTACCACTTTGGAAGTGTCTCTCGCGCAAACTGTTCAGTTTAGAAATATATAAAAACCTCAACGACCACGACAACCCTATCCTCTGATTAAACATCACTACGAATTAAGTTATAAATACACCAGCTTCCCGCCGCGACTCCGCCCGCGTTAATAGATTTTCCCGTGGGAATGAGGTATTTTCCCGTGGTACAAGTTAGACTATATTCTTCTGCAAGGTCTATTCTATCTTTGTGCCAAATCGGTAAATTCGTCGCGGTAAATTGTAGCTTATGTTCCTTCCCAAAGTCTAATCTATCTTTGTGCCAAGTTTGACCAAAATCGGTTCAGTAGTTTCGGAGCCCGTTCAATTATTGGGAATATTTTAGGTATTTTTTTACACCTTGGGTTACATTATTGAATTTTTAGCAAAAATCCCTAATTTTTTTGAAAATAAAATATATGTTAGTCAGAATGAATGTAGCTATCTAATGGTGAAAGAATTTACGAAATCGGTACGAAAAAAAGGACGTTTTGAGTTTATTTGTTACACACACACACACACACAAAAATACAAATCTTTCCTCTTTATAATATTAGTATAGATATAGATTGAAATATTCCTTCTACGTACAACATTTTTATAACATGAATGATAAAACATTGAATAATTTGTATTTATTGATTCCTGATGAATGACAATATATTCTTGTTTCTTACTTTTTAGAGCTCGAATTATGAGTAGTCGGGATTTAGTTCTTGAACCGCACTATTGTTATCATATTCTAAGTACCTAATAAAAATACTAGCTGAGGAATAAATTTTTTATTGCCCACAAATTACAAAGCAAACAATTTTTAATTATTGCCGAAAGTGAAAAGTGTAAATTAATTTGATTAACTTCTTTATAAGTTGACAAGTTTAGGTTTCTTTATTTATTTAGAATGGCATGTTTGAGCATCCACAGGTCTGGTGGTTACCGTGAGAACCAGGGGGCGGAATCCCGATGTGGTAATTACATTTATAAATTTCACCGATTTCTTTATTACACTCAGGATGTTGAATATTTTCACAGTCCGCGTTAGTCTTACATGGTATTACATCAAAAATACCTGCAAAAAAATTTTAGAATTTTAAATTTAATTTTCTTAACATTTATAATTTTTAGCCAGTTCCGTTCAAACTAATATCGCATCGCCTTTGTAAATTTTTAAAAGTTTAATTCTTTGTTAGTGCGAGACGAGAGCCAGCCATGGTTTCAGAAAAACTTAATAACTTCATTAAAATTTGACGTCGAAAAGTGATTTGTAAAATCTCACTTCGAATTAATAACCTTTTGATTTTTAATAAGTATTTTGTATTGCTTTTAGACCAAATATTTTAAATTTGCTATTTACACTGGCCTGCAAAAAAAACAGGTACTACAATTTTAATATTTTTTTCATTTCATTTAGTGTTATCTTACCGCCGGACTCTGCCAGGATATTCATTTTTTTTTAAAGAAGTTCAAAGAAGAAGTTTGCCAGCGTGCCATAAAGCGTAGTATGATGAGTAAAGCAAAATATCGAAATACCATTTCACATTTTATTAACCATTTCGAGTTAGTCGGTGTAAGTAGACAAGTACATAATAAATAAGATCATAGGTACCTTCTCGTCGACAATTTGAATCCAGCACGCAGAATGTTGCCAGAACGAAACATGCCAAAATAATTTTCATGGTTGTTGTTTGGTCACTAAAAAAGTGATTACTAATGAAAGGTAACTTTGTACTGATTAAAAGAGAAAAAAAGATGTGCTTTATAAACTATAGACTCACAGTACTAACCCGGTTAATTCTTACAAAAATAATATCAATCTATTTTTAAAAACACAAGACTAAAATACTAGTAGATACTTACATCTTTGCTTTTCAAGTAAGAGTGAATTGACTGAGACTAAACTGAACACAAGATTTATATATACGTCGTAAATTTACCCTTAATGTATTAAGAGAAATAATTGTCACTTAAATCAATTTATCCACGCTGATATTATTTAAAAAGCAGCCAAGTGCGAGTCAGACTCGCCCATGAAGGCTTCCGTAGCAGCGAGTAACAAAATATAAAAGTTCTTATAGTTCGTTGTAACTTTGATTGATATTTTAATAGTGAAAGGCAAATTGCGGTTTACGATTTAAGAATTAGGTATTAAAAAATAAACTACTATCTAGATCTCGTTCAAACCAATTTTCGGTGGAAATTTGCATGGCAATGTACATCAGTTTTTTCATTCTTTTATTTTAGAAGTTACAAGGGGGGACACACATTTTACTAATTTCGAAGTGTCTCTCGCGCAAACTATTTAGTTAAAAAAAAAGATATTAGAAACCTCATATTTATTTATTTTTTCATTTACATCATATGGGTTTGATACAAAAAATTTTTTTTGAGTTTCAGTTCTAACCCCCAAAATTTATTATTTTTGTGTGAAAATCTTAATGTGATTCACAGAATACATCTACTTACCAAGTTTCAACATTGTAGCTATTATACATACGGACGGACAAACGGACAGTCATGACGAATGTATAAGAGCTCAGTTTTTTGCCATTTGGCTACGGAACCCTATAAAAATACAAGTAAATGCTAAGAGTCGATGTATGTACGAGTATTTAAGAGTAAATTTAAAGAAAATCAAAGCCTAAAACTTATGTCTGTCGTGTTTGTACATAGGTTTAGTGTATATTTTTTCTATGTCTATCGTTGCTTGCTTATCGAGGTATCGAGGTTAACCTCCGTCACAAACCCTGTAACGGTCAGAGTGCCGAGTGCGAGTTTTGCAACCAAAGTAAACGCGCTCGAAATCGAGAGCGTAAACGCGATTTTGTATGGAGTTGAAACTACGCCATCTGTGGACAGTTAGCTGAACTAAAATTTCTCCATACAAAATGCACGTTTACGTCGTCGTTATCGAGCGCGTTTCGTGAGTAAAAAACTCGCACTTGGCACTCTGGTATGTCTATTGTAAAAGAAATGTTTAAAAATAACCTTTTATAGCATATCAAATTAAACGTAAAAATATACTAGTTATACTCGTATTTGAGTCAATATCGTTTAGCAACATACAAGCAAACAAACATACAGGTGAAGCCAATAAAAGCGACGTCATTAAGTTTTTTGAGGGAGCCTATGATCAATAAAATAGTTTTGAATTTTTGAAAAAGTATATGAACAACTTTTCACTTCACAAAAAAACGCGGAGCGGGACCGCGGGCAGTCTGCTAGTTAAAATGTGGTTTGAGTTTTATGAGTTTTACGCATATTACTTGTTATTTCCATGTTTAAACGGTACAACAAAGTAAATAATTGCATGGTTACAAAATGTTGTAAATTAAAGAAAAAATAACGATACAGTTAAATTACTTTTATTTGCAACTAGCTGCCTGCCTGCAGTTATGCCCGCGTTATTTTCCGACTTTTCCGTAGTAAGTTTTAACTATCCCACTGGACTCTTTAATTTTTATCCCATCAAAAGTATCCAAGTTGTTGACCGGGGATATACAGTACCACCATGCAAAATTTCAATCAAATCGGTCTTAACAGTTTCGGAGATAAGCCCGTACAATTGCTGAGCCGTATGAGTTACTAATTTACTATAGTTTTTTATATACTGTACCCTTTTTTTGACAGGAAGTAGAATTCATTCAATTCATGATCATTACCAATGACCTTGAACACTTACTTGGCTGTTTTTGAGTGTCACTCACGAACAATATTATTTTGTAAGTCACTCCGCAGTATCATTACCAATGATTATGAATACTTCAAACTGTATTGTTCTGAGGTAGATGTTAGAATTTCAATTGCTAAACATCCACATGAAAAATAATATACAAAATAAAACAGTTTAATAATAATTATAATCATTGGTAATGATCATGAACACATGGCTGTTCTTGAGTGTCACTCACGAACAATATTATTTTGTAAGTAATCCCACAGTTGGTTGTAAGACACTGCAGGCTGAGTCACCTGATTAGAGAAAAAGAAAAATAATTCCGTCTGCGGAAGGCACATAAAGCTGTAATTTTCGGAGAAATAGATAAAGTCTTTAAAACGAGCCATATCGGAAACCGACTCAATAATTTCTGACGCGCGGTTATGTGAGATGAGCGAAACGAATAAAATTAAAATACAAGTTACAGAAATTTAATTTTATTGCACACAAACACTAAAGATTTTACTTGTGGAAAAAGACATTAACGGTGGAAAGAGGATTTTTTTTAAAATTGGTAATTTTTTTACCGCTATTCTTTCCCCTTTGATTCCTTTGGTAAGCATTCACAAGTTCCAATAGGAATTACTCCAGCGATGTGTACACATCTATAAGCTTTACCGTATGGGCATTCATGTACAATACTTTGACAATCCGTGTCGGTTAAACACAAACCAAGGATGCGTTCTGAAAAGGAAATATATTCATCATCATCATCATCTCAGCCGAAAGACTCTCCCCCAAGGATCTCCACAATGATCGGTCCTGCTTGGCCCGCATCCAGCGACTTCCCGCGACCCTCACCAGATCGTCGGGCCACCTCGTGGGGGGCCTGCCCACACTACGTCGTATATTAAATACAATATATAAAATTGCACAGTATGATTTTTTTATTGACCTTCGGTTGTCTCGAAAAGATACGACCAATCAAGCTTCACTGGACTTGATCTAAAGTATGCCGTAATGTATTTACTATCCGAAGACAAATCCAATTACTTCTTATGTTTTTTTTTCAGAAGAATGACATCCTCTTTAAGACATTTTGTAAGAAAGATATAAATAATAAAATGTTGTGAACTTGTGAATATTAGCCATGTACGACTCGGTAAATTAGTACCGATGTACCAAAAAATTATAATTCGGAATTGTGAATCATTCGGAACTATGAAATTTGTAATTTTAATAATCGTTATTTTCACATTCGTAAAAAAGTAATTCGGAATTATGTAGTGTACTCGATGGTATTTTATATCCCCGTTCAACATATTAGATAGTTTTTACCGTGGGAAAATATCTCATTTCTACGGAAATTGCTTGAAAAGTAAAAAAACCACGCGGGCGTAGCCAAAGTTAATAAAATCTCACATCACAGAAATTTTTCTATTTGAATCTCACCTTGACAGTTTGACTCCAGGAAGCAGAATGTTGCCAGAACAAAGCATAGAGCCAAAATAATTTTCATGGTTTTTGTTGATTTACTGTTAAAAAAGAAAACTATAAATAAAACGTTGTGATTGAGAAAGCTATTTGTATGATATTGCTAAAAAACTAAATAAAAATTAACATGTAACATAACATGTGGGGCATCTCACACACGGCCACCTGACCCCAAACTAGGCAGAGCCTGTACTATGGGTGTCAGACAGCTGATATACATACATATATAAATATACAACATCCAGACACAAGGCAAACACAAGTGCTCATCACACGAATGTTTGCCCTGGGCGGGATTCGAACCCGCGACCCTGTGCTCAGTAGGCAGACGTACTACCAACTAGGCTACGGGGCCATCAAGTTGAAACAAACCGTCGAATTGAAATGATATGTAGTAATTGAAAATAAAAAAATTTTTTTTTTTTTTTTTTGGTTAATTTTATGGCCTGGTTTCAAGACCTTTAGGCCAAGTCTTATTTGGTCCAGTATCACAAACACTTCTTGTTTCTTCACTTATTTAAAGTTTATTAACCGTATTTTTAATATATTTGTATAATGGAAAATAACATTC
Source organism: Teleiodes luculella (assembly GCA_948473455.1). Taxonomy (NCBI): domain Eukaryota; kingdom Metazoa; phylum Arthropoda; class Insecta; order Lepidoptera; family Gelechiidae; genus Teleiodes; species Teleiodes luculella. The sequence goes on from OX419606.1 coordinate 3,683,405, forward strand.
TTTCACTTTTAGTAAATCACACAAGCGGCGGGGGGAAATATTTACGTCCAATTCGCTCAAGTCACTTGCGAGTATCAAACGTTGTACAGAAAATGACGGACATGACAAAATCAGATGTTCTGCGTCACAATGAGCTTGTTGACAGTGTTCACATTTGCTATCTTGAATTATGTTCAGTCTGCATAAGTGGGCTGGTATCTTTGAATGTCCAAATCTTAGGCGATTAATTATGGTAATAAAGTCACGGCTAGCATTAGGTAAGTCATTGTACCACGGCTTGTTTGGTATATCCAGCTGTATTTCTCCATACCATTTTCCCTTAGTTTCTTGATCAGTCTTCCAGAAATCACGCCAAAAGTGCAAAATATCTTCTCTTATAAATTGATAACAGTCAGTGAAAGGAATTTGCATAGCCAACCTTACATCTAGAGCATTTATACCCTCAAAAGCTGTTTTATCAGCGACCTCATTGCCTGTAATTCCTTTATGTGAAGGCACCCACATAAAAGCAACCTCAATACCATTACTTGCATATCCTATTAAATACTGCTTGATATTGTATACCAAATAATTATTTTTAAAATGTATTTTATTATTTACAAGGCATTGTACTAAGCTCAAGGAATCAGTCACAATCAAAAAATATTTTCTAAAATGTATGTTATTTATTCTTTTCATTGCTTCCAGGACAGCATATGCTTCAGCAGTGAAAATGGAGCATGTCGAGCTTAGAGTAAAGCTCTGCGCAAATTTTATTTGTGGGTCGTATACTGCACTTCTTACATGAATATCATTCTTACTTCCATCTGTATAAAATCGGTAATACTTTTTATTCTGTTTCAAGAAAATTAGATAATCTATGTTGGAGTAAACTTTAGTTTCAATAATCTGTACTGCGAATGTATGATTACTGTATGAAGCTATGTAGCAGGGCCATAAGGAATGTTTAAATATTGAAGAATATTTCTTTTGTATTTCCAGGAAAATGTGATGCAGTTCAGGAAATTCTCCTCTTAGGAGTTTTGGACCAGATGTCAGTGGACCTTCAAATTGGACAGAATCAGGTAGAATTTTTTTAATAACAAGTTGATTATTAGATGCATTTAGCTTAGCACAGAATCTCTCAGCAATGAGCAGTCGCCTAAGACACAGTGGTTCAATTTTAGCTTCAACTTCCATAGCCCTGATGGGGGTTGAACACATTGCACCCAAAATAATACGCAGAGCTCTATTCTGAAGCACATTCAATTTATATACATAAGTACTATTCATATAAGCCAGACAACTGTAGTCAAAGTGGCTTCTCACAATTGATTTGTATAACATAGAAAGTGTTTTAGGGTCTGCACCCCAAGATACTCCTGCTAGACATTTAAGAATGTTGATACCTTTTAAAGCATTCTTTGTGATGTACTGAATGTGTTTTTCAAATGTCAGTTTTGTGTCCAAAACTATTCCCAAAAATTTATGACTCATCACAACTGGAATATTGATATTATTATAATTAACATGTACAGAAGGAATATCTTTGCTAAGAATTAACACACTGCTTTTGTTAGGATTAATTTTCAGATCAAGCTCATCTGAATAGTATTTATGAAGCTGTTTGAGGGCAGTATTTACATTATTTACAGCAGTATCTACATTATAATCTCCACTGTACAAAACCAAATCATCTGCGAATTGTAAGATACTAACATTATTAGTATTTACATATTTACAAATTTCACTTGTGTACAAGTTATATAATAAAGGAGACAGAGTCGCCCCCTGCATCGTACCTTTGGAAGCTGACTTAGGACCATGTAAGATGTTATTATGTTTGACATATAAATTCCTGTTTGTTAAAAAGTTATATATCCATTTGCACAACAAGCCAGGAATACCTAAGCGCGATAAAATTTTGACCAATATACCAGGCTGAACATTATCAAAAGCCCCTTGAACATCTAAGAAAGTACAAACAATTGATTTGTATCTTTTCCAATGTTTCAGGTCTGATACCAGGGAAACGAAACTGTCTGCACAACTACGACCTCTACGAAACCCAAATTGAATGTTCGGAATAATGCTGTTAGACTCCACAAACCAGTCAAGACGAATCTTGATCATATTCTCAAAGATTTTACCTAAACACGAGGATAAAGATATAGGTCGGTAAGAGTTGGCATCATCTGGAGGTTTGTCAGCTTTAAGAACAGGGATAACACACTGAGTTTTCCAAGATTCAGGAATGATTTGCTGAAGCCAAAGAGCATTAAGTATATCTAAAAATAGTTTTTGGACAGATGGATGTAAATGTTTTATTAAAAGATATGGAAATCCATCCAAACCTGGAGTAGTATTCCTACGTGAGTCTAAACTTAATTTGAATTCTTCAAAGGTAAATGGATCTAATAGGAATTTAGAATTACTGTTTGAATTATTTAGACTGAATCTAGCATTTAATCCTTCAATATCTCTACCATTAGCTGAAAGCTTATCTAAAAAGGAGCTTACAAATGTGTCACAATAAGTTTTATTGTTGGCTTTAATCCTCTTGAACAACTTGATGGAATTCCATATTTTACTGATTGGAGTTGTTCTATTAAAACTATTACAAAGATTTCTCCAGCCATCTTTTTTCTCCTTAGAAATAGTCTTCTTTTTAATTGCATCCATCTTTTTATAATTAATATAGTTTGATATAGAAGGATTATTCCTGTAAAATTTCAATGCTTCATATGAAGCAACTACAGCCTTCTCACATCTTTCATTCCACCACGGAGCTGGTGGTTTTGATCTAAAAGTACTATGTCTCACAAACCTAGGAACACACTCCAGTTTTAGTGAATTAAGTCTATCACAAAAAAGATTATATGCTTGTAATGGGTCAGACTCATCCACAATCACATTATCGAAATAGTTTTCTGAAATATTATAATATCGGTTCCAATCTGTCTTGTTGTATAAAAACTTTTCATGTGGAGGATTATATTGATATCTGTCAATACTCAATGTGACTTCAACTATAGTAGGATAATGGTAACTACCCATATTATCGTCGTGAACTGACCAGTTACACAAGGGAGTTATGCATGCACTTGCAAAGCTAACATCAATAGCTGAGGGTACAGTATTAGGGTAATGTATTGTTGTTACAGAGCCATCATTAAGAATACATAAATCTAACTCGTCAATTAAATCATATAGCTGTTGGCCTCGACCTTTCGTTGATAAGCATCCAAAAGCAATATGGTGAGCATTAAAATCTCCAGTTACTAGGATTGGCTTAGGAAGATTTCTTAAAATATTGCGTAACTTATTTATTCTCATATTTCCACTGGAAGGTGGGCAATAAGAACCAAGAATCGTTAGATTTCCGCGCACCGTAGAAAGAGATATTGCAATTGTTTGAATATCCTCATAAAAAGTGGTTTGTAAAAGATTATATTTAAGATACGGTTTTATTAATATAGCAACGCCGCCGTGTTGGTTACTGGCGTTTCGATAATAAATGTTAAAACCAGGTATACTAAAACTGCGATCAGAATTCTTAAACCAAGTTTCATTGAGAAGACAGATATCAATACTTTGTTCTTGTAAAAACTTTATTAGAAGGGGCTTTTTATTATGAGCACTTTGTATGTTATAATGTGCAATGCGTAAATGTGATTGTGTGATTGGTGTACTATCCATTAACTAAGAGATTTAAAAAGCATTTCCTTAATTGATTTAGTGGTAATATTAGAACCCTCATTACTATTGGCTAGTGATACAAGACAGCGGACAATTGCCATTGTTAAATCATTGCTAGATAGCAATATGGCTTTTAGATCTTCCATTTTGGTAGGAGTATCTTTATTTACATTTTGTAAGGCAGGAGAACTATTAACATTATTTACAGAAGTATTTACAGGATTATTTACAGATGTATTTACAGGAGTATTTACAACATTATTTACAAATGGGGCAAAGTTGTATGCAGGTTTTACTGGTTTCTTTGGTAAAGGAGGGAATTCATCATGAGTAATCTTTTTGGTACTAACAACACTCGAGTAAGATATCTTATTCTTTTTTTCTTCAATTTTTCTCATCTTAATTGGACATAATTTAGAGATTGCTAAATGAGGGCCGCTGCAATTTGCGCAGCATAATTGATCAGGTTTATCACAATTACGGAATGAATGGTCGCCGCCGCAGCAGCTGCATCTCTGCTTCCCATTACATGCTTTTGCAGAGTGGTTGAATTTTAAGCAGCGATAGCACTGCTGCAATGGTGGGATATATTCAAACACTCTGTATGAAAAGAGATCATATTGGACAGTATCAGGCAAGACATTAGAAAGAAAGGTTAAACTGACTGTTTGTAATGGCACTTTTTCATTGTTAACTTTCTTTGTAAATCTTCTGATGGCGACAATTTCATAGTTTGAGGATAATTTTGTATACAGCTCTTTATTGGAAATATGTGCAGGCACAAAACGGATAATGCCTGTCCTCTCAATCTGCGTTGCTGGGATGAAGGCACTCAAGTTATGTTTCTGAAGAAATTCTGTGTTGTTTATAAAATTGTTAGCAGTGTTATATTGTTTAAAAATCAGTACAATCTTATTAGCGTTCAATCTGTGAATCGCTGTCACGCCTTTAACGTCTGGAGAAGTTGTAAATATATGGTTTAAGTATATTGGACTTTTATTACCAATCCTTTCAGTACCTTCGCCTTGAACAAATACTTTATATTCAAGATTTAAAGCATTATCAGGGTATAGTCTTTTATAATTTGGTTTATAGAAGGGTAAGTAGGAAGCCTGCTCACCACCCCCGCCGCTAGAAGAGTCCTCATGTCTCTTACGTTTAGCGTCCGGATTGAGGGCAGGAGGGCCCTCAACCCCCTCGTTGCCGTCCATAGCACACTATCACCAGTTAATTTACACTAAATTACACAGGGAAAAGATATATTTAACTAAGAAAACTGCAAATAAAATTGGAGCAAAAATCAAAAACGCCCGCTTTACTTGAGTTTCCCGCCAAGAATCCAGAAAATAAAAAAAATAAACTTACATCTTTGCTTTATGAAATAAATCTTAAAGATGCACAATATGCATTGAGATAGGTTGAAGCTGTAGGGTGTTTATATACATAGCAAAATTTAATAAAATACATATATTATAATAAATTACACAGGAAAACTGGAACTAATCAATAATCAATTTATTTAATACTCATACTTATCATAAAAATATATTGTTATTATTATTTTAAATATTAGAACGAGTCATAAATCAATTTATTTCAAACGTTAATCTATATAATAAAACTGTAGAGGTCAAATGTCTGTACATAGAAAAAAAAAGACGAAATCCGAGTCAGGAGGATGTAAGAAGTGAAATAGAACAAATCCAGAAAATTTTCTTACTTTTTGTTTCTCTGTCTGTTTGTCCGTCTGTACGGGCTAATCTCCGAAACTATTGGACCGATTTGAATGAAATTTTGCATGGTGGCTCTTTACATCCCTGGTCAACATCTTGGATACTTTTAATCCCGGAAAATTAAAGAGTTCCCGTGGGATAGTTAAAAATTACTATGGAAAAGTCGGAAAACAACGCGGGCGTAGCCGCGGGCAGAAAGCTAGTCTATACTATAATAAAACTGAAGAATAGGCGTGTTTGTACGTACATTGATTTGATTTTGTAGTTGATAAATATATTGTAGCTGAATACTAAAATACAAGTTTTCAAAAAAAAACGTCCGTCTGTCTGTCTGTTTGTACACGCCAATCTCTGGAGCAACTGAACGGATTTTAATGAAACTTTACATTAATATACAGCCTTTAGGTCAGAATAACATATTGGCTACTTTTTACCGTGGGAAAATACTTCTTTCCCACGGGAAAACCTGTTAACGCGGGCGGAGCCGTGGGGCAGAAAGCTAGTTGTACATTTAAATCAGATTGACGTCTGTAATAACTAGTTATTTGAATATGCACAGATGCCAAAAACCTCGCTTTATAATTATTTTTATTATTTTATTATTATTCGTCTGACTGTCTTAGTCTGTCTGTTTCTTCTTAGAGTATTTTTTTATTATTATTCTCTAAGTGCATCAAACTTTACAGCCTTCAAAGTTCTGTTTGAGCCTTAGTTTACACGGAATAAATCCTAAGGTTCTGACCCTACTCCGTGGTCTGACCAGAGGTTTTGGCAACGCGCGGTGCGAAATGCGAAGTGATAGGTGATGCAAACTGCGAGGCGATGGTATGACACAGTTCATGCGATGCAGCTATCACTATCACACATATAGTACACTACTACATAGTATAAAACAAAGTCGTTTCTCTGTCCCTATGTCCCTATATCCCTATGTATGCTTAAATCTTTAAAACTACGCAACGGATTTTGATGCGGTTTCTTTTAATAGATAGAGTGATTCAAGAGGAAGGTTTATATACTTAGGGATAACCCACAATAGGTAACCATTTTCCTGTGCGAAGCCGAAGAATAGTAGTCCCTACAGAAAGCTCACTTAGCGACATAATTCAAATCAATAGCTTCGTTACAATAAAGTGTAATTCAAGTGCAAATGAAATAGTAATTCTCTCAGATTTTTTTATTTATACTTTATTGTCTATATGTCAATTCAGATCGCACCGCACGGCAATAGTAAAACACGAAGTAGTCAAAGTCAAAGTAAAATGTCTTTATTTATCATAGGTTTTTTTAAAACACTTAATGACATCATATCAGACGTTAAAAAGCTTTGCTCAAACCAAAACCGGCTCTCCACTCAAACTAACCTACAGTAAACAGAACATGCCGTTGGACATTTTGACCCTGAGAGCGCCCGTATTCCGTAGCGGTACAGGTGAATTTCGTAGTGCGAATGCCCAACCGCATGTGTTGGCTTCTGTACGAGTCTAAGAAATTAAGAAGAGATGAAACAATCTAAAAAAAGGCGATATCACAGAACTGGCAGGTTCGCGCAATGTATGCGCTGCTGTGGAGAAGAACCCGCCGAAGAAACTCCACAGTAGAGAAAGGCAACCAATCAAAAAAAAAATTAACTACCTATATGTATAACCAGTAAGTCTATCACAACTGGCATTGTCTAGAGCAGACCAGTCCTCCCAGGCAGCACCCGTTCACGAGTTTGACGTGTGGGTACTAACCCGTACAGAAAGAACACTCACCCCCCCTAAAACGAGTGCCCCGCCCGCCCCAAAGCTGCCGCGGGACTCTGACAGGGGTGTTCAGAGGTGTTTTATATAGCGTTTCAGTGTTTGACTTGTAATTGCGATTCAGTTGTTATTCAAAAGCAGTAGGTTGTCAAAACGCGTTTGCTGTATGGAGTGTCCGACGTGTGGTGTGGGTCAGCCATCGCCGGACTCAACTATATTAGAGGGAACCCAACGACCCGGCCCACGTTACCGCAAATTTGGATATTTGGATTTAGTGAGCATGAAATACTCAGTCAGCCAGGTGCTTTCACAACAAAATTTAATTAATGGCTTTCCAATTACATAGTCGATCCGCACTACAATGTTGCACAATTACGTAGGTTTTTTAAAAGAAGCTTTATTCATAATGTTACTTTAATCTAAGCACAATACTTGCTGGAGCATCTAATAACCATGCTTTTTTATGATCTATATAATAATATCATTTAATTTATATAAGATTTTTTACATAGTGTCTGTTTCACATGCATTTGAAATATTTTTCTGTTATGCTTGCAATAAAATATAATAATATATTAATTATATTTGAGGACATCTCTGACTCCAAACTAGGCAGAGCCTGTACTATGGGTGTCAGGCAGCTGATATAGATACATATATAAATATACAACATCCAGACACAAGGCAAACGCAAGTCCTCATCACACGATGTTTGCCGCGGGCGGGATTCGAACCCGCGAGCCTGTGCTTCGAAGACAGACGCACTACCAACTAGGCTACATGGCCGTGAAAATCATCAGGTATTTTATTATAGTAGCGCACATAGAGCCCCATCAAATAATTCTAGACTTTACAATACAATACAATACAATACAAATATTCTTTATTGACACCAAAACAGAAAACACACAATATTACAGTACAAAACAAAGTTGAGTCAACAGGCGGCCTTATTGTTAAGGTAGCAATCTCTACCAAGTAACCTAAGCTTTAGCTATAAGTCTGTCTGTAGCCATCGCGAGCTAAATTCTGTTTCTAATTAATACTAGTATATTTAAGATAATGAGAGTCAGAATTCTTCTTAAATTCGTCTCTATTTCACTCAAAGTACGAGTACACAATATAATCATAATCATAATCATAATCATTTATTAAATGCACACATGTAAAGCCTTAACTATTACATGCACCCTGTTAATTTAGGGCGTAGCAAAATATAAAACTAAAGTTTTAAAAATATTTAACAGTAGGTAAACATTAAAGTTCTCAAATAGACATTAATTAAACATTAAATTCTTAAACAAATATTGCAAATACTGAACATACATGTTACTTATAATAATATAACTATATTTTATCTGACATGAACTCGTCTATGGTATAGTAGGCATATTTGCATAACTATATCAAAGATATCTATCTCTTTCATGTAAAGGGTGCCGAATTTCGTCGTTCATTTTAGCCCTCTCTCGCGAGCTTGCTATTGTTCTGCGGACGTCTGGAGGCGCAATACCAGCCAGTGGGTACATCAGCTTAACCGGAGTCGGCTTCAAACATCCAGTAATGATCCGGCAAGTTTCATTTAAAGCTGTATCCACAAGTTTGGCATGAGTAGAGCGGCCCCACACGGGGCACGCAAATTCGCCGGCAGAAAATGCTAGCGCCAGTCCTGACGTCCGCATCACTTGCGGCGTGGCTCCCCACTTAGTCCTCACAAGACGCTGCAGCAAATTGTTGCGACTATGTACCTTTCGCTTCAAAGCCTCGCAGTTTTTTCCAAAGGTCAAGGATCTATCCAGCAGAACGTCGAGGTATTTAGGGGTGTTGTTATGGGCGATGGGCATACCCCGCCAGAAGATCTTGAGCTTACGCCCGGCTTGTGCGTTGCGAAGGTGGAAAACGCACGACTCAGTCTTGGTTGGGTTAGGCTTAAGCGAGTTATCGTCGTAGTACTGGCCTAAACTGTTGAGAGCTGCAGTGAGGTTATTCTCAACCTCATCAAAACTGATCGATTGGGACGTAAGCGCAAGATCATCCGCGTAGAGAAATCGGGAGGTATTAGGGCAGGATGGTTGGTCGTTTGTATAAATATTGAACAACATTGGGGCTAACACGCTGCCCTGAGGAAGGCCATTCTTTTGTGACCTCCAGCGGCTAACGTCCTTAAGAAGGTGAACCTGAAAGCGACGATTGTGAAGAAGCTCTCGAAGAACGTTGACAAATTTACTGTCTGCAGTCATAGTCTCCACCTTCCACAACAGTCGCCTCAGATTCACTGTGTCGTAGGCGGCCGAGAGGTCGACAAACACGGCGCCAGTCACTTTTTTCTTTTCGAAACCATCCTCAATATGTTGCGTAAGCTTAAGCACCTGGTTGCTACAAGACTTTATAAGTCTGAAACCTGCCTGCTCTGGAATCAATCTAGGGTCAATAACGTTTGTGAGGCGAGTTAGTAGTAGCCGTTCGAAAAGCTTATACGTATGGCACAGTAATGAGATAGGCCTGAAATTTTTGGGGTCATCTATCGATTTACCTGGCTTTGGTATAGCTATGACCTTCGATTTCCTCCAGAAGCGGGGTATTTGGGAGGTTTCGAGACAGGAGTTGAACATTTGCAGCAACCAGGATACTGCCACTGGCCCAAGGTGTTTAATCTGCTCAACAGAGATGTTATCGATTCCGGAGGCTTTACCATTTTTGAGAGCTTTTATACCCGCAATGATGTCTGACAGGACAAATGGCTGACTTATATGGGTAGAGGAGCTATCAGAGTTGGTCGGCTTTGGGACCCTCGGGAGGCGGCTAGGTGGTTTACCATTTAGTAGGAGTTGGTGGGCTATTTGGTTAGCCGTGACTCTGCTAGGTGTTAAGGGTCGAGGTGGGTCATTTGTGAGCTTGCGTATCGTGTTCCAAGCCTTTTTGCTATTATGAGTCATGTCAATGCTGGTAACAGTGTTGATCCACCTATCCCGACGGTTTTCGCTGATCTTTGACAGTAGCTCCTCCCCAGCCTGTGTTGTATCCTCTGAGAATGGGTCGCGGTTGTACAGTGCCTCGTACACTTTAAGAAGTTCGGCAGAGTCGTTCGATAGCCCTGGGATATAAGATGTCCGGCAACCCCTTGGGATGTGTTTGCGTGATATAATGGACACAAGGTCGACAAACTCGTCATAACCCTTCGGGGTTGGGGGTATATTCAGGAGGGCATCGTCGATTTCCTCTGCAAACTTCACCCAGTTGGCCTTTGCGTAGTTAAATCGGCGTTTAAAAGGAACTTCCAACGGCCGAATGACTGGTGTTATTTCGCACATGATGGGCCTGTGCTGTGTGCGAGGAACTGGAGCGCACGTGGTCTTAGTACACTGGGAGCTTATTTTAGAGCTAACGAAGACCAGATCTGGGTTGTACCCACGCTTCCAACGGCCGCTATTAAAGGAAGCCGGTTGCTTTGGATCGTGAACCAGTATCAGGTCGTTCGATTCAGCCCATTCCTCAACCGCTTGGCCACTCTCATCCAGGTCTTTATAGCCCCAAAGTGGATTGTGACTATTAAAGTCACCAATGATGATTTTGGCGTTCTGATCGTTTATTAAGCTCCCAAGAGGGTCAAGTTTGAATGGAGTACCGGGAGGCTTGTAAATAGATGTGACGGAGCAGTGATCGAGGTATACGGTAATGACCTCGATGCCGTTCTGGGTCGAACACTTCGTTGACCTAATGCTCACTCCGGGAGTAACAAACACTGCGTTACCGTGTTTCGGATGGTAAGTCTCGGAGATGAGAGTCAGTCCAGCTACGTGTGGTCGACTTTGCGATTCGCTTCGGTGGGTTTCTTGTACACAGAGAACGTCACAGCGTGTTGTACGACAGAGTTCTGACAACAGTTCGGACTTGTCCGCAGAAAACCCTTCGATGTTAATCGAAACTACACGCAAAGCCGGCTTGAGCGCTGGACTGTTGGGTGGATGGATGGGATTTGTCATCGTGGTGAAAGGATTTGCCAGTCAGCGTGAGAACTCGCTGACTGTTGCCCGAACAGCCGAACTCTCTCAAGCGAGATGCAGTATGTGGCGTGCTCGTACACCGCTTCCACAGCCTTTCGTTCCACTCTCTGAGAGTCTCCCGGCCGGAAACAGGCTTCCGTGGCCAATCTGGAAGTCTTTAAACAGACTCCGGACACAGGTTGGCCGGAGCAAGGAAAACATGTTCCGGTGGGGGCTCTCCAGTGACCCTAACCTGGACTGCATGTGCGGAGCAGTACAGACCATGGCCCACTTAGTGACCTGTCCTGCCTGCCCTGCCACCTGCTCTCAGCAAGACCTAATGGACGCCTCACACAACGCTGTTGAAGTGGCTGAGTTCTGGGCCGCAAATATTTAGGGTTTGTCATCGACTCGCAAAGAAGAAGAAGAAGATCTATCTCTTTGAACAGTTCTCTATGTGACTTCGGAAAACGCAGAAGACGGAAATCTTTTGGTTCAGTAGAACTGAATAAGCACTATATAGTGCTTTTAATGGAAAATGAAATAACTTGTATTTATACAGGAAGTACTCGTTTATTAATTACATTACACATTTCATGAAAAATATGTTAAAATCTTTGAAAATTGAAAATAAGGGTATTTTCGCTATGGTATGGTTTCGCTATGGCACCAACAGTTTTCAACAGTTCCATAAACTGAAGAGTGCCTTAGCGAGATTTTTGATAGGTATTTTGCATGTATTTTGAAAGGGTGCCATAGCGAAACCATACCATAGCGAAACTAACCCGAAAATAATAAGTTTTTTTTTACTTATTGCTGATCATCTTTATCAAATAACAAACTTCTGTCTTTTAATTGAATTTTATTATTTTTACTGGTTTAAGAAAGATTGTCAACTGATTTTTTGTTATTATTAAACTAGTTTATTTTGTATGTCATTTTTTATGTGAATGTTTAGCCATATCGGAAGCCGGCTCAATAATTTCTGACTCAAGGATTTGTGAGATGAGTGAAATAAATAAAAGTAAAATACAAGTTACAGAAATATAATTTTATTGCACACAAACATTTATTATTTTCTTGTAGAAAAAGACACTAAAAATGAAAAGAGGAAAATTTTATAAAATTGGTATCCTTATTGCTAAGGTCACATGTTTTACCGTTATTTCTCCGCCTTTGGTAAGCATTTACAAAATCCAACTGGTAAGGACCCCATGATGTGTTCACATCTATAAGCTTTACCGTATGGGCAATCATGTACAATACTTTGACAATCCGTGTCGGTTAAGCACATATCAAAGCTGCGTGCTGAAAAGGAAATAAGCATAATATACTATATAAAGATGTAAAGTATGATTTATTTTTAATTGACCTTTGCCTGTGTCGATAACGTGCGACCAATCAAGCTTCACCGGACTTGATCTAAAGTACTATGACGTATGTAGAATCGGTCCTAAGTAGAATCTGTCCAATCTGTTAAAAAAAGATAGAATAGAATGTTGTGAATTAGTCATGTACCGAATGAAGCGGTTATTTAGTACCGATAGTTCTTAAGTATAGGATGCTATCAATTTTTTAACTTTAATTACAAATGTCTACAGTAAATAAAAACCTCTGCGGTCGAGTAGTCAAAAGCTCGTCTGACGTTACGTAGGTTCCAGGTTCGAATCCCGGTGGGGATCTGTGGAACAAATATCACTTTGTGAGACTTTCCTCAGTTTGGTTAGGACATTGCAGGCTGAATCACCTGATTGTCCTAAAAGAAAGATGATTCCGTGCTTCGGAAGGCGCGTAAAGCCGTTGGTCCCGGCTACTATCAACGGATGTAGTCTTTTTTTTATTTTTATTGACCTATGATTGTGTCGAAAACGTACGACCAATCAAGCTTCACCAGACTTGATGGATGTAGTCGTTATAGGAGCCATGTCGGAAGCCTAAGGCGGCTCAACAATTCCGACACCAGGGTTTGTGAGGTAGGTATCCTCGAAACCCACTCGATAAGAAGAAGAAGTAAATAAATATACTATCGATTCGTAAACTTGCGTTTCTAAGCGCTAGTTAACCGCTTATGAAGCGCGCCTGTGCGAATAACCGCAAATGGTACAGAAGGCAGCACATGCGGCTGGACATGTTGACCATGAGAGCGCCCGTGTTTCATAGCGGTAAAAGTGAATATCGTAGTGCGAAATATACATAAATACATATATAAATATACAACACCCAGACATAGAGCAAACATAGGTATAGAACATATCCATTTTTTTTTTGTTTCTATGTTTGTACGGGCTAATCTACAACACTGTTAGATCGATTTCAATATTTTTTTGTATGTTGGTACCTTATATCTTAAGTCAACATCTTAGGTAGTTTATTACCGTGGAAAAACATATCATTCCTGCAGGAAATTGCAAGGAAAAGTAAAAAAAAACGCGGTCGTAGCCGCGGGTGGAGCTAGTAAATAAATAAAATATCACCTTGACAGTTTGACTCCATGAAGAAGAGTGTTGCCAGAACAAAACATAGCGCCAAAATAATTTTCATGGTTTTTATTGATTTGCTGCTAAAAATGAAAGTTACAAATAAAACATTGTGATTATGAAAGTTATTTACATGATTTTGCAAAAAATCTAAGTAAAATACAAATAATAACAGATATAAAAAATCAAAGCAAAATAATTAAAAATAAATTAACTTACTTCTTTCTTTGCCGTAAGAAACGAATCTTATAAATGCAAACTATGCATTAAGACAGTTTGAAGCTGTAGGGTGTTTATATAGTTACATGGAAAATTTTAATAAAATACATATTAAATTATATAGAAAAACTAGAACGAATCATTAATCAATTTATTTAATACTTTTCATAATAAATAATATATTATTATTATCTTTTAAATAGTATAACGAGTCATAAATCAATTCATTTCAAACATAAATCTATTCTATAATAAAATTGAAGAATCGGCATGTCTGTACATTGACTGATTTTCAAAAAACTGATTGTAGATGATAAAGGGAGTGTAGCTGAATACAAACCCTTTCATTATTCAACACAATCTTACCGTCACAGCTTTTCACGTTCGGTACCTAAGGTGTAATTGATACATTTAGTTTTCTTTTCATTTGGTACCAAGTTGTTGTAAACCTGTAGAAAAGTGCTATTTACCTCATCTATAGAGGTGAACTTCGTTTTAATTTAAAAATAGTAGAAGTGTCATCCGCGAATAAAACAATGTTTGACAGATTATGGACTACGCATGGCAAATCATTAACATAGACTATGAATAGCAAAGGTCCCAATATAGAACCTTGCAGCATATCTATTTTAATTAAAGACCCCTTTAACTTCATTTCATTTATTTGTACCTTTTTTACCCTGCCTTCTAAATAGCACAGAATTATTAGTTATTTTTTTATTATTATATAGTTAGAATTATAATTATTAGAATTATTAATTAGTTTAGGTACATTATTTCTGACCTCATCGTGTTTTAATTTAAGCAATAGGTTTCATGTACAACATAATCAAATGATATTCAAAGATCACAGGAAACACCTATGCAATCGCAAGAATTTTCCCATGCGTTAATAAGCGTCAGTGGTAGAACCACATAATAAATAATAGGTAGACCGTCCTTTTGTACATGGGGCACACTAAAAGTTTTGCACTTTTTTTCCTGATTTTGGCACTAGTGTTACTTTGTACCAGTGTCAAGTTTATTTTTAGGGTAGGAAAACTAACAAAACAGAGAATAACGGAATTTGGAAAGGAAGGGATGATAATCAGGATATTATGTAGGAAGAAATGCATCGGAAGAGTAAATTTTATACTCAAAAAAAATGAAGGGGATTTATGAATAAAGGAAAATCTAATCTTCATATTTAACAAATTTTACAAGTGGGACGTTTAAAAGACTGGAGAGAAAGGAAAAAGGAAGAATGGTTGCATTTTTATTTAGCTATCTAGAACTATTTGAATTTCGAAGCGTGGAATGGTGCTCACAGATGCTACTGAAGTACGAACACGGACATTCTAATGCTGTTTTGACATAGTTACAGAAGATTAAACGTGGATTTATTTTTTGAACCCGAAAAAAATACAGCAATCTTGTGAATGGATGTTTGAAAATGGGAACAGGCCAACAAAAGTGAGGCAGGCGAGAAACGGTAATTTGATTGCGTTTTTTTTCTCACATCTGAAGACCAAAAGAGTGTTGATACCGAGTGGTATTCAACATTTGTTTACCCAGAGTGTAAGAAAAACTTTGCGACCAAAGATTCGCGTTCTACTACAATGTCCTACATCGTGATAACGCTTCTTCACACACGGCCAACAAAACAAAGTCTTTTTAAGCTTTCGAAAAAGTACAACTCGTCACCTATCCTGCACATTGTCCAGACCTAGCACTCTGTGATTTCTGTATCTTTCACAAAATCAAAGATTTGATGAGAGGATTCACAGAAGTGACCTGGTAAAAACCAACTCCGAAGAGCAGTGATAGCGTTAAATCAGCAAGTAGAAAACATGCCTTCAGATCTTTGGTCCTAGTCCTAGTTTTTTGAAAAGCAATAAACATAATTTTGGTTATAACTAGTTCTAGTATTTCGGAAAGCAATAATAATAATAATTTGGTTATAAAATGTTGTTTTTAGGGTTCCGTACCTCAAAAGGAAAAAACGGAACCCTTATAGGATCACTTTGTTGTCCGTCTGTCCGTCTGTCAAGACCCTTTTTCTCAGGAACGCGTGGAGGTATGAAGCTGAAATTTATATCAATTACTCAGGTCTACTGTCCCTTGAAGCTGTGAAAAAATCAAACTTCTAAGCCAACGCAATCAAAAGATACAGCCGTTTATGCCGCAAATTTTCGACACTTGCAAGGGAATCAAAACCTACAGGGTGCTTCCCGTGAACTCAGAATCTTGAAATTTGGTACGAAGCAACGTCTTATAGCATAGATAAAGGAAAAATTACGAAATCCATAAATTTTTAGTTACATCACATAATATATATTTTTTTAATAATTTTAACCTTACTACCCATTTCCTCATAAACGCGTAGAGGTATTAAATTGAAATTCATACCAAATACTCAGGTCTATAATACCTTTAAGCTGTAACAAAATCAAACTTCTATGTCAACGCAATCAAAAGAAACAGCAATTTAAGCTGCATATTTTGAAACTCGCAAGTACTCGCAAGGGAATCAAAACCTAAAGGGTACTTCCAGTCGACCTAGAATCTTGAAATTTGGCATGAAGCAACGTTTTATAGCACACATAAAGGAAAAATTCCGAAAACCTTAAATTTTTAGTTACATTACAAAATATATATTTTTTAATAAATATAAACTTATTACTTTTTTCCTCATGAACGCGTAGAGCTATCAAGTTGAAATACTTACTTAGTACTTAGTTACTTAAACGATAAAGAGATCTTTGTCTTAAATTTATGCTCCTCCATCTTTTTTAATAAATATAAACTTATTACTTTTTTCCTCATGAACGCGTAGAGCTATCAAGTTGAAATTCATATCAAATACTTAGATCTAATTGCCTTTAACCCGTGAAAAAAAAATTCTAAGTTAATCTTAGTAAATAAATAACTTTAATAAAAGAACTTTCGCAAGTCTGCTGCAAGGCTAGTATAAGTGTTTCAGTTATATTATAGATAAATGATATGTGTTAATATAAAATAAAGGATTACTTAAACGATAAAGAGATCTTTGTCTTAAATTTATGCTCCTCCATCTTTCCCCATTGTAATGTTATGAATTTCATTTTGCAATAAGATTACCATAGTTATGACTCGATTGTCGTAATGAACGAACTTTGTAAACCTTGCAGGTTTGTACGGAACCCTCGGTGCGCGAGTCCGACTCGCACTTGGCCGGTTTTTTTTTAAATTACCTACGCAAAATTTACAGTGTGACCTGTGAGTATGACTTACGTAGTCGAACAAATATTGGTAGTAAAGACTCTGACCTGACATAATATAATTTTATTACTTGTTAAATAAAAATACGACAAAACATAGTTAAAACAAGAGCCACATGAGCGGCTCAATGATTCTGACTAGTGTTGCCGAACTATCGATAGTTCAACTAGTTTAATTTGAAAGTTTAGTTTGATCATGAAAAAGATCAAAAGCTTAGAGAATAAATATACATAGAGCACGCGCATCGCTCCGCTGCCTTTATGTCAAGCGTAAGCAATTTTTGGAAAATTTTGTATGTTCGGTGAAATCAATAACATTTTACTTTTTTGGTTTGTTCCTCGAGTCATGTTTGCAACTTATCACTGCATATTTCAAAATGTTCTCTTATTAAATTTCTTATTTTCACCGGAAAAAATAATCAGCTCCGATAACCATTTGATACTAAACGAACGCGCTAAAGATATTCAGACTGTTCATATCCGTGCTTACGGTTCATACTCGATTAGGCGTACTCTATCCCTCTCATAATTTTTTCTATTTATACTCTACTAGCGACCCGCCCCGGCTCCGCACGGGAAAATGGTTATTGTGGGTTATCCTTAAGCATATTATGCATGTATTATACATATAAACCTTCCTCTTGAATCACTCTATCTATTAAAAAAAACCGCATCAAAATCCGTTGCGTAGTTTTAAAGATTTAAGCGTACAAAGGGAGGGACATAGGGACATAGAGACATAGGGACAGAAAAAGCGACTTTGTTTTATACTATGTAGTGATAGTGATGAAGATCAAAAGTATCGATAGGCTTATAGTATAGTATGGGTATAGATCGATAGTATCGGTAACAGAAACAATGGTAATTACCTCCGAAGTAATCAATTAAATGACCAATACTATCGTTAGTATCGATACCATTGGCGAACATCAAAGCACTAACAGACGTCCGGATCGGTGCGCTCCGTACCGTGACCTTGGGTGCCGTCCGGCCAATCACAGACTACTTAGAAGAACGTTAGTAGTCTGTGATTGGCCGGACGGCACCCAAGGTCACGGTACGGAGCGCACCGATCCGGACGTCTTAGTGCTTTTACCATCGACAGTGGGCAATACTAATCTGACGCCAGAACAAATTAAAATACGGCTTACAGAAGAACCTTTTTATTACATACAAACAACAAAGATTTCACTTGTAGAAAAATACATTAATAGTGAAAATAGGAGAATTTAGTAAAATTGGTGACCTTAATGGTCAGGAGGTAACAATTCTCTCCGTAAGCATTCACAACGTCCAATCGGAATGGTACTGGAATCGTGCTTGCATCTATAAACGTAACCTAACTGGCAATCGTGTACAAGACTTTGACAATCCGTGTCGGTTACACAATAATCATTGCGTTCTGAAAAGAAAATACATTATGAAAAATTAGAATCAATGTAATAATTTACATGCACTCCCACCTACTAATTTGTTTTCGATACCTAGAATTCCATAGTTTTATCCGACATAGGGTAGCGGAGTCTAATTTGCCTGACTTTGAGAATAACACAATCATCTCTTCTTTTTGCTTTTTCTGGTGCTGCATAATAAGTATGAAAATAAATTAGAATAATAAGGTGCACAGTGAAACATGAATCACTGTGAACTTATTAGTTTTGAGCCAGAGTGCACTCCATGGTCATTTTGGTATTGCGTGTCGGGCTAGGAATTTAGCAAAAATTACTGGTAATAAGTCATAAAATGCGATGAAAGAATATGTCCATATCTATATGACTATAGAAAAGGTAGAACAAATTATATCATATTATCTAAAATCTCCACTGATACCTACGAAAAAATTAAAAATTCTCTAGAAGTAACACAGTGGTTGCACTGGTGCCATAGCCGCCACCATATTGGTTTTGGTAAGTTTTTGTACCGGACGCTCTTGGGAAGTGAATAGGACGGATTAATATCTGTAATTTTCTCGAATACTGGCCCTGCCCAACTGTTTCTGCTATAACCACACCACTGTATGACGGTTCACCCTACATAGTTTCATTCATAAATAATTAAAATCTCACCTTTACAGTTTGACTCCAAGAAGCAGAGTGCTGCCATAATAAAACAAACCACTAAAGTAATTTTCATGGTTGATGTTGATTTACTGTTAAAAAAATGTTAATAATATTAATAATAAAATCATAAATTTAAGATAACTTACAAAAAGAAATACTTACATCTTTGCTTTATTCAACTAATCTTATAAATGCAAAATATGCATTGAGACAGTTTCAAGCTGTAGGGTATTTATGTACATGGCAATATTTATCTAAATACATAATAAACTTTTGAAAAAACTAGAACGAATTTCAAATCAATTTGTTTAATATTTATCATAAAAATATGTATTATTAAAAAACTACAACGAGTCATAAATCAATTCATTTCAAATATAAATTGAATATATAAATCAGATTGACGTTTATAATAACTAGTTTTTTTTTAAATGTACGGATGCCAAAAACCATGTTTTTTAATTATTTTTACTATGTCTATCTGTTTCTTATTCGCATCACGCAAAAAATATTGCAGTTTAGACACTCTTGAAAGTTATTTTTCGATTCTTAGTGTATACGGCATAAATCATAAAGGTTTGACCAGAGTTATAGGCAACGCGCAGTGCGAAATGCGAAGAGATAGTTAGGCCGCTCTCATACTTAAAATACGGAATAGTAGTCCCCCCCAACAGAATGCTCACATAACGACAGAATTCAAATAAATAGCTACTCTACCTTCGTTACAATAAAGTGTAATTCAAGTGCAAATGCAGTAAATGTCTATGTCTATGTAAATTTAGATCGCACGGCACTAGTAAAACAGTCAAACCCAAAATCAAATTCCTGTATTTATCATAGTTTTTTTTTAAACACTTAATGATGTCATATCAAAAATTAAAAAGCCTTTCTCAAACCAAGACCAGCTCTTGACTCTAACGAATATACAGTAGCCAGCACATGCGGCTGGATATTTTGCCCTGGAGAGCGCCTGTATTCCGTAGCGGTACCAGTGAATTTCGTAGTGCAAATGTCTAC
Organism: Teleiodes luculella; assembly: GCA_948473455.1. Classification (NCBI taxonomy): domain Eukaryota; kingdom Metazoa; phylum Arthropoda; class Insecta; order Lepidoptera; family Gelechiidae; genus Teleiodes; species Teleiodes luculella. The sequence goes on from OX419606.1 coordinate 3,703,556, forward strand.
CGCGTGTGCTTCGGCTTCTCTACGAGTCTAAGAAATAAAAAATATTTCAAACAATCTAAAAAAGCGGCCAAGTGCGAGTCGGACTCGCCCATGAAGGGTTCCCTAGCAGCACGCGTAACATGATATAAATGTTGATATAAATGTTCTTGTAGTTCGTTGTAACTTTGATCTTTGTTTATTTAAGAAATGAAATGTATATTATTTTTATTTTTATATTTAAGGTTGATTGAATGAAAGGTAAATTGCAGTTTTCGGTTCATGACGTATTAAAAAAATTACTACATAATTAGATCTCGTTCAAACTAATGTTTGGTGGAAATTTGCATGATAATGTGCATCATAATATTATATTTGTTTTTGTTCTATCATTCTCTTATTTTAAAAGTTACACAACAGGGGGAGGACACACATTTTACCATATCCATAAATGTATGAAGCATAGGATGGATGAAAAAAAAATTTAGTTTCAGTTCTTTTTTTTTTTTTCAATTTTTATGTCAAAATCTTAATGCGGTTCTCAGAATACATCTACATACCAAGTTTCAACAGATATTTCTTAAGTGGCTGTGACATACGGATATACAGACAGACATGAAGAATCCATAAGGATTCCGTTTTTTGCCATTTGGCTACGGAACCCTAAAAACGCGATGCGATATCAGTTTGAACATAACTGGCAGTACTTATTATGCCTTTTTTATTATATTATCATGAAGAACCCCTTCATCCACATAATAATAATTATGTATTAAAGATGAATGCAAGTTAAGGCGCACGCGTGTCAATAATGCCTACCGATATTATCTATAGTATTGCATTTATTAAATATTATTGTAAAATTTATGCTATCGATGTTATCGATTATAATGATATGCCAATTGATTAACAACACTAATCTAACTCCAGTACCAGGACTTGTGAGGTGGGTTAGAAAATTAAAATACGGCTTACAGAATTATGTTTTTACTACACACAAACAATGAAGATTTTATTTGTAGAAAGAATTATAATGATGAAAAGAGGAAAATTTAGTAAAATTTGTGACGTTATTGCTAAGGTTACATTTTATTTCCGCTATTTCTTACGCCTTTGGCAAGCATTCACAAAATCCAACCGGAACGACATGTAGAATGTGTTTACATCTATAAGCTTGACCATACGGGCAATCGTGTATAACACTTTGACAATCCGTGTCGGTTACACACAAATCGCGTTCTGAAAAGGAAATAAATCATAGAAATTTAGAATAAAATATATAAAGTATATCCATCTATATCCAATTAAAAAATAATAATAAAAACCTATGGTCTGTTTCATATAAATCCGCACAAAAGTTCATTGACCTCTGTCTTTTCTTGAAAGTTATTAAAAATAATGTAACGTTATAATGTCTGGCAAGGTCACACGGTCACCCCTCCTTCTACAGTATACCAAATTACGTATTTTGCGATAATTTCCTATAGTTTTATCGTATCGTTTAAAATGTGCGCATTGTATGCAGGCGTCAATGACCTTTTGTCCGGATTAATATGAAACAAACCATAGGTAGGCAAGTATTTATTCAGAAGACAAAGCAGAAATTTCAGAGGTCCTAAAGAGCGAACACACAGAGGCGGAAAAGCGCGGGCTGCGGGACTGTATACAGTGGGTTACTTTTTTCCGAGGGCTCTAATTATTTAAAACGTTTTATATAAATAAAATTTTCTAAAAGCTGATATATGATCCATTGTGTACATAGGGGTTGTCACAGTGGCTCAACACTAGCAAAAAAGCATTACGTATCGGGCCAGGATTTAGCACAAAATGACTGGTAATTGGTCATTAAATGCGAGGAATCAATAAATATATCTCTAAGACTATATATAAAATTCTCGTGTCACAGTGTTCGTTCCCATACTCCTCCGAAACGGCTAGACCGATTCTCATGAAATTTTTTGAGCGTATTCAGTAGGTCTGAGAATCGGCCAACATCTACTTTTCATACCCTTGAGAGCGGGCGGAGCCGCGGGGCGAACAGCTAGTAATACTATATAAAAGGTAGAACAAAAACTACACTTTTATCAATGAAAAATATTTAAATTATCTAGGAGTAACAATATGCAACGTGCCACCCGATTCGTTTTGATAAGTTAGAGTACCTAACGCTCTTGGAAAGTGAAGAGGACGGAATAATATCTCTGTAATTTTCTTGAATACGGGCCCTGCGCCACTGCACTAGTGCACTACTGTATGAATGACTATACAAGTATACACCCTAAAATAAATTAAATCTTACCTTGACAGTTTGACTCCAGGAAACAGAGTGCTGCCATAATAAAACAAAGCGCCAAAGTAATTTTCATGGTTGATGTTGCTTTACTGTTAAATAAAAGTTATTACTAAAACGTTGAAAAAATATCGTATTGGTTACAATCAAAGTGATTTATATAATACTAAATAAAATACACGTAAGAACTGAAATTATAATTCAATCTAAAATATACAAAACGAAAAACTTACATCTTTGCTTTATGAAACAAATCTTATAAATTCAAAATATGCATTGAGACTGTTTGAAGCTGTAGGGTATTTATAAACATGGAAAAAATTATCTCAATACAAAATAAATAAATAAAAAAGTAGAACGAATCACTAATCAATTTGTTTAATACTTATAATAAAAGTATATTATTATCGGCATGTGACGATGCACAGCATCTGTGGGAGAGTGCGCCACCTACTTCCGATTCGATTTCCACCAATTAGAGGCCATTTCCTGTGAATATTGGTTGCTAATTTGACTTTGTGTCACCAGAGGACGGCTCGTTCGACCTTACCTCATAGCGTCGTTAACTTCCGATCTAACAAGATCTCAGTTTAAAGTCTGTCAAAATTTAAAATTATTTTTTTGTAAAAAATATTTTATTTTAAATTTTATATTTTGCATTTAGAAGCGTATTCTAAATATTAGTCTAAATTTATTTATTTTTCTTATTCAAGAAATTAGTGAGTGTAATGGAAATTTTTTGATAAAAATTTTAAATTATTTTAACGGATTTAGAAGCGTATTTTAAATTCGTTGCTCATTACCGTGAAATAAGTGAAAATTAGTCTTTTTCATGTCATGATGTTCGCTTTTGCTACAAAAACGAGTATCTTAGAAGGTAACAGCTTCAATTTCACGTGAGTACTTCCAACTTTGCTTTTGTTTGAATAAGTCGTTCGTTAGCTGCGACGACTCAGAGGAGAATGTTTTCGAGCGTATCGAAGTTATAAGTGTTAAGGGCTCCGCAAGCCCATCTCGATATGATTGTGGGAATGCACCTACCCTACGATTACCTAAGCCGAAACTGAATAACTCGGTTGTTAGCTGTGACAATGACTCACAGGAGAATGTTTTCGAGCGTATCGAAGTTGCTTATAAGGGTTTAGGGGCTCCGCAGGCCCGCCTAGATATGATTACGGGAATGCACCTACCATTATCTAAGCCGTTGTTGTTTGCTCCACTATCTGTTCATGTTATCGCTAGAACCATTATTGTCTAAATTAATTCAAACTGGGTGTTCACCCTGCGGCTTCGCCCAGGTCGTAATTTTTACTTGAGAAAAATGGATTTTCCCGTTTTAAAACATTACATACAAACTTGTCAACTAATTACGTACACCTGACAATAATGAAGTCTTATCCTGCATACAATGGCTTATATAATGGTCACCTAGCTTTTTCTCAAAGTGGCCTCAAGCTGATCTACAAAAATTTCTTCATAGAAAGATTTGAGTAAGGCTTAAATTTTTAATTTAGCAGTTATTGAGCTTTTACAACCCGTCACGTGAATATCGTTAAGCCTCTTTATTAAAGTAACTGTATCCTCTATGCATTCTTCTTATCGAGTAAAGGTCAACCTATCTCAGAAACCATGGTGTCGGAATTGTTGGGCCGACTTGGCTTCCGACACGGCTCCTATATTGGCCACATCCGCAGATAGTAGCCGGGACCAACGGTTTTGCATGCCTTCCGAAGCACGGAATGCATTGTAATAATATTTCGATGGAATATATTTTTCAATAAATCTAATACAAGCTGCTCCCTTTTTCTGTGTAATGTATGTGGTCTATAAATGTGTGTAATGTATGTAAATAATGTGGTCTCATCTCACCACACTCAGGAAGATCTGTATTGGTTAAATTCTAGACAGTGTTCAGACAGTTCTAGCTGGTCGTGGTGATTCACTATGTTTTGTTTCCGTATATGGCGTGTTGGTGAATTTAAATTTTTACTTAGCACAAAATCTGTACTACCCTCCATTCGAGTAGATGATCGACCGTGCCTGAACTGTATCTACCGCCTGACGTCTAGAGATATTTTCACAAGCGACGACAGCAAAGCAAACTATCGGCCGCCTCTCGGATTGGCTGGATACATTGCACTTCAACACAAGGCGATTAACAAAGAAAGAAAATTATTTATTTACCACACGTTGCGTTACACATGTAACGTAAACAGGAATGTAATTCAGAGTCGTGAGATACACATGTGAAATAAAAATGTACATTTGGCGTTATATGCAGAGAGAAGTGAAGTTTGTCAAACCGCAAGTTTAATCAAGTTGAGTGAATCCGTTATTATCATGAAATAATTGATACATGGGGGCTGTTTCCGAGCGTATCGGTACAACAGTGATAGTTCCGTCTGGCTGCGTAGGCCAACCTGATGTCTGTCTTGGAATGACGTCAGGGGATGTGTCTATCATTAACCCTCGGCTAGTGCTTGCCTCTCAGCAACACTACGCAATTTCCTGTTCGGGGGCTGTCTTCGAGCGTATCGGGCAGTTTTCAGGCTTATCTGGCAGCGTATGCCAATTAGTGATGTCTAAATATGACGTCAGATGTCTGTCATGAACCCCCACCAGTGCTTGCTTCTTATCAACACTGCAATATAGCGGCGTCCTATTTTTTACATCTTCAACCAAAGATTTACGTCGGCTGCCTCCTAGCGTTACGCGGCAGCCTCGTCTATACTATAGGATAATCGCATTTGACTTAAGGGAACGTATCCCACCGAACTTCAGCCAGAGCTTGGCTCACTTCAATCCTGTACAACCTAGTGGCGTCTTAATCCCACATAAATTTTCTTTTGTCTGCTTTTCAAGCTTAACATGGCAGTTTCGCTCGCCTGTATACCCAAGGACATGCCATTTTTTATTTTATTTTTTTATTTCGGGGAATATAACCCTCATTAACCTTTAGCAAGTGCTTGCCTTCAACACTCTACAACAACAGCGGCGTCTGACATATCTTCAACCAAGGATTTCTGTGGTCTGCCTGCGTGCGAATCGCACCAGTCTTCTCTGGTATAATAACCATTAGTGACGTCAGGTAATGTCTCCGCTTCTGCGATAGCCAGCACTACGCTTCTAATAGGTGTCCTATTTACACCTTCAAGCAAGGATTTTTATAGAGCGTATCGTGACGCTCGATTACACTACCGACACAGAAGGAAAGAACAGGTCGAACTGTTATTGATGTAAGGTAATGTTTCAGAGAATAACATCCATTCAGTGCTTGTCTCCAAAACACTATGCAATCTGCTTACATTACAATTTAGTACTTCATTAATCGCAACAGATTTTACTACGCCTCGTAGCTCGATTTTACTTAACAATTTAGTTCGTCAAGGATGCATTTATTATTGTGTGGCATGTGATGCGCGGTAACCAACATTGACCCAAGTGTGGTGACTCGAGGCAATGTTCCAGCAGTAGTATGGCCGGCAGCTGGGATACTTACAGGCCTTCGGGTATGCGTAGTAACATCACTTGCCAGTGTTTTAATAATGTAGATATAAATAGTACTTTCAGGTCTTTCTACAGTCAACAGCTTTGGCGGAAACGAAAGTCGGAGCCCAGATACCGCAGCTCAAAACAAATGGCATCACACCTCACCCGTGTGTCACTGGTAGTAAACAATTTTAAAATTACAACTGAAAGGTAACCAAGTTTAAATTAAAATTTCGTTTGGTGCCTAGACCACTCTCATAGATTCTTTCTTCGCAAGAAAAAGAAGGGGAGGGCGCAGTCTAAGAACCCATAATATGGTAGTCAGCCTACCGAAAATACAGCTTGACTACCGGATACCTTCTAGTCTTGGAACGGTAAATTATAATTCGGTTGAAACTGTTGTTGTTAAGAATATGAATTCAAGGTATATCTGCTAAGTAATTAAGCAAACCAACAACCAATTGTCTATTTACCCTCATCTTACCAAGTAATGTTATAATTTACCTTAATAAAATTCTCATACATACTTACAAGTTAATGTTATTCGCGAAAATAAATTACCGTTCTTTGTCATACTTTAGTAAGTTTGCAGCTGTTATACATACATATATACATACAGTCGCGCATGTCGCGTGTCTTTCCCCGAGGGGTGGGCAGAGACACACTTCTTTCGCGTCATCCACATTGTTTTATAACTGGAATTTGTTGGGCGCAACCTCGTTCGTCCGTAAATTTCAATATGCGTAATATTCGTTTGCTGATATTATATGTAGGTACATGAATGCATATTGTATAGTATGAATTCTTTAGAGGGTTGTCGAGTTAAAACGCTTGTATAACGAGCTAGTATGTACTAGGTCGTGTGTGTATGTGTGATATGTGTTGTTTTCACCTTAGTTTCAATATACCCTATGAGTGAATGCCTCTAAATTTCTGGGTGCAGTGGTGATCATACTCGATCTTAAAATATTCATTTGGAAACATTTAATAATTTGCCGTTGCGGTTGAGTTATGGGAATTCGAATAACGTTTCAAGTGGGCACATTATATTAGGTACTAAACTGAGGGGCAACCCTTGACGGCGATTCTGTTTAATGATTAGACGTGATTAGTAAAATATTTTACCTTGGTTAGATAATGTTTTAGAACTGAGTATGCAGTCATAAATAGCTAAATGTATTTTTTTTCTACCCTCAATAGCTTCTCGCAGCTATTAACCATACCTCTCTATATTGTGATTAATTTTGCAAATTTTTATTCGCACCTCGCGGATGAAATAACTACACAACGTCATAGTCTACCTTTCTTTCACGAATAGTAATCATGAGAGGAAGAACTTTCATTCTATAATATCATAGCAAGGATGATTCTAAGAAATGGGTCTCCTAATTTTGCAAATGATCCGATTATTTTCTAATAAATTTGTTTAAGAGTTATTTTGCAGAGAACTTCAGCACAAGCATATGCAAATGATGCACATGCAAATGATCCGATTATTTTCTAATAAATTTGTTTAAGAGTTATTTTGCAGAGAACTTCAGCACAAGCATAATTCCTCATCACATAGCGTCGTTTAGTCACCAGGAGATATAAACACGTCTCTCACAGATGCTGTGCATCGTCACATGCCGATAATGATCCAAGTTTTACATAACAATAAAACTTGTATTATTGAGCAGAGACGATGCACAGCATCCCTTCAAGGGCTCCTGGTGAGAGACTTATGAGGTAAGGTCGAACGAGCCGTCCTCTGGTGACACAAAGTCAAATTAGCAACCAATATTCACAGGAAATGGCCTCTAATTGGTGGAAATCGAATCGGAAGTAGGTGGCGCACTCTCCCACAGATGCTGTGCATCGTCTCTGCTCAATAATACAAGTTTTATTGTTATGTAAAACTTGGATCATTATTTTATTTTAAAAACTAGAACGAGTCATAAATCAATTCATTTCAAACATAAATTATACTTGTTAGTAATAACTTATTATTGGAAAATGCACAGAAGCCAAAAATCATATTTGTTATTGCATCATCATCATGCAAAATATTTGATTTATTCTCTTCGCGCCATCATTTGCTTCGTATTTCGCCCCGTGTCCATTTTTTTATCACTCGTCACTTGTTTGTAGTAGGACCACGCTCTATCTACTTGTTAGAATATAAATTATTGAAAGTTGAAAGGCGTATAAGACTTGTGTTAAACATTGGCAACGGTTCGGTAATATGACATGTATTTGCTATGGTTTGATACTTTAAATTAAAATAATAGCCACTAAACGATATTTTTCAAATTATTTATTAAGTTTAAAAACTTGTAAAGCAATTTAAAAATATTTGTTTACATTTTGTTCTTTTTTTGCAGTGGTGTTCCCGGGAATATTCCCACAATTCTGATGATCTTACTGACTCGTCCTAGTTGGCCCAACAATGGACAAAAGCTTTCAACTCTTTCCACCTCTCTCTCCCCTAAGCATATTCAGGCCAGCAGTTGCGAAAGGCATCCAAGTCATCTTTCCATCTCTTTCTGGATTATTCCGTGGTCGAGTGGTCAAAAGCTGGCCTGTCTTTACGGAGGTTCCGGCATCGAATCCCGGTGGGGACTCGTCGAACAAATATCACTTTGTGAGACTTTCCTCAGTTTGGTTAGGACATTGCAGGCTCAATCACCTGACTGTCCAAAAAGAAAGATGATGTAAGTACTATATATATTTTGTAAGTAGTTTGTAATATACATTTCAATTTATTATGCCGCCAACCCGCCGTAAACCGTCTGTTTAGACCTTCCCTTAGCAATAAGGCCGCCTGTTGACTCAAATTTGTCTATGTACCTATTGTAATATTTATGTGTTCTCTTTTGGTTTCAATCAAGAATATTTGTATTGTATTGTATTCTGTGCTTCGGAAGTTACGTAAAGCCGTTGGTCCCGGCTATTATCTACGGATGTAGTGGTTATAGAAGCCATGTAAGAAGCCTAAGGCGGTTCTATAATTCCGACACCAGGGTTTGTGAGGTAGGTTAACCTAGAAACCCACACAATAAGCAAGCAACACGAAGCGATTTGTACTTCGTTATTGTTTTTAATTTATGATTTCACACTTCGTAATTAAAAGCCAATCAATTGCGACTGTTGGCTGTTTAAAAAACATAATATACATTATACAGTACACTATACTAAAAAATTATGCTCGGTATTGACTAGGACCCATTGGGATCTCAATGTGAAGGGCGAGATTTTTACTCACGAAACTTGCTCGATATCATCATCATTCTTTAAAGATTTGATTATATTTGTATTTGTATCTTACTATCATCATATTTTAACATCTAATAAAATCATGTGAATCAGACTCACTGTCTTCCAAGACACAGGTTACCCTAGTTTGGGAGATAGGGATTATACAGTCTAAGGATGTTACCGAGTATTTTTAAGTTTCTCTATGTATACTGCATTTTTTGTAAAAACTCAGAATAAATAAAGATTAATATTATTATTATTATTATATCGACACCGCAAACGTGCATTAATTAAATGGAGAAATTTCACTTCAGCTAACTGTCAATAGATGGCGTACTTTGAATATCATACAAATCTCGTTTACGCTTTCGATATCAAGCGCATTTATTTTGGTTACAAATCGCACTCGGCACTTTGATCCAAAATAATCCATTCCGGAAATAAAAAAGATTCAACACCCTCACACAAAATATTAATTAGGATTTTTATCAGAATTTTTTTGTTCCGTTTTTGCGTCAGTAATAGCGAATTTGATTTAATTTTCTTTTAATTTGATACCCCACATAAAAACTTTTCTTCCTTTTTTTCGGGAGCCATATTTGATTTGTGGCACAAGGAGTCTTTCGAACAGCTAATAGCTATTCCTGGGTTCAGCGATGACCAAAACAAAGGACTTGCAACTTATCATAAGATATTTCTCACATTCAAAATTTTGACGTGTTTTCCTAGACACAAAGATAAAAAAAATATACCCTAACATAAAAACACGAAAAATAGATTTCAGGACTATCATGCTAATAATTATTTACAAACATTTCAATATATTACAGTAATGTCAAGAAAATAATTATATATTTTTTTATAGCCTACTTTACTTTCCACTGCTGGGCAAAGGCCAACACACACAAAGATATTCAGATTTTTGTCCTACATCACTTTTGAAGCACGGATCTCTAAAAATGTTGATTGGAATCTGTTAGAATTCATTGTATGATTTAAGTTCATACGAAAACACATTATGTTACGTGTTAGAGTAGAATATACTAGTTAGAATATGATAGTTGCTCAAGTTAAGCTTATTTTCCAAACTTTAACAAGCAACTAAGAACCGTCGAGATTAAATTTTTTTTATCGCGCCAAAACAGTTAGTTCAAGATATTTTATGATTTAAATTAAAAAACTATGAAGTTTATGACATTCATATGTTTGGTTGTTTTATTCACTTTGGAGTCAAATTGTCGACGTAAATGTAAGTTTTTGTAATATTTTATTATGTATACAATGCGCTTACTGTTTATAAGCTTATAAGCTACTCTTTTAGACTGTCTGGAAGAGTTGGCTAATAGCAATAAGGGCGCTTTTGCGTACATTTTATAGTCTCAATAGGGTGTTACTTTCTTTTTAACTTAAGTCAAATCAAACAAGGTTCGATCCCAACCACATAGCAATGTTTTTTAGTAAGACCATGTAAGACGTTGACAGATTATTTAAAGATTTTGAAGTCTTTAGGTGAAAATATCGGAGGCTTTCAAATCCACGTCCTAAAGGAATCCAAATAAATCAAAATCTCGAGTATCCTTTCATCTGTATAGTACGGCTTGCTAGCTAAAAAATATAAGGATATCGGTCCCATCTGGCAGAAAGTACGAAACTTGGCATGAATGTACCTGTCATATATGTGCT